>JAIUCV010000001.1:42336335-42926724 GCA_026724425.1 Erythrophleum ivorense | reverse complement strand
CGCGGTGCAAGGTTCAAATTGTCAATTTTGAGCTCCATTGTCACTTACGCCGTGATGCAGATATACCAAGTCGTGACAGGTGATAATTGCTAATTTTATATGTATTAACTCCCCTAAACTTAAATATTTTAATAATTAAATAAGTCTTATTGCATTTTATTAGTTGATAATTGATTTTAATGGCTATTTCTGCACTTAAGGAATTTATTTACAAAATGTTTGAATTTTAATGCATAAATTTCTTTAAATAATTTTGTGAATATTTCTACTTGATTTTTTCTCACTTTTTTGTGCAAATTTTCAATGGCAATTGGAACTTGAATGGGAAATTGATTTGAAGAAGAGATAAAGGCTTCATGTGTGTAATTTGAGGGAAAGAATAAATGGTTCATATTTTTAATGAATTTTTGGAAAATAAAAGAAAAAAATATGGGAGAATGAAGGATGATGTGCACTTGGAATCATACATGGACTAACACATAGCTTACATATATTCTCACTCATCCACATAGACTCTCAGCTCACTCATACACACAAGCTCTCTCACCAAGTCACACATAGGAAGCCATGCATCCATTCCATGCATCTCACATCATTCGCAGTCACTCACACTCCACGTAACACTCAAGGCATGAGGTCTAGCCACGTCTTCAACACATTCACTCACAAATTGCTCGAGCACACTAACACTTAAGGAAGGGGCAACATGAGGTTCTAACACATGCACTCATTCATGTTGGCACACTTACACATAAGGCAGTCACTCAGTCGACGTAGCACTTACATGTAGCACCAGCATCAGAACACACCACTAATTCACTCACACATACATGTAGAAGATAGGGAGCTAGGGAACAGAATATATCACACGTTGATGCATGAGGGCTGGCTAAAACGTGGAAGTGAGGTTACGAGTTTAGTGAGGGAGAAACAAGGAGGAGATCTACGTGATAAAGCAAGACACCAAACCATGTAGAAGCTTACGTGGGAAAATATATGGAGCAATAGTAGAATAGAGAATGAGCAGAAGAAGAGGTAGTTTCGAGCTTGTGGGAAGAAGAAGCTACGATTTTGGCTAGAGAAAAAGATGGAAGAAGCTATGGGTAGAAGTTACATAAGGAGAAATGGGTTTTGATGAAGAAGTAAGCTCGAGCTTAGGTGGGTGAAGTAAGAAGAAGGAGCTACAAGTTTAATGTATAGCTAACATGGAAGAGAAGAAGCATATCAGAAGCACGAGTGAATGGAGCAACAAATGAGGCAGGGGTTCATACAAACACATGGAAAGGAATTAACATAGCTATGAGTTATCTCATGCAGTAGCTTCAATAAGGGATTGGCATGGGTTTAAGGGTCTAGAGAGCATGTGATTGTTAAAAGAAAATAAAGAAGAGGAGAAACGCAGTTGCAAGAGAGAAGCACACACACGCAGAATAGTAGCACATCACAATAGCTCAGCTTCTTTCTTCTTATGTATGAATTTAACGTAATGGAGGGTTCTTACATGGAAGAATATAGGTTTATGATTGGGAGGAATAGCATGAGAAAAGAACCATATGGGAATGAGTAGGAAATGAAGAGTAGCACATGGATGGACCATGCCCATCTACACAATCACGCATGAAGGAAGAGAATGGAAAATATATGATTCTTTTGTGGAAAGAAGTTGGGGAAGAACGTCTAGATTAATATACACACATGGAAAGGGGGGACCCATACATATTCACGTGGTATTGGCTGAGAATTAAAGAAGAGGCAGCACATAAGGGATCATTAAAATGATTGAAGAGAACATGTGAATTTTAATGAGAGCTGGGCATATGATTCATTAAGGGACACCATCCATTTGATCATTTTATCAATCCATCTCGCTCATCCATTATTCAAGGAGAGAAAATCATCATTCATTCTATCCATCCTTTCATCCATTCAACTCCATCCCCCATTGAGGCCATAGCTACCGTCTTCCATTCCATTCCTTCATTCCATGAGAGCTTGATTCATTTGGGTGGCTAGCTTGGAAGCGGACTTTGAAAAAGCTTGGAATCTAAGAGACTAGCAAGGGGGATTTTGGCTAAGAATTCCATATTACTTCCTCTCTTTCTACATCAATTTGTATTCTTGCACTTGCTTGGTTAAGCTTGTAATTGATTGAGATTGATGTAGTTTATAATTGATGGCTGGTTAGACATTAATTAAGAGAGAATTGCAATGATTTTACCACTGGATTTTCACTGTCCTGCAATTTTTCATGTGTGCAATCAAGGCATTTGATGAAATACATGTGAGAATTGGTGTGCTTAATTGTTTGATTTGAGGATTCCTTAGAGTTTTATTGGTTAATTAAACATCATAGAGTGATAATTTAGAGGCTAATTAATTGATTAATCAATCAAATTAAGTGTTCATTGATCCTAAAGGCAAGAATTAATGATTTGGTGTTGGATTGAGGTTTCAATTCAACATTAGATTGTTAATCCCTTAAATTTTGTGTGGTAACTCAAGATGCTTTGCCATGAACATAATTAGGAACTTTTAGATCAAAACCATTTACAATTGAATTAGGATAAGGATAGTAGATACTAAGGGACAAATCCAAAGCTAGTCATAAGTCCACTATTTGCCTCTTAGCTCATATATTTAGGTAGTAATTAGGAACTTCAATTTAATTTTATTTTGATTAGTTTAATTCAATCAAAACCCCCCTTTAATTAGATAGTTTTAGGATTCTTTTACACTTAGAAAACCCAATTAAAATTTGAATTCTATTTTCTAGGGAGAAGATCTAGGTTGTACCTTATATTGCATATATTTTTAACCTAGTTTATTTTGGAGGTTGCGTGACACAACCATCAGCGGGAGTCTCCAAACTTGGTTTTAAGTTCTAGTAACTAACTTAGCCATAGCAGGAAAAGTCCAAGTCATGATGAATGTCATGCCATAATACTTTAACTTCATTATTTTCACATCCATACACTATATGACCCAATTTCAAGGAAAAGGGCATAAAATATTGTATTTAATCGCATTACGTTGGGGTTTAAAAACTCATTCCACATCCTGTGAACCCTGTGAACTCACCAATATCATTATCTACTCATACTCTATCTATACAAGTCACAAACATTTCAAAACATTCCATAAACCACAAATTAGAGACCAAAAACTAGAAAAATCACGTTTCAGCCTCAGGTCCAGAATTCAGTTTTCTGCTAATAACTTTGAAAAATCATAACTAATTCTAAAAAAATTAAAATCAAGCAACCATAGATTTCTGGAAAGCTCTAGATGTTAACTTTATACTAGAAATAATTTCAAGCCATGAAAACATCATTGGACCACTGTTGATAATAGAAAAGTGACATAGGTCAGACTGTTCAGTGTTTCTGATACAGTTTATTGATATAAACTTTAAAAATTCATAATTAATTTCACAAAAATCCAATGTGGGCAAACTTATACCAATTTGGAAAGCTTAACTAGAGGGAAAAAATAATTCTAGACCAATGTAGAAGCTTTTAGACCTCAAACATTGATGGAACAATAGCCAAGGTCTGTTAGCATCCCCAATACTAATATGAAATTTAAAAATATTAGTTCTCCCTCTATAGACCTCCAATTGAGGTGCTTCTATTTGATGTAGGTCATTGTGAATATTTAGTTTCTCCCTATAAAATTTCATAGCCATTAGACATCATTTGATGTATGAATGACAAAGAGAAAATTTCGGACCATATGAATAGTGCCATTGTCAAGTTTTGTAATTTTAGCCAACTTTGGAAATTCGCCAAAAATTTTGTAAAGATCTAAATAACATGCATTTTAGCTTCCCAAAAAGGTTTAGACAAGGTCTATAAGCATGCCAAATTTCAGACTAAGAAGAGCTCATTTGGATAGATTTTGCCATAACTCACAATTATAATCACTTTAGTGTCATCTAAGGGTTCAATTTGGTCCAAATGGTCTTCTATTGCTTCTACCATAGTTTGGGCAAGTTTGAAAGCACAAATACAACATATATGGACTGCCCAAGTGATCCAAATCATCATGCATCTCAATTTGGCTATTCCACGTGCAAGGATACATAAGCAAATATGAGCTCTTAAATACCCAAATCACATTCTACCATTACTTTGTCATCAGATTTGGTTCATACATCATCCATACATGCTTTTACATTTTCTCAAATGTTTACAACTCAAAAATAATATGTATATAAATAATTTGACACTCTTATACATCAAATGTCATACATCATCATACAAAGTGTCAAAAAGGACCATTTAAGCTTCATAAGTTCCATTCCTTGGCTTTTAAGTTCCAACTAGGCCATATCAAATAGGAAAGGGAAGGGGGTGAGATTCATAGAATTTTAATAACTCATACACCCATTCAAGTACACATTCAAAGCATATAATATGTCAAAGGGTACAAGTATACAAACTAACATAACTATGAAGCATTCAAATCCACATTTTCATGCCACAAAGTCACATCAAAACAAGAATGAGCTCTAGGGACTTTTGGTTTAGCTTCACTTCATTTCTAGGACTTTTAGATTTGTCTCACTATTGGCCTAGGGACTTTTTGTAATGACCTTAAATTCTAATCATGATAATTAAGGTTAAAGATGCAATTAATAGTCCTAAATCAAAGTTTAAAGTCATTGCGATTACTTACACTAGGAAAAAGTGGAGAAATTTAACCTTGATAATGTAGAGTCATTAATTAATTACTCATAACTATTTATGTACATGAGGGAATCAAACTCATAATTATAAGCCCCTAATCCTTTCATCCATTAATTCTAATTCATAAGAATCTTCTACAAGAGTTCCTAATTTATTCCTTAACATTTTCATAAAGAAAAACAAGGTTTCTAGGTCATTATGAGGAATTAAGTACCTTCACTACGGCTAAATACTCTCACGCTGCAGCTAAAAGACCTTCTGGAGCTTCCTAACTTGCTCCTCAATATTGGTCGCTTCCAACTATCTCTTTAGCCATGGCTAATTACCCTCTGTTACTCTCCCTAGGCAACTTCGTCGCTTTTGGTCGCAGCCAATTACCTTATATTCCTATAACTCCCAAGGTTTCATCCTATGCTCTCTAATTCTCCCTCTAGTAATACTCTAAGCCACCTTAACTTAATTTATGAAGATATAGTGTCATTCATTTACCTAATCTACCTAACACATCTATCATTACCCATTCAAAACTCAAATGTGGATCCTTAATCCTCCAACCACCATAAACTAATGAGTTCAAAGATCAATGATGGTAAAAAGTTCATAAACTACTCACATTTTCATTCAAACATAAACCTAGTAGAAGTTCTATACATCACTAGTTTAAGTTGACATCAAATGTATCACATGATTATAGTCCCTATGCATGGCAATACATTATGCAATGCGACAATTACATAAAATTACTAATCTAATTACACAATATAATCTTATAAGGTTTCCAAGCCTATGTGCTACCAAATCATATAATAAGCTTCCATTAGTTTCTCCTTGCCACTAAGAGATCCAGTCCCTGAAAATGTTAGCCCAAAATAAAGGTGAGATATACAATCTTAGTAACAAGAGGCAAATTTCATATATATGTATAGATTAATTAATACAATGTAATTTCATATCAATAATACCAAAATCATCAATTTAATTTGCAAATATAATGGTTAAGCTACTAATGACTATTGTCCCATACCAACAATCACATACAACATGTTAATGACCAATAACACCGGGAGAGGTCCATCCACAGCACCTACTCTATAATTAGTACAATTAAGGCTCAGTGCATCTGGGATTTGATCACAACCCAGTGCTCGATCAAAGTACATGCACGGGTGGCAGCCGCACCACAGCTCCACTATGGACTCACAAGGTCCAATCACAATCGTAATTCAAGTAGTCAACCAATCATTTAGTATTTCAAAATCAAGCATGTGTAACAAATATCATATTAACATGAGCATATACATGAAATTAAGAAAAATAACTCTAGTTATCTCAATGAAGCCAATTACTCTTCCTCTAGGTACCACTATGATCCAAAGTATATCAAGCTTAACACAAGCATAACCATTATCATTTAACGATCATTAGTAGGAATTTCCCTATCCACAAATTGATCTTAACAAGAGTTCATTGAGAGCTTCTTACCTAAGCTTTCTAAGGGTCTATTATACCAATTGAAGGTCACAACAATAAGAACTCATAATGGGTCACTTCTAATATCTCCATTTCGCACATGTAAAAGCCAAGCACCAAAAGTCAGTCCAAATAATAGGAATTCAGTACATATACCACACAAGAGAAAAGGGAACACTTACACATACACTCAAGAGGTCAAATGGACTGGGTTGAGCCTCAACTATCAAAATTTGAGCCATCAAGCCCAGAAATTTCATTGTTTCACCTTCATCTCCTTGTAATTTCGCACAATAGCAAAACCCATTATGAAATCAATCTTTGGGGACATTTTCCAGCAAAATAATACAAAAAATGGAAGGAAAATGCTTACCCAATTACCTCATCTAACTTCTAACTCCGAAAATCTTGTAAGGAAACATCCAAACACTAAATTTTAGATTTGAGAAGAAAGTGAAAATGCCCAAAACCATAAACTAATTAGACCAAAATGAAGAGGAGAATGAGAGGGACATGTTTTATATTGATTACCTTAGCCAAATCTTCCTCTAGAAGTGAGAAATGGTGGAAGAATACAGAAAAACCCTAGCCCCTCTTCTCAAGTGCGAAAATGGAGTCCTCCTTGGCTGAAAAATGAGTGGGTATGCAGACTAAGGAAGTGGGGGATAGATATGTTAGGGTTTTTGATGGGTTTGGGCTGACCCAAAAGCCCAAAATCCAAGTAGGTTCAGAATTTAGTTTGTTGGGCTAGAGTATATGGATTTATTTGAATGGGGTTTGCACATGATTATAATTGGGCCTCTAAGAAATAGAATTAAACTTTCTTATGACCAAAGTGGGCTTCTATACTTAGTCATGGCATAAATAAGTTAATCATAAAGCTCAAATTAAATGTCCATCTCCCTTTAGTTAATTCTCTAATTAAACTCATAACTATAATTAATATACCTGCATCTAACAATAACCAAACATGATTATTAGCTCGAAATGCTTAAAATAAACCTATTTCTTTAGAAACCTTATTTTCTTTATTTTTCTCAAATCCTTATATTAACTATTTAATTCGTTATAATTATCCTTAATTAATTTTGGGCGTTACACTTTTAACTTAGCCTCACTCATTCATAAGACTTTTGGCATCTCCTCACCCATATTAGGAGACTTTTGGCATCATCTCACCCTTATGAGCATTTTTCACAACCAAATAGCATTCAATAAAGCATATTGGTACCTATGCAATAGCACAATATCAAGTGGCATGTTTCAAGATACAAATGCACACACAAGCACACAATGACACTAATACAACCAAGAATGCAAACAAGAATAGAGTGGAGAGCTATCTTAATGTTTATTCAACCTTTAGTTTGGATTATTCCTCTCTTTCTTGGCCTCACAAGCACAATGAGATGGAATTTGATTTCCTTGACCTAGACACCATGAATAACACTCAATTATACTCTTGGAACAATCCAAAACATTAAATTCACTCTTAAGAAACACACTTTGTTTAATGATCACATAATGGTTCCATTAATGTCCTAATGAAGCAACTACCATAATTCAAGTTCTTGACTCCATTCTCTTCCTATATCTAGGCCTCTTGACTTCATTTAAGGTCCTTGGAGCCATCACACACTCACTTTCAAAAGCCTAGATACATGTTGCTTCATAAGGCTACATTATAGAAGCCATTGCCTCATCTCCCAATCTATGGCTTCTAAATTTTTCTCGAGGGTTCCTTCCACCTTCTATTATCATATGAAGTCTTAAACCATGCCTAGAATAAATTAAAACATTCTTTAGCCTATTCTTCCAAGCTTGGCCGAGACACCCACATAAGGAAAAGCCTATGGAGATTTTGATTTTCCTTAATGGGAGGGATACTTGGAAGACTTCCTAGAAGTCTTAGGAGCTCAAATAAACTTTCACACATGTAAGGAAATTCAAGAAGCAAATCAGTTTTTTCATTATGTTCAAAAGCTTCACACTTTTCTAACTTGAATTTTACTTAGTTTTCGTGCAATTTCTTTGGATTTTCTAACTCCCCATAGCCTAAAACCTATGATTCTCTCTTATTCTTGGACAAAAATCCCCCTATGATGGTTTTGTTTTAGGCCTTGGCATACAATGGAGGAGGAGAAGAAGAAGAAGTAACAAAAGGAAGATGTTACCTTGGATTCAAGCTTACTTCAAAAGCCCTTTAGCTTCCCTTAGCCTTCTCCTTAACATGCCACTCTTCCCCCTCTAAATCACAATCAAAATAGAACCACATCACTCACCAAAACCATGGAATGGAAGCTTGAGAGGAGGAGAACAAACCTTCAAGAAGAAGAAGCATGAATTCTTGAATTTTTCTTACCTTTTTTCCTTAATTTTCCCTTCTTCTTTGGCTCCTCTTGGTGTATACCTCTCTCTAGCTCCCTTCTCTATTTTGAACAATGCAATATGTCAGTTGGAAGGGCCTGAATTTGGACACCTAATATAAGCAAGAAAGAAGGGATTTATTCTTTAAAAATGATGTTTACGTCCCGTGTAAGTGGTATTTTTGTTTTAGCTTCATTTTAGCTCTCTTTTAGAATTATCTTTTCTATCATAAAATTTAGATTCCCAATCTTATACAATGCCTTTGAGATCACTCAATTTGGAGCTAAAACTTACTGAATGAACCAATCAAAGTTTAAGCTAATCGATGTTCAAAAATGCACATCGAAGGCGTTTTAATTTTTGGCTTCCTATAGTTTTCAGGGCCTCTGAGAACCTTGAAAAACTCAAAATTTTCATTTAAAAAAGCCCTCCTATGAGTTTTCCAAAAAGTGCCCATATTTACGAAAATGCCACTAGACTTTTGGTAATTTTTTTGAACCATTCTGGCCCTGGTTTCTTGACAAATCAAGACTCAAATCCTCATTTTTCATTATTTAAACTTTTATTTCGCCTTAAATCACTCATTTCAAGGGACTTGCTTTTCAAACTAACTCATTACAGTATTTTTACGAAATACCAGACGTTATAGCGAAGGTTTCCAAACTCTTATTTTTTACTTAGAAGCCTTGAATTTCACTATGTTAAAGTTATGAAATAACTTGAGAACATTTATAAATGATTTTTGTGGGTTAAAATGAATAGTATGACGAATCAAAGGTCTTAATTGATAATTATGATTACTTGTGGATTCAATTAGTTGTAATTGCTCAGTTAATAACCCTAATAATATCAATGTTCAAACTTTCCCACCTTTTTCCTATTTTAATTAATTATAATGGCTTTAGACCTTAATTTCTGATTATTAATCATGCAATTAATCCTAATTAAAATAATTAAGAATTAGGGTTGTTATACTAGTTAGAAGAAAACTTTTAGCAATTTATTTATAATAGTTAGGAGAAAAATTTTGGCAATTTATTTCTAACTCACATGGATAAGTAAAATTGGAATACATATTCAAGAAGAAATGATAAAGATATAAGCATTATTCTACCATAAGCTTGCATGCATGATATTATTCTTTTATGATAAGATGATACTTATGCACAAGCTATGAGATGATATTATGCTGCTAGCATGAGCTAATATTTATGCATAAGTTAGAAAATGATATGTTTCTTGCTATAAATGTAGTATAACCATGTTGGTACAATCATGAATTTTTAATTTTTTTTTCTTTATCGAGAATTATAAATTGTCACTTTTTCATGATGTATTCATATCAAGATGGCCTTCTAATTTACATTTATGGTTGAGATTGTGTGGCTAGACATATCTTTTATTAGTCTCACCTTAATATTTTAGAATCTATAACTAATAGCCTTATAGATTGTAGATTAGGCTAGGTATTAGATGTAAGGATATTTTTCTATTCTTGTCTCCCACAATATTTTGGGATATATATATGTATAAAATTGTGGGTATTGTACTTTGAAATCCCTATAGTTAAATAATATGGGGGAAAAAGTTATACTATTCAAATGCTCTAAAATTTGAGAAATAAATTAGGTACTAAAGCTATAGATGTTATATTGTAGTATCAGAGTAGGTTGATATAGGTGTGCTTAGACTAAGAAATGTTAGTTAGATAGCTATGATTATTGGTGGGTTTATAGTATGCAAGTAAGAATAATGACTTGGGATCCAATAGTTATATGCTTGCATACTAATGTTTGATGCTATAATTTTCTCGTTAAAATAATCATATAAGCCTGCTCAACTCAATAGTAATTTATTTTATTTACATAGCAAAGTGTGACATCAACCAAAGGAAATTCCTTTGATAACATGGAAGGTATGGCAAGTGCTTTTGAAATAATGGCCACTACCATTAGAAATCAAGCATCTCTTTTCAATAGGATTTTACAATAACTTCAAGAAAATGGAAATGGAAACCTTGAAGCCACTGAAGGCAAAGGGAATCCTATCATACCACATATATTCCATTATCATACTCTTCCATTCAATTCTATTATATCCATTTTCCCCATAAAATTACAAGAAAAGTATGAAAATAATGCACTTTTGTTATGCAATGTCAGGGTTAAATTTTCAATTCATGTCATATGGGCCCTGTGGATGTTCAAACATCATTCTATACTCATTTATCACTTGTACAAGTCATAAACAATCTAAAACATCAAGCAATCCACGGATTTCAAGCTTAGAACCACGATTTTTTTTCATTCACCTTAGACAGCATATGGTAGATTTTAGGGGCAATTTTGAAATTCATATTTAAATGTAGAAAAATTGAAATCTACCATCTATAGCTTCTTCGAAAGCTCTAAGTGTTAACTTTAAAAATAATGTCAAGTCATGAACATAGCATCTGGACCATGTTTGACATCAAAAAAGCTACAAAGGTCTGACTGGCTACTGGTACTGATACAAATTTTTTATATAAATTTCAAAAATATTCAATTAATTCCAAAAAAATCTAGTCCATGCAAAGTTATGGATGTTATCTAAAAGGAAAAAAATCATTCCAGACCATTCCAGGTTCGTTCAGACCATGAAAACTAATCAAACAGTGACATGGGTCTGACTAGATGTCTGGTACTGGACAACAACTTTGAAAATTCATATCTTCCTTTTAGACATCTAAATGGGGTGATTTTAGTTGGCACAAGTCACTGGGAAGATCTAGTTTCTACCTATAAAATTTTTTGACAATTGGACATCATTTGCCCTATGATTGAGATAGAACAATTTTTGGACCAAAGCTATAGTGATAGTAACCAAACTAGAAAATTTTTCCAACTTCCAAAATTCATCAAATATTATATTTTAGCTTCCCAAAAAGCTCTCAACATGCTCTAGATGCATGCCAAATTTCAGACCAAGAAGAGCTCATTTGGATAAAAAGTGACATAGTTCACAAAAGTAGTCACTTTTGCCCCATATGAGGTACCAACTTGGTTCAATTGGCCTCCTTTAATGTTTGGCACCCCTTGGGCAAGTTTAAAAGCACAAATATGACTTGTAGAAACTGCCCAAGTAGTCCCAAACACCATGCATCTCATTTTGACTATTCCATATCCAAGATTATACAAACATTTCAAGCCATTAAGAAGTCAAAATCCATATTTACATTAATAGAGTCACATAAGGTTTACATGGCATCCATACATCACATTACATTTGCTAAAGGTTTTACATCACAAAAATAATATATACAAAGCCACTTTGAAATTCAACTACAATTTAGACTACATATAGGCAAAGTAAAGCTTTTCAATATTCTTGGCTTCCACTTCCTTGTCTTTGAGCACCACCTAGCCATTGAGAGGGAAAGAGGAGTGGGATTCCAAGAATCTCAATAGCTCCCACACCCATTCACACATACATTTAAAGCATATACACATCAAAATCACAAGTGTGAAAACAAAAAGTATGTTATACCACATTTCCATGCCACATTTATACATCAAGCCATTACGTTTCGTCATAAATTGTTTCATCATCCTAACTCTAATTTTCTTTCTGTCTAAGCTTAGAATTATCATTTTTAGGAGTCTAGGACTATCCAATTTTTTGGGACATTATCTAGCTCATTTCAAAGGACTTTCTTTTATATGATTCATTTCGTTGTTTTACAGAATTTACATTCATTACAAATCCAATAGAATGAAACCCATTTATGAACCCAAATTTTGGGGTTTAGAAAAACTAAGCCGCCTTCATTCCAGGATGACTATTCACCTTATAATAGTAGAGATATGGCTAATAGGAATAAAGAAAATTTTACCATTATAGTTAGTAAATACCTTGAAGTTTTTCTCCCTTAAATGACTAGTCATCCTCCTAAAGGAAGTAGGATTCTCTATTGAGTTGGTACCTAGGAAAGGTTTAATATTCAAAGCACCCTCTAGGATTTCCCCACTAAAATTATGTGGACTTAAGAAATAGAGAAAGGATTTATTAGCAAAGCATTCGGCCTAGTCTGTTACCTTGGGGAGCTTCTATGATCTTTGTGAAAAAAAAAGGTGAAAAAGGGATAGATGTCATACCTAGCATTTTCTAAATTTCTAGACATTACATGGGAAGATAATATACATGATAATGAGGGAATAAAGGCTTAGATAAAATGAAAGGAAAGGGTTAAAAAGGCAAAAGGCGTAAAATAAAAGGACAAAAGGTCACTTTAACTGACAATTGAGAAGAATTAGGGATTTAAATATTATAAACATGATAAACCCATATCTATCACCACAATATGATAAAATAAAATTAGTAGATTAACCAAATAAGGTCAGATCGGTAAAATCCTTTACAATGTACAAGTTAGGCTTCCCGATAGCGATATTTTAGACTAGATTTTTTTAGATTGTTTTACATCCGTTAATCCTCTAAGTAGATATTTTTAATGAAGTGGAGAGTTTAAAATTTAATATGGAGCAGTTGGGTTTCGAAAATAATGAAAAACGAGCTCAAATGGAGGAATTTAAATAAAGGGATATAATCAATAATTTTAAATTTGTTAAAGATATCTTTCTTTCTTCCTTACAATATCATGCCACGTTCATGTCTCCTTCATAACCAACTTATTCTAGCTTTGAACTAGGTATCTTATGGCATGAAATAGGGAGGATAGAGAAGGGAAAAGGAAGGAAAATAGGTATGTAAACATGCACAATTTCATCTTTTGCTTGTTAGAAAACATATTTTCCCCTTCATGCTCTTTCTAATGGTATTTTTAGCCCTTTGAAAAGCTGAACTTAGTAGCTGAACTCTTGAGGGAAATAGGAGATTTGAAGTAACCAAATATACCACAAAAATCACCATTCAAAGGGCTTTCAAACAAGGTAAGCCTTAAGTTAGGAAAAATGCTATTCTTTGATTCTTATTTTCCTCCATGGTTTAGCCTAGAGAGAGAGGGAGAAGGAGACTTGAATTTAGTGAAAACTTGTTAGAAACAAAAGTTTAGAAGGAAAAAGAGTAAGGTTATGCAAAGAAAACTACATAGGAAGTTATGGAATTCAAGTAGACTTGGAAGACATTTTGAACCTTCTAAGGCCTCACTTGAACTAGAAAAGAGTCATTGATATCCTACATCCTTTAAATTCCCTATGAAAATGGCAAAAACTCCATGTATGGCATTGATGTGTATGTCTCAGCCAAGGTAGAGATGAGGCAACTAGCAAGGAGAATGAACTAGAGAAGAATTAAAGCTTAAGAAAGCATAGTAGAATACCTATAATGCACATACTAATTTGATGTATACTATAAGACAAAGTAATAACAAACCATGATGTATATAATGATGAATTGTAATAGAAAGTCATGTACAAGTATGAGACCACATAATGATGCCTAACTTAATGTATTAATGTGTATTTAGAACATGATTTGCCTTGTGATACATCATTGTTTCTATGTGCACGCAAGTGAAATGGTGATTTTTAGAAGCTAGACATATTTCATGTATTGATCCCTATGGAAATGATGTATGAGTAGATTAAATTTTGCTCAAGGTAAGAGATTACATATTAGAGCCTAATTAGACCACTTTGGAACCAAAATTTGGTCCAAATAAGCCATAAATTGTAACCTACCCTTGATAGTCCAAATGACTTAGTTTGGGGCTAAAATTTGGCAAGATATTAGAGGATATATAGAGCTTTTTATAAAGTCAAAATTTGCATTTTTCTAAACTCTACAGAATATTTGGTGAATTTTCAAAATTGGTCTTAAAAAGTTGTTTTATGTAGTTATTGTTCATATTGATGTAGGACTTTATTTTTGTACCTTTTGATGAGCCAAATGGATTCATTTTAACTTAAAATTTTTACAACAATAAGTTCAAATCATGATTTTTTCATAGACACCTAATTTGCATAAATCAAAATTGTATAGCCAAAGTTATAAATTTTTGAAATATCAACTATAATATGGTTTTTGGTCAAAATTGGCTACTTGTTCCCCTTAGGCATTTGGTGGTTATGCATATGCTCCATAAGATGAGACCAAATGAGCATATATGGTTTATGAATTAGAATGGAAATAAAATCTATTTTTGGCCATTGGAAGCCTATTTGGGATATTAAATAGTAAAAATACTGCTGTTAAAAATATCATTGTGTATATCTTTGTATAAATTAACAATGATATGTATAGAGAAATTGAGGTATCATACGTTATCACAATGGAAGCCTTAAATTTTTAAGACAATAAGCAATTAAATAAGGTAACCATAAAAAATTAGTATTCCCTCTTAAGGATAGATGATTTATTAAATCATCTTAGGGGAATTTTTATTTTAGACTTAAGATTAAGGTACTATCAAATAATGTCAGATCTCAAGATATACCAAGAAATTGCCTTTAGGACTAGATATGGATATTATTAGACTTACCAATGCTCTTTAGTATTATAGATTATACTAACTGAATCTTTAGTCTTATTTAGACAAATTTGTGGCTATTTTTATAGGTGATATCATGGTCTATTCCAAAATAAAGGGAGAACATGAACAATACCTTAGGATAGTATTATAGGTGCTCAAAGAAAAACAATTGTTTACTAATTGTGACTTTGAGCTTAAAGAAGTGAAGTTCTTAAGTCATGTGATCTCACTAGAGGTAGTAGTTATAGATCCTAGTAAGGTGGAAGCAGTAGAAGATGCTTTAGATCATTATTGATATTAGAAGTTTTTTTAGGGTTAGTAGGATATTACAAAAGGTTTATTTAAGGATTTTCTTAATGAGCCTTACTCATAATAAGGTTAACTAATAAAGGAAATCCTTTTGTTTGGACCCAAGAATGTGATAATAGTTTGCATAAGTTGAAAGAATAAAATTATCTACCACTTTAGTGTAAATAATCCTATATCACTTAGGAAATTTTAAATTTTATAGTGATATATCAAAAAAAGGTCTAAGATGTGTCCTAATGCAAAACAAGATAATAGTAGCTCATGCCTTTAAATAACTTAGACCTCATAAAGAGAGTTATCCAACTTATAATATAGAATTAGTAGTAGTAAGTTTTGTCTTAAAGATCTAAAAACACTATTGGTATAGGATGGAATTTGAGGTTTTTAGTCATCTTAAAAGACTTAGGTACCTCTTTGATTTAAAAAAAAAAAAAAAAGAGAACTAAACACAAGGTAAAGGAGATAGATGAAATTGTTAAAGGATTATGATTTTAAATTGAAATATTATTCAAGCAAAGCTAATGTAATGGTTGATATGCTCAATAGAAAACCCTTGCATATAGCTCAAATAATGATTGAATATTTCAGGAATCTAAGTCTTTCCATAACCTTATTACCCCATAGTTTATACATGAGTAAGCTTAAAATTGAATGTGACTTTAGATCTCAAATAAGTAAGGCATAAAGAATAGATCAATGTTTGTAATTGGAACAAAA
This sequence comes from Erythrophleum ivorense, assembly GCA_026724425.1. NCBI lineage: Eukaryota > Viridiplantae > Streptophyta > Magnoliopsida > Fabales > Fabaceae > Erythrophleum > Erythrophleum ivorense. Next base: position 42,910,704 of record JAIUCV010000001.1, on the reverse strand, counting down.
CCAAAATGATCTTCTAAAGATAAAACCAAAAAGGAGTTAGGGATTTGAGATTTAGGTTGCATATTTTGACACTTAGTTGTGATGTTTGTGCTTTTATTAAGTTAAACATGAATAGATGCACATTATTGCTTTGTGTAGAGGAATATTGATTAGTATGATATGTTAGGTTACAATCCCAATCCTGCCATCAAATGCTTTAATTTCTTATATGCCTATGGATTATCATTAGAGGCATAATCAATAACTTTTCCACTATTTGACATAGTCATTGATATGTAATAAAGACTACTCGCATAAATGAAAAGAGTTATTAAGATACTTTATTTGATAAATTTGTAACTATGATTTTCATAATTGAATATGATCAAGACTTAAGGAAAGTTTTTGTTGTTTGACAACTTTTATTTTACACTAATCAATATTAGTACTACACCTGAAAGCATTCAATACTATGCTAATTACAAGATGTTTGCATAACCATGCCTCTTACTTTGCATATTGTTTTGTGCCATTTGATGATTAATGATGAGTATGCTCATTTGTTAGTAAGTTATTTGCATGTTTGGAAGGGCAATAGTTAGTCATAGAATTAAGAGATCAGGATTAAAGAGATTACTAAATGTTATTGATTAGTAAGTAATTAGCTTTCAAGAAAACCCAATTGAAGGATATTATTTTACCAAGCCTTCATTTGGGGAGTTAAAATTGCTACTGGTTTTAAACATGATTTTAGTTTGTTTCAACTTGAAATTTGAAAGAAAATGTTATCTAGAGTTAGGTTATTGTTACATTAGTTGGCTTTAGTATTTTTGTAATTGTAACAATTGTCCTATAAAGATGGAAATGAGATTATTGAAAGGATATAAGTCCTAAACTTGTGCTAGCAATATAGTAATATAAATTATAGGCAAACAAGATGAATGGAGAAAATCATATGAATAGTTATAGCTATAATTAAAATTATAACACCATAGATTTCTATCTTTGCCTCATTGAAATTTTAAGTCTCATGCCAAGCATTACATAGGGAAGCAAGAAAATGGCATTAAAATATTGAGTTTTCTTGCGTTGTGCTATGCATAAATTTTTCTTTTAAAGTCTCGTGAGCCATATGGACTCATGTAACACATTATCATATTTAATTACATAGATACAACTTAAATTGATCACCAAAAGTGGCCTACAACTTGTGCAAGGCAAGAGAATACACAAAATTTCATGATGTAGCCTCGGCCAGAAATTCCCACTTTCTATCACAAATTTTGGAAAATCATAACGGATTCTAGAAAAATCAAAATCAAGTATTATTTACCATTCTAGAAAGCTATGAATGTCTACTTTATGTTAAAAATATGTCCAAGGCATGAAACATCACACAAAGGACGTTTGACATTCGGGAAGGTGCAAAAGTCTGATTGGCTACTGGTACTGATATAGGTTTCCGCTATAAATTTTAAAAATGTCCAATTAATACCAAAAAAATATAATCCCTATAAATGATACCAATTTGGAAAGTTACAGATGTTAGCTAGAGGTAAAAAATATATTTAGACTAGTTTAGGAATGTCAAGGCCTTGAAAACTAATCAAATAATAACCTAGGTCAGTCTAGACTCCTGATACTAGAAAGAAATTTCAAAAGTTTATATCTCCCTCTCTAGACATTCAAATGAGATGCTTCTAGTTTCATCAGTCACTGGGAATATCTAGTTTCTTCTTGTAAAATTTTGTGGTAATTGGACATCATTTGCCCTATGAATGATAGAATTTAATTTTGGACCAGAATGAATAGTACACTAAACCAATTTCAGAAAATTTCCTAATTTTGAAAATTCATCAAATATTTCATAGATCTCCAAAAACTTTGCACTTTAGCTTTCCCAAAAGCTCTCAATAAGCTCTAAATGCATACCAAATCTTAGATCAAAAAGAGCTCATTTGGACAAAAAGTGGTATAGGTTTCCAATATGGTCAATTTTGCTCCATATTAGATACCAAATGTGTCCAAATGGCCTCCTTTGATGTTTGGCACCTCTTGGACAAGTTTAAAAGCATGAATATGACTTGTATGAACTATCTAAGTAGTTCCAAATCTCATGCATCTCAATTTGGCCATTCCACTTCCATTTATACATACATTTCCATAATGCTAGTTTTGCCATTACATGTCCAAGATGCACATTTCCATACTTGTAACCTTAAATCTCATTTATATATGATACATTAGCATATTTATACATGTTCATGACATTATGGGACATATACAACAATAGGATACAACATTTGCCACTCATATAGCCTTAAAGAAATAAAATCCATACACCTTGATGGCATACTCTCATCTTTCAAGTGGTTGACTCCCATTTCCTTATTCTTTTGGTCCACTTAGCATGTTAGAATATTGGAGAGGAAGGAATGAGATTCAAGGAATATCAATAGCTCATCTCCCTTTCAATCACACATAAAGTATGCACTACAAGCCTTGAAAATGCATGTATGGACATGTTAACATATGTGAGCATTCAAGAAACATTTTTGGCATTTGGACAAGTCATACATATCATGCATAGGCTTGGCAAGTAAGTGGATTAGGCTCACCCATTCACTTGTAAATTTTGGACTTGCCTTATGCAACACCATATATTTCTAGTTCATTTCATAATATTCTCATGCTTTACAACATAGATTCCTTGAAGGAAATAAGAAAATCCATTATAATAATACATTATTTGGCATTGCGTCGTATATAGAAATTTCATTCATTGTCACGTGGGCCGTGTGAGCTCATACAACACATTCTAATATTTAATTATATGAATAAAACTCATTTGCATCATCAAAAGTGATTTACATCTCAAGGAACTCAATGGGAAGCTAAAAATACACATTCATTTTCGACCAGATTTATTCCCTTTTTTGTCAGAACTTTGGAAAACAATAAATAATTATAGAAAAATTGAAATCATACATTCTTGGCCATTCTAGAAAGTTTATGATAAAAATATGTCCAAACCATAACATCTAACATAGAGGACGTTTGACATGCGAAAAGATCTAGGGTCAGACTGTCCATTGGTGTTGTCACAAAATCCTGCAACAAACTTAAAAAATATCCAATGAATTCCACAAAAATCCAATCCATTTAAATGATACCAATCTGGAAAGCTGTAGATGTTAGCTAGAGGGAAAAAAATAACTCTAGATCAGTTCAGGCATGTCCAGACCTTAAAATCCAATCAAACAATAACAGAGGTGGCTGGAGTTCTTGATACTGGACAGAATCCTTAAAAATTTATATCTCTCTCTCTGGACATTCAAATGAGGTGCTTCTAGTTGGTACAAGTCACTAGGAATATCTAATTTCTCTATATAAAATTTTGTGGCAATTGGACATCATTTGAGCCTTGTGTGATAGATTTTATTTTCGGACCAGTATAAACAGTGACATGACCAAAATCAGAAAATTTCTCAACTTTGAAAATTTATCAAATATTCTCTAGACTTCTAAAAATTCTGTTCTTTAGCTTCCCAAAAAGCTCTCAACAAGCTCTAATTACATACCAAATCTCAGATCAAGAAGAGCTCATTTGGATTAAAATTAATATAGGGTTCTATTATAGTCAATTTTGACTCCATATGGGATATCGAAATGTCTAAATGGCTTTCCTTGGGATTTGGCACCTCTTAGCAAGTCCAAAAGCATAATTAGGACTTATGTGAGCTGCCCAAATGGTCCCAACCCTCATGCATATCATTTTTGCCATCTCATCCACACATATGCATAATTCTATAAACTAATTCAAGAAGCTACATTGCCCATACATACTCAATTTGCATACTAGTGGTCACATAATACATTCTCCCATTTAAACATAACATATTATCATAATTATATATGTTCCCAAGCCCATAGACTATTTACAACAATAATTTATATCATTAGGCATCATTATGGCTTCAAAGAGCAAAAACCATACATATTGGTGTCAATCTCTTCTCTTCAAGATGGTTGGCTTCCATCACCTTGTCCACTTAATCCACCTAGCATGTTAGATCATTGGAGAGGAGGGAATGAGATTCAAAGAATTCCAATAGCTCATCTCCTATTCAATCATACATAATGGATGTAAACAAGTCTCATAAATGTATGTATGGTCATGTTGACATGTGTAAACATTCAAGAAGCATTTTCATCATTTTAGAATGTCATACATAGCACACAAAGGCTTGCCAAGCAACTAGATTAGCCTCACCTAATTTCTTGTAGATATTAGACTTGTCTCACCCATTCTTTAAGAGATTCTTAGACTCAACCATACTCTTGGGAGCCTATCTTGCTTTTGGGAGACTCTTTACTTTGTCTTAACCAATCTTAAAGGTTCTTAGCTCATCCTCACTATAGCTAAGAATTTTTGGCCTCACCACACTCATGCAAACCCAAGCACACATCATAACATTATTTAGAAACATAATATGTCATCATGAAACCATGGCATATAAAATCATGCTAGCATACTTTTCATGGCTTGAAAATACATATACACACATTCTAAGACAAGCTAAGCACACATTCATGCATGAGAGAAGGTGGAGAGAGCTACTTTGTATACAATCACACACTTTTCTTCTTGAATCAAGGCTCCCTCTCTCGGCCACACACATAGAAAAGTGTGGGGATGGTTTCTCTTGGCCTAAATACAATTTATGGAAGCCAATTAGGTTCATGAAATTAATTCTAAGGCCACACAACTCACTTAGACACTAACTTGCTCTATAAACCTCATTATGGTTCTATAATTGCACCTAATGAAGCAACACCTTTCAAATAAATTTTAGGCTCCATTATTTCCTTCCAATATGATTTTTAACTCCTTTTAAGTCTTTTGGAGTCATCAAACACTTAAAAATAAGAGCCTAGCTACATGTTGCTTCCTTAGGTCATAATATGGAACTAAATACACTAACTCACTTTCTATGGGTTCTAAATTTTTTCCAAGGCCTCCCCTCACTTTCATTCATCATATATGACTCAAGAATGGCTTAAAAAAATTTAAAACTCTCCCTACGTACACAAACCCATCTAGATTGAGCCTATGTCTCCTTTTAGCTTCCATGGAGTTTGCTTTGTTTGCTTCATGGAGGATGCATATGAGAAGACTCCTAGGGATCCTAGGAACTCATTTAAACATTCATTTAGGCCTAGGAATAATTATATCAAATCATATTTTCAAGGGAACCCATGAAACTCTAAGTTTGCTACCTTGAAAATCCATGGTTTGTTTTTTGAATTTCTTTGCATATTCTTACTCTCCTCCTTTAAATACATAGAATTCACCCTTAGTTTCCCTCAAAAGTCCAGCCCTCTAGCATCTACATACATAGGGCAAAATATGGAAAAGAAGGGGGAGGAGTAGCTACCATAGGATGTAAGATTTACCTTATTTTCTTGCTTTTTTTCACTTGAATCTTGTGTTCTTTGAGCTCCTCTCTTCAAATCCGAATTTTCCCTCAATTTCTCCTTTAAAACAGATCTATATACTTCATTATAATCATAGAAAATAAAGGAGAATGAAAGAGAAGAGGTTTGGAAGAGAAAGAGCATGAACACCTACTAAATTTTCATACCTTAAGCCTTTGATTTCTCCTCTTCTTTGCCTTCCTCTTGTGCTCCACTCTCCCTAGGGTTTTCCTTTAGTTTTGGGCAAAACTTGGTCATGTAAAATGAAGGGAGAAGAAGGGCGCATCATATATATAGGTGGGATGAGGTTATACTTTTCGTTCTTGGCATTTTCGTTTCTCCTTCGTTTTAGCTCCTTTTTTAGAACCGTCTTTTCCATTATGAAATTTAGGTTTCCAAGTTAGTAAAATTCCTCTGGAATCACTCAAATCAGAGCTAAAACCTTCCCAAATGAATTCATCAAAGTTCAGGCACACTGACATTAGAAAATGTCCACCCTAGTGGGCTTTAGCTGTCTCAGGTCTTCCAATGGTTTTTAGGGCCTCTGAGAATCCTAGGGAACTCAAAAATTTCATTTAAAAGTCCTTCTGTGTAAATTCCAAAATTTGATCAAAATTACAAAAATTTCATTATGTTTTGTAAGCTTTTCATAAGAAATTGTTTCTTCATTCTAGCTTCATTTTTCTTTCCGTTTGAGCCTGTGATTCTTATTTTTAGGAGTCTAGAATGCTTTCCAAATTTTTTGGGATCTTAACTACATTATTTCAAGGGACTTCCTTTTGTATCCGGTGAGTTTCATTCATTGACAGAGAAATCTTATGTTATATTTCTCACGTTTTCTCTTGTTTTTAGAGAATCGGATGTTATACCTTACCCATTTCTTTAAGAGGTTTTTGACTCAACCTTACTCTTAGGAGTCAGCCTCACTTTTGGGAGACTCTTTACTTTGTTTCAACCAACTTTAAGGATTCTTGGCTCATCCTCACTATGGCTAAAGGGTTATTGGCCTCTTTACACTCAAGCAAACTAAGACAAGCACATAAAAACATCATCTAAATGCATAAAACATCATCATGGTACCATGGAACAAAAGCTCATGTTAAAATACTTTTCATAGCTCAAAACATGTATACACATATTCAAAAACAGTGTAAGCACACATCCATGCATAAAAGAAGGTGGAAAGAACTACCTTACTTGCATTTACATACTTTTTCCTTAAGCCTTGAGTCCTCTCTCTCGACTTCACACACCCAAGAAGATGGAGATCACTTTTCTTGTCCTAGACACATTATATGGAAGCTAATTATACTCTTGAATCAAATTTTAAGGTCATGCAATCACTAGAAAAGCTAGGTGATTCATAAGGTTCTGTTATGGTTCCATAATACACTTAATGAAGTAACATTTAGAAAATATCATCTTGGTTTCATTCTCTCCATCTATTTATGATTCTTGACTCCATTTAAATCTCTTGGAGTCATCACATAATCAATTCTAGGAGCCTAGCTAGGTGTTACTTCTTTAAGCCATATTATAGAACATATAAGGCCATCTCACTATGTAACACCATAAATTCTAACTCATTTCATGATACTCATGTGCTTCACATCATTAAATTCCAAGAGGGAAGTAGAAAAGTCTATTAAAATAATGCATTTAATTACACTGTGTCGTGTATAAAAATTTCATTTCGCGTCACATAGATTATGTGAGCCCATGCTATACATTCTCATATTTAATTACATCAATACAACTCTTTTGCATCATAAAATGTGGCCCAAAACTGATGGAAATCAAAGGAGAAGTCAAAATAATCAAGTGTATTTTTGGCTAGAATTGGCCCCTTTTCTAACCAAACTTTGGAAAATCATAACTAATTCTAGAAAAATCAAAATCACACATTCTTAGCTATTTTGAAAAGCTACAGATGTCTGCTTCACATTAAAAATATGTCCAAATCATAACATCTATCACAAAGAGAATTTGACATCCAAAAATGTCTGGAGGTCAAATTGCCTCCTGATGCTGTCACAGATTCTACAGCAAACTTTGAAAATGTTCAATTAATTCCCTAAAAATCCAATCCATGTAAATGATACCAATCTAGAAATATGTAAATGTTAGATAGAGGGAAAAAATATTTCCAGGCCAGCTTAGGCAACCCAAACCTCGAAATTCATAAAACAGTAACTCAGGTCGGGTAAGGGTCCTAATACTGGACAGAATGTTCAAAAATTCATATCTCCCTCTCTAGGCCTCCAATTGAGATGTTTCTAGTTGGCATGAGTCACTATGAATACATAGTTTCTCTGTATAAAATTTCATGACAATTGGACATTATTTGAGTTTTGTGTGATAAATTTCATTTTCAGATCAAATGAATAGTGCAACAGACCAAAATCAAAAAAATTGCCAACTTTGAAAATTCATCAAATATTCTGTAGACCTCCAAAAATTATGTTCTTTTGCCTCCCAAAAAGCTTAATGAGACCTATTTGCATGCCAAATATCAGATCAAGAACAACTCATTTGGTCAAAAAGTGACATAGAGTTCTATTATGGTCATTTTTAGCTCTATATAGAGTACCAAAGTGACCAAATGGTTTTCCCTTGGTCTTGACACCTTTTGGGCAAGTCTAAAAGTACATTTAGGACTTATGTGAGCTACCCAAATGGTCCCAAATCTCATGCATCTCATTTTGGCCTTTTCATCCACACTTATGCATATTTCCATAAAGCCATTCATGAAGCTATAATGCCATAACATACTCAATCTACATTCCATCATTTACATAACATATTCTTTCATTCCTACATCACATAATATCATAATTACATATCTCTCAAGGGTCATAGACCATTTACAACAATAATATACATCATTAAGCATCATTATGGTTCAAAAAAGGAAAAAGCTAGATATATTGATGTCAATCTTCTTTCTTCAAGGTGGTTGACTCCTATTGCCATGTCCACTTGGTCCACCTAGCATATTAGATCATTGGAGAGGAGGGGATGAGATTCAAAGAATCCCAATAGCTCATCTCCTATTCAATCATACATAATATATACAAAGTAAGCCTTAAAAATGCATGCATGGGTATCATGGAAGTCATGAACATTCAAGAAGCAAGCTTGGCATGTGAACAAGTCATGCAAAACATTCAAGAGCTCACCAAGTGTTTAGACTGGCCTCACACTTTTCCTCATGGATTTTGGACTTGCCTCACCCTTTCTTTGAGAGCTTTGAACTTAACCATACTCTTGGGAGCCCACTTTGCTTTTGGGAGACTCTTTGCTATGTCTCAACCAATCTCAAAGGTTCTTGGCTCATCCTTATAGTGGTTAAAAGTTCTTGGCCTCTCCACACTTAAGTAAACTCAAACAAACATCACGCATTCATTTGAAAACATAACATGTCATCATGAAATCATGGCATATAAAATCATGCTAGCATATTTTTCATGGCTTGAAAATACACATACATACATTCTAAGATAAGCTAAACACATATCCATGCATGAGAGAAGGTGGAGAGAGCTACCTTGTATACAATCACACACTTTTTCCTTGGAATTCAAACCTCTTCTTCGGCCACACACCCACAAATTTGTGGAGATGATTTCTCTTAGCCTAAATACAATTAATGGAAGCCAATTAGGTTCATGAAACAATCTCTAAGGCCATACAAGTTGCTTAGATACTAGGTTGCTCTAAAATTCTCATTATGGTCCATATATGCACCTAATGAAGCAACACCCCACAAACAATTTCTGGGCTCCATTCTTTCCTTTCAAATATGATTTTTGACTCCTTTTAAGCCTCTTGGAGTTATCACACAATTAAAACAAAGATTCTAACATCATGTTGCTTCTTTAGGTCATAATATGGAACTTAAAGCACTAAATCACTTTCTATGAGTTCTAAATTTCTTCTAAGGCCTCCCCTCATTTTCATTCATCAAATAGGATTTAAGAATGGCCTTAGAACAATTTAAAACTCTCCCTAACTATATGAACTTGCTTAGGCCGAGACTATGGGCAATTTTGGCCGCCATGGAAATTTCTTTGTTTTCTTGAAGGAGGAAGCATGTGGGGAGTATCTTAAGGGTCTCAAGAACTCATTTAAACTCTTAATTAGACCTAGGAATCATTAGACAAAATCAAAATTTGGAAGGAACACTTGAAACCCTAGAATTTGCATCTTGAAATCTAGTGGTTATTTTGTTGTTTTCTTTGCATATTCTTGTTTTCTCCCTCAAATACCTAAGATTCATGCTTAATTTGGCTTAAAAATCAGATCCTCCTAGGGTTCCTTATGTGTGTCAAATTGGAGGAGAAGAGGAATCAAGAATAGCAACCATAGGATGAAATTTTACCTAGTTTCCTTACTTATTTTGGCTTGAATCTTGCTTTCTTCAAGCTCCTCTCTTCAAATCCGAAAATTCCCTTGAATTTCTCCCTTGGATCAGATTTATAAACTCCATTTTAATTAAAGGGAACGTGGAACAAGGAGGAGAGGAGGTGTGGATGAAGAAAAGCATGAAAAACAACCATGAAAACATACCTTAAACTTGGATTTTCTTTTTTCCTTCTTCCTCCTGTAACACCCCATAATTAATTAAGGTGTTAATCAAGGATTAGATTAATTAGGCATAATTAATATGGGATAATTGGACAAATTAAGTGGATGGAGATTTTAGAGAGATAAATTATTAAAATGAGTTTGAGATTTAATTGGGATATAAATTCTATCTAGACCTAAATTAATAGATCATGAGAAGAAGCTAATGGAGGCCCAATGGGTTAGGTGTAGACCCAACCCAATTTAGTGGAATGGAGGCCCAAGATCCACCTTGCATAGACTCTTCTAAGTGGCCCAATAACCCTTGTGCAGACCCCAAATTCTTGAGCTTTTCAAACTTGGCCTAAACCTAATTAAACTTCAGCAACCCATGCACATAAAACTGGCCCAGTAAAATTCTGCAGCCCAACACTTTAAAAACTGGCCCAACAAGCAAAAACCTGAAGCCCATTATGAGCTGGACTTTGGAGCAACCCATGACCCATATTTGACCCAACTAAAACCCAACTTAATCCCTAATGCTTCAGCCACTTTCTCATTTGCTGAAACTCAAGAGGCAAAATTCAGAGGTTGAGAAGGAAGCTAGGGTTGGGGGTAAAAATTCTGCATTTTCTCACATTTAGAGCAAGATTCAGCCAAGGTAATAGTCATACAACTTAATCCCCTCATCTTTCTCTTTAATTTGGCCTGATTAGTTTTTCATTTAGAGCATTTTTCATCCTACCCAAAATCTGAAATGTGGTATTTAGGGATTTTCTTGGTGAAATTCGTAGGTTGAGGTTACGGCTGACCTTGGGTGAGTTTAAACCCTCCATTTTGATGTTTTATTTGTTAATTTGAGACCCCCATAGTTGATTTATAAAATGGGTATTAATTCTATACGAATTTGCTTAGGATTTTGGGTGGAATATTGAGTTTTCTGGTGAAGGACACTCTAATCCGAATTTGGAAATTTTGATGGCTGTTGTAAATTTATTTACAAGTGAGGTAACCGGGTTTATATTAATTCCATGTATAAATCTGATTTAATTTCATATATTGCTGTATATGAATGATTTGAAATGTTGAATGAATTGGTTGGCTATCTGTTGAATTGTGATTGGACCTTGTGAGTCCATGGTGGAGCTGTGGTGCGGCTACCACCTGTGCATGTACTTTAATCAAGCATCGGGTTATGATCATACCCCAGATGCACAGAGCCCCGGTTGTACTCAATAAGGGTAGGTGCCGTAGACGGGCCTCTTCCAGTGTTAATGGCCTTTAACATATGATAATATGATTGCTAGTATGGGATAGTAATCATGATAGCTAATTATTTCATTTGTCGATATGATGGATATGATTCTGATGTTGATTTTGATTCATACATATATGCTAATTAAACTGAATATATGATGGAATTGCCTTGGTTACTGAGATTTATATCTCACCTCGTTTCATGGGATTAACATTTCAGGTGAAGGTTCTTCGGGTAAGGATAAAGGGAAGCAAGTGGATGAAAATCCATGAGCTCCAACATATAAGAGAAGGCTATATCAGGCTGACTTATTTAGTAGAGATGCAATTTTGTTATTAATTTACATAGCATCATCATGTAATCATGTTGCCAACTGTAGGCGTTCATATTTTGTTTGATTGAAATGTAACCGTTAAGGATTTAAATCTCATTATAGTTGAATATTAATGTATGAACTTATAGCATTATATATGTAGTTTTGTTGAAATTGTGATATGGATTACCATATGGGAATTGTAGTCATATGATGTCTTGGATGTGGACATAAGCTATTGTTGAATGGAATCTCCATAGGTTGTGCATGAGATGTTAATTACTGCTAATGCATGTGTTCTTGCTATTATATATTCATGAATTTGCTGATATGAGCTAGTTGGGCAAGTAGGAAGTAGTATTTAAGTTTTACAATGATAATGGACAGATTGATGGGTAAATAGGGTAGATAAACATCATTAGAATCACATAAAATAAGGGTACCTGGAGTGTTTCTAAGGTGAGAATTGGAGTGTAGGGGACGAAATTTGGGTAACGTGGTCACAGGAGGAAGTCTCGCCGCAGTTAAGAAGGCTTTGCTGTGGCCAAATGAGAGACAGAGCCGAAGAGCGCCATGGCATAACCAATCCCGCTGCAGCGCAAGGGAAGAAAATTAGCCCAGGGAGTGAAAGTGGTGAGGAGTGCCGCGGCTTAATAAATCTCGCTGCGGCGCGAAGTGGGAAAAATCGCCTAGGAGGGTAACATAATCAAAACTCATTGTGGCGCATTATGTCTTGCCGCGGCGTGAGCCGAGGAAATAAAAATAAGGGTTGGACAGAAGTAAAACTCGCCACGATGCAAATATATTGTGCCGAGGCGAGAATTGTGGGAGTTAAGAATAGTAGTTCCAGGAGGCTTTTCTGCCGTGGCACCACATAAGTTGGCCGTGGCGAAGGTCCAACTCGCTGCGGCTATCGCCACGGCGAGATTTGTGAAATTTGTCCAGTGATTTCAGAGAGCAACTTGGCCGCAGCGAGGAAGGTATAGGCCGCAGCGCAAGTCCCCAACCTACTCCTTTTAGCTTAGAAACCCCAATTTCTTCAACGGTAATGGTAAGAGATGATATAGGAATACTTGTGGGTGGTTATTGGGTATTAAAACTGATGGACGGTTGAATCATAAACCCCTTGTGGTAGTAGGATTTCTTTTATATAAATTTTGTTTTGTTGTGGTGGTATGGTGATGACCCTGACATCAAGGTTCAAATTTCCTCATATTTTCGCAATGTGGTAAAATATAATGACCTCAAACCTTGATCATTAATTAATAATCTTGTATTTAATCACAAATACATTGATTAGAAGGTAAGGTTGTCACACCTCCTTTGGTGCGCCTCTCTCCTAGGGTTTTTCTTCTAGTTTGAGGCTGAATAATTTGAAGTAAAATGGAGGAGAGTATGAGGCGCTACCTATATATAGGTGTAGGAAAGTAACTTTTTCAAAAATTTTAATTTTTCTCTTTATTCTTTGCATTTTTGTTTCTCCTTCCTTTTAGGTCCTTTTTGAGAACCGTCTTTTTCATTATAAAATTTAGGTTCCTAATTAAATAAAATGCCCTTGGAATCACTCAAATTGGAGCTAAAACCTTTCCGAATGAACCCGTCAAAATTCGGGTACACCGATATTGGAAAATGTCCACCGAAGGGGATTTAACTATCCTAGAGCTTCCCATGGTTTTTAGGGCCTCTAAGAACCTCAAAGAATTCAAAACTTTTATTTAAAAAGCCCTCCTGTGTGAATTCCAAAAATTGCTCATAATTACGAGAATGCCATTACGTTTCATAAGGTTTCTGTCAAAATTTGTTTCGTCATTCTAGCTCCAATTTTCCTTCCGTCTGAGGCTAGGATTCTCATTTTTAGGAGTCTAGAATGTTGCTCAAATTTTTCAGGACCTTAACTAATTCATTTCAGGGGACTTGCTTTGAAAATGCATCTGTTTCTGTTGTTTAATGAAAATCGGACATTACACACTATCTATGGTTTCTAAAATTTTTCCAATGCTTTCTCTCATATTCTCCCATCACACGTGATACAAAACTAAGGTTGGAAAGAATTAAAACACTCCCTAGGTGCATGAACTCGCCTTGGCCAAAGTTATGCTTCCATATGGCACCAATAGAGTTATTTTAATTTCTTTAATGGAAGAAGCATGTGGGAGGATCTATTGGTGTCTTAGGAACTCATATATACTCTTAGACAACTTAAATTACTACTAAGAAGCTTCATGTTAGCCTAGTTGCAACCAAATCCCTAAATTCCATAACTTGCATTCTAAAACTCCCTTTTCAATTCTAGTTGTATATTCTTAATCCTCACACTCCATAACCTTTGGTTCCATCAAGAACACATGAAGAAAAACTCTCCTTCTCACTTTCTCTCTCTAGACCTAAGCTTAAATGGCTTGCAAATACAAGATTTTGCAAGTGTTTCAAGTGAAGTCTTACCTTAAAATGGAGCTCTTCACATAAATTATTTTTCACTAATTGATTTCTTGAAAAGAGTTCCTTTTTTACTTAGGTTAGACCTAAATCTTCAAGTTTTTAAGAAAAGAAACCACCATTAGAGAGCTCTTAGAGAAAGAAATAACTTTCCTAACTAGCGTGGGATGAAACGAGGTCATTTACTTACCTAAATGGAAGCTTAAACTTCTTCTCTCTATACCCTCTTAATGTCATGCCATTTCTGCCCATTTTTCTGCAAATGGAAGCTTGGAGAAGGTGATGAGGTGTAATCTTACTTAAGAAGCCTCCTTTAGAATTTTTTAAAATGACCATTTTGCCCTTATGCGCTTGTTTACTTCGTTTAGATTCATTTTAACTCCTTTTTGAGAACTGACTTTTTCATCATAAAATTTAGGTCCTCTAATTCATAAAACACTTTTGGTTTCATTCAAATTAGATTTAAAACCTTCCCGAATAAACTAGTCAAAGTTTAGGTCAATCGACATTGGAAAACATCCACCGGAGGGGCTTTAGCTGTCCTAGGGCTTTTTATGGTTTTTAGGACCTCTGAAAACCCTGGAGAACTCAAAACTTTCATTTAAAAAGCCCTTCTATGTGAATTCCAAAATTTACTCAAAATGACAAAAATGCCTTTACATTCCATTAACCTTTCGTTACATTTCGTTTCTTCATTCTAGCTCTGTTTTTCTTTCCATTTGAGCCTGGGATTCTTATTTTTAGGAGTCTAGAATGCTTCCTAAATTTTTCAGGACCTTAACTAAGTCATTTCAGGGGACTTCCTTTTGTATCTAGTGAATTTCGTTGTTGACGGAGAAATCATGTTACGTTTCTCATGTTTTTTCTCTTTTTTAGAGAACCAGATTACATTTCTCTCCCCTCAAATAAATTTTATCCTCAAAATTTGGGGTACACTTTCCTCTTTCTTGCTTCTTTTCTAGCTAACTGTTCTTTTCTTCCCCTTCTTCCTGGCTCTATATGCTTCTCTCAACGATTTCACTCTTTCGAGTTTTTCTCTTAGCAAGGGAATTTTCATTACTAGCTCTTAATGAGGGCTCTATTATTATAGAGTACTTGCTAGTTTTTCTCATAAGGGAAAAAATTTCTAACTCTTGAGGCCTATCTTGGGAGAGCTTACTAATCATATCTGGTTAGTCTTAACCTGTTTGTAGGGTTATGTTCTTTTTAGTTGACTCATTTACACATTTCAGGAGGTAACTTATTTCATATCAATTCTTCTGTATCTTTTTCCAATGGCTTCTCATAATATTTCATCATCTTTTTCTGATCATTACAGCCATCAAAGGTTTCTATCTGTTTGCTTACTTATTTAAAATATATTGTCCACTGTCCATCTCTTCGTTCTTTCTTAGTAGCTCATTCTATGATTACAATTCACATTTCTTTCTGTCAAAGGCATCATATCTCAATTACTTACTGGAATTAAAACTCCTTTGAGGAATTTTTACTTTTAATGACTCCAGTTTCTCTGTTTACTATTATATCTATCTTTTTAGGTTGGGACTTTTCTTTACTCTCTATACTCACTATTATAGTGGCATTTTATAGTCCTTCATCTCAATACTGATAGGCCTAACTCATATTTCTCATACTAACATCGAAGAGCTACTACCACTGACTACTGCTAAATTCTGGTGGGATGCTAGCTATTCTCACAGTTTCAATCACTAGAGATATACTGTACCACTTACCTTATTTAGAACTGCACCTAACCCCTTTCTAAATACATGGTCTAACATGTAGGGATCTCTCTATCCCTCGGTCAGGGCCAATATCTACTGGGTAGTAGTTCATCTAGCTCTAACTTTGGAAAGCCAATTTCTTGTTTTTCTCATCCCATACACTATACTTATCTCTTAAGAGAACTAGTCAGTGGTCTAATTATCTGAGTAAATCCTTCATATCTCTATGGCAATGATATACCAGACTCAGGAGATCTTTAATCTCTGAGATAAAAGCTAACTGAAATTGTACTGGTCTCGGAGACTAACTACTCTATAAAAGCTATCTTAGGCTGTCATCTCACCAAAGGGCTATCATACTGTGACTAGGGCTCTCTGTAACTCTGTGGGGTCTACTGCAACCTCTCAGAGCCCTGCTAGGGTCAACTACAACCCACTGTGATATACTAGGATCTACTGCGATCCATTTCTAGGAGATGTTAAAGCCTAAGATTGCTGTATCTGACAATAAAACACATACTCACTAAGTCCAGTAACCATCGCTCATAATACTGAGGCTAAACTCAGAGGTACATCGTGCTCTTCGTGTGAAGTGGGTTTTGTAACATCTAATTCCCTAGGATCCCATCATATTGATGTTTAAGAGTATTTTAACTTTTGTTCATCACTCCTCACGGGATCCTTAGGTTCCCACTTCAGCTTTTTTTTTACTTAGGCTTTCTTTTCTTACTTTAACTGTACTTGGCTATCGTTCCTCTCATATCCTGCAATTTCTTACTATGCCCATACTTTGCTTTTGAGTGCCTTGGCACTAGGATATCTCACACACTGAGTGTGGCTAATATCTTTGGTAGGAGAGAGACTATACACTAGTCCTTTCTCATTTATTTATATGTATTATAAAGGACTCAGTCTATGCACACTGAACTAGTGCTATCTGAATCTGAACATTCCTTACTATAAGCACGTTCTTTTCTATGTTACTAGTCTTTACTAGGGATTCCTTTCTACATGTTTTTCTCATCATTCTGATATTATTGGAATCCCTTTACCTCTATTTTTTGACTTATGTTGTCATTTTACTAGTTAGAATATCTTTCCATTATTGGGATACTTTGGTGATTGATGTCATTATTTGCTATGCACTCAAGTCACGTTACTACTAGGTTGGCCAGACCCAGTATCATGTAACCCTTGTTGCAAGCAAACCATGACATCAAACACTAATACATGGGTGCCTCATGGCTGAGCTCAAAGCCACTATCGCCAGTATATTACAAATTTCCCAATAATCTATAGTATTCCTTTGGTACTTTTTTTTATTTGCCCTATTCTTGTAGGATACTCGGGGAAAATAAGATTTTTTTTTTACTTCATCCTGAGATCACTTTACATTGCCTGACTATTTTTACTTCGAGTGCTATCATGCTAGAAGGGCATATATGCCAAGGACAAGTGTGCTTTCTTAAGTACTCAAGCACATTAATTTGATATTCATTCTTAATCTACTATGTCCTTGGCTTGGACACCGTCATATCTTCTTTCTCTTTTACCTTTCTTATCCTTTTACTTCAATAAAAGGATGCTCTACTACTGATTGTCTCTATTGCCAGTTCAGGTTTCTTTATGCTCAAGAGCACCAATATTTTTCCTGGGTTCCTCTACTTGTTCACTCTTTGTAACATTAAGGGGTTTAATTTCTCTTATACTCTTGTTTTGCTCTTAACTAGACCGTCCCTTGAAAAGAAGAGTTCTATTTCATGAAATCCCAAGAATTACATTATGTGGTACTCTTGGCTTATACTTTTTCTTTGCATAATGTAAGACTCGCCTTTTGAGGCGGTCCCTAGCTCCCTTGAGTTTCCTTGAGGGTACTAAGGCACTAACTATTTGTCTCAACTCATTTTTACATTTGGATCAAAGCTAGGCTTCCTCCCTATTCATCCTCTTTAGCCTCATCCCTAGGAGCACAACATACTATTTCTAGGGTTTTACTAACCCAATCTAAGACATATACTCTCAATGTCTAGATTCTATCTTACTGAAAAAACTTATGCTCTATTGGGTGCTCTAATCACTTACGTGCCTTAACCCTAAATCATTCTTATATTAGGGAGCTCATCTGACTAACTATCAAACCCTTATTTATTTACTTCTCTATACTCAGCTTGTTTATTTAGTCATTACTAAAGTGAGGGCAGCTCTTCTATGGCTAGTTTCTCAGCCTTTCCTCACTTCTCTAATCACTGTGATCTCTTTTTACACATCTCATTGGATGATGCTACTAGTCGTTTCCCATAGGTTTTAGCTTATGCTTAGCCTAGGCTACTTATCTTATCAGACCTGTAGCTTACAATAAATTAGTGCTTTCTAAACTATTCTCATTCTCTTATGAGTCTCTGTCACTGGGCTAATCATACTCACCTCTAGGTGTTACCTATGGGGTATACCTTTCTAGGCTACTCACTATGTGCCTTACTACTGGTAGCCTTATCTTACATAAATTTTAAGGCTACATTAACATTCCATTGTTTAGTGTCTCACAGGGTAGCACCCTAGGTTGGAGTCAATACATTAAAGGCGGGTCTCAACAACCTCATTGTCCTTGTGTCTAACCTTCTCTATGCTGAGCTCTTTCCTCAGTCTTAACTACTAGGCCCACTAATCATCTATTACTTACTGACCTTCCGTGATCATTTACTACCCATTTTCTTTACGAATACTAGGGGTTCCTTCTTTTTATGGGTTAACTGATCCCTTATCAGTTTATTTCTTAAGTTGTCCTAAATATGACCAACAAGGAATTTATACTGCCATTCACTGCGGCTAATTAGCCTCGAGTTTGCCCTAGTTTCCTATCTGAGTATTGGCCATGACTAACTTCTTAATTGGTTGCAGCGAGGGACTCTCTGGATTGCCTCGCTGCTTCATGGAATAATTGGTTGCGGCTAAGCAATTAACTAGTAGCAGTTAACGGCCTCTAATTGGCTTACTTCTTCATGAATTGGAACTTCCTCTTTAACTACCAAACCCGAGCCTCTTTGCCTTTATATCTAGCCCATCATCAAGCTAGAGGGTTCTACCTCTTGCTTCATTCATGCATAACTAGCTATCATCTCTAAGCTATTAAGGAGTGTAGCTTGTAACTCAAACTTCTGGCTTGAGGGAATTAGCCTTTTGGGTTCTAAAAATTATCTAAACATTTAGGTGTTGTGGCTAGGGGGTAACTCTTTTCTCACATCCCCTCTAAGCTAGTCCTATGTAGTTACAAACTCATATCACACCGTGCTGCATCACTACTTATCTTTGCATTAAGCAGGTCATCTTAAAATGGTCTGAGTATGACAATCAGGAGAATTAGGCCTCACGTACTCTCTCTCGCAAGTCTCTTCATATTAATGAGATCATTTCTCATCATTCATATCTTGGGCTTGCTACTGATCCTAGCGAGCTATCATATCTCATAGAGCTCTAGCCTCAGATCCCTTAGCTCTGCTCAAGCTATTCTAGAGGCCAGCCTTTCCTAATATCCACTAACTACTTCAAGACCATTCTATAACTCACTTATCATAAACATAGCCACAATTATTTTCACACAGCCAAAATGTCTTATATAAGGCTTTACATATCTATACAAGCCCTTTACATAACCTTATTGTTACATCCTCAAGCCAAATCCAATTTGAGAGAGCCTAAAACTTTTCTCTGATACCAATAAATGTTACACCATAGATTTCTAGCTTTGTCTCATGCAAATTTTAAGTCTCATGCCAAACATTACACAGGGAAACAAGAAAATGGCATTAAAATATTGAGTTTTCTTGCGTAGCGCTATGTATAAATTTTTCTTTTAGAGTCCCATGGGCCATATAGACTCATGTAATATATTTTCATATTTAATTACATAGATACAACTCAAATCCATCACCAAAAGTGGCCTACAACTTGTGCAAGGCAAGGGAATACAAAAAAATTTCATGATGTAGCTTTGGCCAGAAATTCTCACTTTTTGTCACAAATTTTGGAAAAATCATAACGGATTCTAGAAATATCAAATCAAGTATTCTTTACTATTCGGGAAAGCTACGGATGTCTACTTTATGCTAAAAAAATGTCTAGGCTGTGAAACATCACACAAAGGACGTTTGACATTTAGAAAGGTACAAAGGTCTGGCTGGCTACTGGTATTGATATAGGTTTCTACTATGAAATTAAAAAATGTCCAATTAATCCCACAAAAATCTAATCTCTACAAATAATACCAATCTAGAAAACTACAAATGTTAGCTAGAGAGAAAAAATAACTTTAGACTAGTTTAGGAATGTCAAGGCCTAAAAAACTAATCAAACAATAACCTAGGTCAGTCTAGATGCCTAATACTGGATAGAAATTTCAAAAATTTATATCTCCCTCTATAGACATTCAAATGAGGTTCTTCTAGTTGTCATGAGTCATTGGGAATGTATAGTTTCTCTTTTTAAAATTTCATGGCAATTGGATGTCATTTACCCTATGAATGACAGAATTTAAATTTGGACCAGAATGAACAGTCACACTGAACCAATTTTAGAAAATTTCATACCTTTGAAAATTCATCAAATATTACATAGACCTTCAAAAATTCTATACTTTAGCTTTCCAAAAATCTCTCAATAAGCTCTAAATGTATACCAAATCTTAGATCAAGAAGAGCTCATTTGGACAAAAAGTGGTATAGGTTTCCAATATGGTCAATTTTGCTCCATATTAGATACCAAATGTGTCCAAATAGCCTCCCTTGATGTTTGGCATCTCTTGGACAAGTTTAAAAGCATGAATATGACTTGTATGAACTATCCAAGTAGTTCCAAATTCATGCATCTCAATTTGGCAATTCCACTTCTATTTATACATATATTTCCATAATGCTAGTTTTGCCATTACATGTCCAGGATGCATATTTCCATACTTGTAACCTTAAATCTCATTTATACATGATACATTAGCATATTTATACATGTTCATGACATTATCGGACATATACAATAATAGGATACAACATTTGCCACTCATATAGCCTTAAAGAAATAAAATCCATGCACTTTGATGGCATACTCTCATCTTTCAAGTGGTTGACTCCCATTTCCTTATTCTTTTAGTCCACTTAGCATGTTAGAATATTGAAGAGGAGGGAATGAGATTCAAGGAATATCAATAGCTCATTTCCCTTTCAATCACACATAAAGTATGCAATACAAGCCTTGAAAATGCATGTATGGACATGTTAACATATGTGAGCATTCAAGAAACGTTCTTGGCATTTGAACAAGTCATACATATCTGCATAGGCTTGCCAAGTAAGTGGATTAGTTTCACCTATTCACTTGTAAATTATAGACTTGCCTCACCCATTTCTTTAAGAGGTTTTTGACTCAACCTTACTATTGGGAGTCAACCTCACTTTTAGGAGACTCTTTACTTTGTCTCAACCAACTTTAAGGGTTCTTAGCTCATCCTCACTATGGCTAAAGGGTTCTTGGCTTCTCCACACTCAAGCAAACCAAGGCAAGCACATAAAACATCATTTGAATGCATCATTTAATTTCTTTGATGGGAGAAGCATGTGGGAGGCTCTCTTAGTATCTTACAAACTCATATATACTCTTAGACAACTTAAATTACTACTAGGAAGTTTTATCTCAGCCTAGGTGCAACCAAATCCCTAAATTCCATAACTTACATTATAAAGCTCCTTTTTCAATTCTAGTTGTATATTCTTAATCCTCACACTCCATAACCTTTGATTCCATCAAAAACACATAAAGAAAAACTCTCCTCCTCACTTTCTCTCTCTAGACCTAAGCTTAAATGGCTTGGAAACACAAGATTTTGCAAGTGTTTCAAGTGAAGTTTTATCTTAAAACGAAGCTTTCTTTGCATAGATTATTTTTCACTGATTGATTTCTTGAAAAGAGTTCCTTTTTGGCTTGGGTTAGACCTAAATCTTCAAGTTTTCAAGAAAAGAAAACCACCATTAGAGAGCTCTTAAATAGAAGAACAACTTTCCTAACTAGCGCGGGATGAAACGAGGCTGTTTATTTACCTAAATAGAAGCTTAAACTTCTTCTCTCTTTCCCCTCTTAATGTCATGCCATTGCTACCAATTTTTTTTGCAAATGGAAGCTTGCAGAAGGTGATGAGGTGTAATCTTACTTAAGAAGCCTCTTTTAGAATTTTTTTAAAATGACCATTTTGCCCCTCCTTTTTGAGAACCGTCTTTTCCATCATAAAATTTAGGTCTTCTCTAATTCGTAAAATGTTTTTGGTTTCATCCAAATTGGATTTAAAACTTTCTTGAATGAACTGGTCAAAGTTCAGATCAAACAACATTGGAAAACGTCCACCAGAGGGGCTTTAGCTATCTTGGGGCTTCCCATAGTTTTCAGGACCTCTAAGAACCCTGGAGAACTCAAAACTTTCATTTAAAAAGCTCTCCTGTGTGAATTCCAAAATTTGCTCAAAATGACGAAAATGCCCTTACTTTTCATTAACCTTTCGTTACATTTCATTTCTTCATTCTAGCTCCATTTTTCTTTTCTGTTTGAGCCTGGGATTCTCATTTTTAGGAGTTTAGAATACTTTCCAAATTTTTCAAGACCTTAACTAAGTAATTTTAGGGGACTTCCTTTTATATCTAGTAAATTTTGTTCGTTGACGAAGAAACCATACATTTTGTTTCTTGCATTTCTCTCGTTTTCAAAGAACTGGATATTACAATAATAGTAAGAGTGAACCACATGCTATATAAGTAAGAACTTAACTCTCAAAAAGGTTTTCTTAGACTAGGTGGTATTGGCATAGTATGGACAAAAGGTTGAATGCTAATAGGTTACCTTCATGAGGTTAAATATTGCACAACTAATATGGATATCTATAATAATAAAGTTAGAACAATGAATTATCTACTTGATAAGAAGAAGTAGTTTGGCAAGTGAGCTTAAGTCTTAAAATAAAGTTAAAGGGGATAAGACTAAGGTTTTGAGTATATTGAATAGGATGAAATTGTTAAGGTCTTAGGAATGGACTAACCATCATAATAGATTATCTCTAGTTCTAAAGTTTGCCATAGTGGAGAATCTAATAAATTGTGGATAAGGAGATTATAGTTAAGTACCATATAGGTCCATCTATGCGATGATTGTGAGGTTATTAACAAGGGTCAAATGCCAAAAAGATCTTTTAAAGATATGTCTAAGTGATTGGCCAATTTTAGGTGTCTCTAGATGAGTAATTAAGTACATCTATTGAACCCATTTTTGATCATATGATAAAACACAAGGTGCGTATTGTTCCTTTGAGATGAGCCTTAGATATTTAGGTCTTTCAAAAGGATGGGGTTAATTGAGAAAAAGTACCTAGAAATATTTTGACAATTATCTCAAATTTTAAGGAAAAATCTTTAAAAAGAGGGAAAAATTGTAACATCCTCCTTTTAATTATGATATGTAGATATATTAAATTGTGTGATTTAATGTACCTATTAAGATACCTTATATGTTATATTATGTGAATTTTGTGATATATGACAATTTTAGTAAATATAGTTATTTGATTTTATTATACTTTTGTGTTGAGTTAAAATTTAAATAGATACTAAATAATGATGTAACCAATTATTTAATAAAATTGAAGTTAACTAAATATCTTGTTAAATAATAAATAGGCTTTAATAAAATTTATCTATGTGAATTTTTTTAAAGATATCAAAATTTAATATATAAGTTAAATTTGCTAATATAAAAAATTTATATGAGATAATAAATTAAGGATTTATTATAAGATAAAATCGGATAATGCAACACTGTAAAACTATGATTTGATACAGTAGTAGATTTGAAGAATAGTAAAATCGCAAAGTTGAAACAAATTGTAATGTATTGGACGTGGGAAAATGCATTAATGGTGTAACATCCCTAAAAATAATTAGGGTTTTCTAATTATTTAATATTTTATGAAATAAATTTATTAAGATTAAATAAGATAAATTTGAACAAAATAACTCGTATACAAAATGTATAAGATGAATATGATCTATAAAAATTTTTGAGATTTTAAGGGGATCTAGGGGGCCCAAGGGTAAAATCATCATTTATCATCTAGACAAATATTGATAATTTTTTGGAAGAATGAGGAGCCAAGAACTAGCCAAATATATATATATATATATATATATATATATATATATTAATAATAAGAAAATAATGTGCAAAAAATTGTAATTTTTTTTTCACAAAATTCTGAAATCATTAGGATTGAAAAATGGCTTTAAAAGATTAATAACTCATACGAAGATGAACTAAACTTCAAAGCTTGAGATAATTGTCTCAAGAGATTTTGTGCAGAAAGATCAACTAGATGGTGGTGATGGATATCATGCCATATTATAATAGCACTTAATTTACATTTCAATATGCTTAAAACATCCATTTTCATCTATTCAACACTTTTAGCAACGAAAATAATAGACATTAAAGATGCAATTATTTCATTTTAGCTTTAATTCACCATTTCAACTTACCAATTTTGAAATCCATTCTTAATATACTTGCTTAACCATAACATCACAAAAAGAAGGAATTTCGGGTTTAGGCCATATGTTACGAACTAGCATCACAACATCATTTTCCACGGTTCTATAATTCTGTCACAAACTTCAAAAATTCATATCTTGAGTTAGGGAACTCCAAATCACACAAATAAGAGCTTTCTGGAAAGCTCATGGCATAAACTACAAGTTATAAAAATTTTAGATCAAAACAAATTCATTTAGACCACAAAAATCTAATGGAACAGTACCACTATTAGATTTTCATGCATATGCAGACTTACAACTTTAGGCATGCATAACTTAAGTTACACAACTTGAAATTGAGTGATCTTGATAGCTATGGAAATCATATAGTGCCAACTATATGTCTATAAAATTTCATAAGTAGTAGAGTTCATTTGGCCCCTCAAATATACAAAAAACCAAAACTAACCAAATGAAAAATGCACAGGAAAATTTGAATAATTTAGCTAATTTTGAAAAATCATAAGAAATTCTTCAAAGCTCAAAAAATTGTGTTCTTTGACTTTGTGAAAAGCTTTTAATGAGATCTAAATTTCTACCAAAGTTTATACCAAAATTTGTTCGTTTGGTTTTAGCTTTGGTTCAAGGGTAGATTATGGCTCAATTTAGCGTTAAGGTAGGACTAAATGTTTCAAAATGAATGTTCTTAGTGCAAGTGATCATTTGAGCATGTTCAAAACATCAATTATAGCATATATGGCCATCTCATAAGGTCCCAAACATCATGTAACTCAAAAAGACCTATCCACTTGGCAATACACACACACTTTCCATAGCACATAAATGGTCAAATTACACAATTGAGCATATATACATCCACCATTAGTATTTATACTATACCCATACACTTTTACACATGAGTGAAAGTTTACATTACATAAATAACAAGTACAAACTCTCTTTGTTAATGTATTACACAAAATAATATTCTATTATCAATGTACATAATTCATGCTAGTTCATCTCCATCCTTCATCTTTTGGGATTTCCCTAGACATGGTTAGAGATAATATGAGGGAAAGTAAGATTCAATAAATCCCAATAGCTCAATCATCATCCAAGTACACTTATATGGCATGTTATCATGTTAAAGAAGGCAAGCATGCATCATTAGCAATCAAGCATCAAACATAATCATGTTTATGAAATTAAATAGATCCATGAAAGTAAAAATCAAGCTCTAGAAACTTTTGGTCTAGCCTCACCCAATTATTTCAGACTTTTGGATTAGTCTCACCCATTTTAAGGACTTTTAACTTAGTCTTACTCATTCCATGAGACTTTTAGCATTAACTCACCCTTACTTAGGGCCTTTTAGCTTTACCTCACCTAAGTCAAGAGACTTTTGGCACAACCTCACCCCATCAAGAGCCATGCATTTTCCAAAAGTATTTTAAAAATCATAATGATATCATATCATCAAACCAATGGCAATATGTAATATCCTATAATTTAGAAATTCATAATAATTTTTGAAGAGTGAAATGAATTACTTATGAGGGGTCACAAGCTTAGCAAAGGTAACATGAATTACAAGAAATCAAAATCAAAATCATTTGGTAAATGAATGAAGACCTTGAAGTAAAATGAATTGAGGCTAATAAATATTAGAATAGTGGAAAAATTATAATTTTGGATAACTTTTTGAAAACTCGAAAGAGGAAGCTTTAAATGGAAATTTTGATTTTTCTAGGGTTCTTAGAGACCCCAAAGCCATAGGAACCCTTAAAATGGTTAAAACCCCTCTAGTGTGCAATTTAGTTCATCAGTTGACTGAAATTTTAACCAAATGGTTTGATAAGGTTTTAAATCTAATTAAGGTGAAACTAAAAGCATTTTATAAATTAGAGGATTAAATTTTATGATAGAAAGACAGTTCTAAAAAATGAGTTAAAATAAGCTCAAACGAAGAAACCAAAGTTTAGGGACACAAATGGAATTTTTAAATTGTTATAAACGGTCCTCCATGTTCTTATTTAGGATGCCCCACTTTCTCCTCTCCCTTTAACCAACTTTCATTTAGGCAAAAACAAAACCAAAGCCATCATCAAGTGGCACACCAAAGATAGAGTAAGGGGGAAGGAAACAAGGCTTGAAAAGGGTTTGATTTTATTACTTTTTCATATTCTTCCCTTCACAAAAGTTCTTCTCCTCTTTCTTCTCTCTCTTCTCATGGTTTTGATGTTCTAAAATAAGGTGTTTTGTAGTTACTTCAGTAGAGGAAAGAAAGAGTTTGGAGGAAACTTTGGATGCCTAAGAAAGCTCTCTTAACAAGCTTCAAGACAAGGTATGAAACTATGGCTAAAACTGCTTCTCCTTGGCTTTTCCTTGCATGTATGTTTTGGCCAAAAATAGAGCACCATGTGTCACACCCAAAAATGAGACCACGTGGCACCTTAAAGAAGAAAAAATTTTCAAAAAAGAAATTTTAGTTTTCAAAGAAAAAGAAAATTGAACTCAAAATTAAAAGTAATAGAATAGGAGTTGTCACCAAAATTTTAATTTTTGAAACAGCAAAATTTTGGAAAAACTTTTTATTTGAAAAATAAAAATGATCTACAAACCAGATAATGGATTCAAGAGTCAATTGTGAGTGGGGAAGGTGTTAGGCACCCTACTACACTCATTTCTAAGAATGGTTATCCTAAGTTAATTGTGCAAAATTAATATAACCTTAATTCTATTTTAATTCTCTCTAACAAATCATATGCAAAATAAGAAATGAAGAAATTAAAAGAAATAAAATTAAGAGTAAAAAAAATGAAATTAAAGAAATAAAATTAAGAACAAAGGAAAGAAATTAAAAAAATTAAAATTAAAAGAAAATATTTTATTTACAAAAAATAGACTTGACCTAGGATAAAAGTCTAGGGCCTACGTATGCTCTAAAAGGCATCAAAGTCCACGTAATTTGGGTAGAAATTGTGTTTGTTGATTTTTTTTTGTTTTTTGTTTCTTTTTTGTTTTTGTTTTTTTTGGCTTTGTTTTTTTCTTTTTGTCTATGTTTAATTTTTGTTTCTGTGTTGTTTTTTTCCCTTTTTTTTTTTGCAAAAAGACAAAGCAAATAAAAATTATTTTTTCCTTTTAACAAATAAAACGAATTTTGAAATTGGTTAATGTGTTTTGATTTGCTAAAGGGAAATTTAATTTTACTTTTCTTGCATTTTCAATTTTCTCTCTCTTTCTAATCATTTTTTTGTTTTTTCATTTCTCTCTTTCTATGCCTTTTTCTGCATTGTTTTGTTTTATTTTGTTTTTTTTTTACTTATTTTTTTTATTGTTTTTATTTTTGTGTTTTCTTAGGATTTTTCTCTTTTCTTTTTTGCATTTTTAAAACTTTTTATTTGATTTGATTATAATTTTTGACTTTCTTAATTTTCTTGTATTTTGATTTTTACTTTTGGTTTTTATTTTTTTTGACTTTCTTTATTTCTTTTTCTTTTTCTTTTTGTTTTGACTTTTTCTCTTTTTTTAATTAATTTTGTTGATTTTGATTTTTTTACTTTTTCTCTTATTTATTTTGATTTATTTATTTTTGTTTAAGTAAAAGAACTTCTCTTCTTCTTTTTTTTCGTTATTTTTTTAATTTGAAATGACATTTGCATTTAAGTATAAATATTTTTTTAGTATCTTCTTTCTCTTTTTTTTATAATTTTTTTAATCTTATTATAAGAAATTCAGAGAAAAGTTCATAAGTCTTAAAAGATAGTTAATTTCTCACTTACTTTTCATGTTTTCTCTTCTTTTTTTGTTGTTGTTATTTTTTAAATTTTTTTTATTATTTTTTATTGCTATTATTGTTTTTTATTTCTTTAAGAAACCTTTTCATTTTTACCTTTTTCTTTTCAAAAGACATACTTCAGAATGATGCATTTCAAATTTTTTTAAAATACTATTTTTCAATATTTGCAAAAAAGCCTTTAAGAAAAGAAAAAGATAAATTATTAAGACTCAACTTGATTTTTTAAAAAAAAAAGATTTTTAATCCTCTTTTGTTTTTCTTGCTCCCTTTTTCCTTTTTCCTTTGTTGAAATTTTTTAAAAAAAAAAATTTGATGGGGGCCATTGAAACCCAAAATATATTAAAATGTAAATTTGGGGCCTAATAGGTACAAGGATGCTTTATTGTCCCACATGACCCCTAGGTTCGCTCCTATGTGCTTGAGGAGACACAAGGTCTCACATGGCTATTTTAAAAAAATAAAATCAAAAGAAATGAAGCCAAAATATGCATAAGTATAAGATAATTTGTGATAGTATGTGTTCTGTATATAGGCAAACAAATAGTACATTATTTCAAACACCAATTACAAAAAAAAATGAAAGAAATGGGAATTTAAAAGACATCACTTGTTTTCATTTTTGCTTTTCTCCATGTCTTACTCTTCTACCCAGTCATATCAGCGTTGTCTCCTGTTCCTATGCTTGCCATATCATATTCTTCCACTGTCTCAATGGAGCTTTTTTCTTTAATCTTCTTGAGTCTCTATTCTTCTGACTAGTCTCCTTGATTCTCTCACTCTTTCCTAAGTGGAGCTTATATTCAAAAGAAATACAAAGGGGGGTTAAATTCAAGCCAACCATTTGTTTTCCAGGAATGATCAAATCAACGCATCAATATGCACCCACATGTAAGAGAGAAGTTTTTAAAAGCATGTTTGAGATTCATAGACAATTCAAAGCACTATCCAATGAATGAAATTAAATAGGAATTGCTCTAAGATTTCAAACCCACATATCCATAATATGAATATAAAGCTTTAGGCAGCAAAAACTTTTGATAAAATACACAATGATGTAATAAAACCATATTCCTAAATAACATCCTACAGAATCAATATTTGATAAATTTATGCCACAAAAGGTTAACTGGTTTGAAAATTTCATACTAACATTAGGATACAACAAGGATGAGTAAAGGGCTAACTTTAGGCAAAGAAACTTTCAAAAAGCAACCTTTAGCTCAATTCTGTATAAGATAGCTCAAACCTAAACATTATTCATTTAATTACTAGGCAAGATGGTTAGATCCAAATATCGAGACTTCAAATTAGCTAAAAATAATAAGAATTTTAACCCAGCAATTCTTCCTTTCTCATAAAATCATAACAGTTCACTACTTGAGTCACATTTTAGACCCTTTTTTTTCTAGCATTTTATCAGAGACCTACTTAGCACTCTTTGAGAACTATACAGAGAAAGGATTCTATATCTCACCCTAACCACCTAATATATGTTGTTGGCAACATTATCGTGACACATAATTCAGCACTCAATATTATATTCCAAACAACAGGGGAGCTTTAAGACTAATTTGATTTTCACTGAACTGCCCAGTTTCCATTTTCTGCTTGACATTATCAACATTTGTAAAAGAGGTCCCTAATGCATTGCCAATGAAAATGATGCAAGGATGAGACAACTTATTGAAGGGACTGATAAATAGCAAAGAAGAAATCAGATGGCATTATAACATTCAGTACTCAGATAATAACCAAACCATGCCTCAAAAATGAATTGAAATTACATTAATCAGAAATGGAACAAACATGAAGCAACCTATTAAAATGGCTACTTAGATACATGATTCCATAACTTAAGATCAACTGAGTTACATCTTGAAAATGAATTGAGATTAAGTCAATACGAGGTCTTCATTCTCCTTCGAGCTCCGACCAACTCCTTTCTTGGTTCCAGTAGCATCCTCTCACTCTCAGCTTCTTCCCCTTCAGAATTCTCCTCTATTCATCTTCTTCCTCTTTCTTTCATATCTTTCTCTCTCAGACTTTCTCTATTTCAACCTCCATAACCCCTCTTGAATTTCCCAGACCCAAAAATGGCAACCTATTTAACCTATTCCCCTCTTTGAAGCCACCTCTCTTTTTTCCCTCTTTGCTTCTATTTTTGATCACCCTTTCTAGAAAAACTTCTCAGCTTCCTCCCTTCAAATCCTAACAGGAACCCCCTCACTCCTGAGTCTCTCTCAACCTCGCGTGCCTTCCTCCTCACTATTCTCTCTAATTCGAAGCCCCCCTCTCGATTATTTTGGTCTCCTTCTCAAAACCTCTCTGAACCTCCCATCTCTCTTCTCCTCCCAAAGCCAATCCACCCTTTCCCTTTTTTTTTTTTTCAATTTGAATCCCCTTTTTATAGAAAGGCCTAATAGTGCTTCTCATCCTTCCCTTCCTACGCGTCTGTGAATTCCTTCGTACCATGCTGTTGGAATGGCTGATCTTGTACTACCCTTATTCTCCTCTGCTCCATGATCCTGCAACATTAGTGTGCATTATGGTGTTCTATTCCCCCACCATCTCAGTGTGGTTTTCTTTTTCCCACTCCTTGAGGGACCTGAAGGGAGCACGAGGGAGGTGAGGCCACAGATAGGGTTACAAAATGGATATGAGAGATGGATCAAATTTCATCTTCTATTGGGCTTCTTCATTTTTCCTCCTTTTTACTTGGCTGTAGGTTTTTGGTAGGGTCGGGTTTGATTTTTTCTTTTAGGGCGTTGGGTTTTTGTTTCAGGTACAGAGAAGAAGGAGGCAGGCTTTCGATTTAGGATCTTTAAACTTAATTTGATTTTTGTTATTTTTGCTTTGTTTGTTTTTAGTCTTTTTGTTTTTTCTTTTGTTTTTATTTTCTGAGTAAGTGGACCTCTGAGTTTGAGCCCGTATCATCCTTCCATTTTTCCATCACTTTGTTGGGCTAAACATATGGGTCTGAAGCCATTTGGGCTTACTATTTTTATTTTCTACTCTCCTTTTTTTGTTTGTTTGTTTCTCTTTCCTCTTTTTTTTGTTTGTTTATTTGATTTTTTTCTTCTCTTTTTCTTGTTCAACATTTTATTATTATTTTTGGGTTTCAATTTTTTTCTTTTTTTTTCTTTTTTATTATTTTCTTCTTTTTTTTTTATCTCGGGCTATTAGTTTTTGTGTTGGGCTATTTTGGAATGGATTTTGAAATTTGAAAGAGAAAGGGATACTTTTTTTAAGTTCTTCTTTTTTTTCGTTTCTCCACTTTTTTTTGGTTCATTATTATTTTTTTAACTTTTTCTTCTTCTTCTCTTTTTTTCTTTTTTTTTTCTTTTGGTTTATTAGGTTAGTGGGCTTTTCCTTGGACCTCCCTATTTGATTTGGGCTCAATGAGTTTTAAAATTTGAAAGGAAAAAAGCTACTTCTCTCTTTTTTTTCTTTTTTCTTTTTCTTCACTTTTTTTCTTTTTTTTTTTAATTTGGTTTCATTTTTTTTCATGGTTTTTTTTATTTTTCCTTCTTTTTCCTTATGTATATTTTAGCATTTGATTTGATGATTTTTTTATCATTTTTTTTCTCTCTCTTCTTTTTTTGTTTTGAAAATTTTTGAGTTTTAATTCTTTGATCTTCTTTTTTTTTTGGAAAATGTAACTTTTGATTCTTTCATTTTTTTTCTTTGATTTTCTTATTTTTTTAAAAAAATATAATTTTTTATTCTTTCATGATTTTTTTTACTTTTGATTCTCTTGATTTTTTTACTTCTTTTTTGTTTAGTCTAATTTTATTATTATTTTGAAATATGCCCAGACAAAATACCGTACTCACAACTGCCCCACTTTACTTGTTTCTTAGGCAAGGAAATTGATAATGTAATTTTTAATGTTTTTATGTAAGGAACAAGTAAAGATAAGAACAAGTATTTTGTTTGAGATGATTTGATTGCCTTTTAACACTAGGGGACAATAAAGAAAAGGGAAAAGGCGACCCAAACAAAATATGATGTTTATAAGTTGCCCCTCTTTACTTATTCTTTAAGTGGGGAGATAAAAAATGTAATTTTTTGATATCCTTTACTTAAAAATAAGTAAAGATGGAAACATGCATTTTGTTTAGGGAGCTAACAAATCAAAGTGAGCTAACTTAGCTAGGAATGCCAAAACATGATCAAAGATTAAAAAAAAGTAAGAAATGCTTGCTAGAGCAAGGCTTAAAGAGGTGCCTGTTCTATGCAGGATTTTAGGAATAGTTCCTATTCTTGTGCAAGACTTTGAATGCCTGTTTTGGTGCAGGACTTTTATTAGTGTCTGTTCTAGTACAGGACTTTAGGGTGCTTGTTCTGTGGAAGACTTTTGGTGCCTATTCTATATAAGACTTTGAATGCCTATTTTACATAGGCTTAAAGAAGTGCTTGTTCTGTGCAGGATCTTAGGAATGGTTCCTGCTCTTGTGCAGGACTTTGAATGCCTGTTCTGGTGTAAGACTTTTATTAATGTCTGTTCTAGTGCAGGACTTTAAGGTGCCTCTGCTATGTAGGACTTCTGGTGCCTATTCTGTATAAGACTTTGAATGCCTATTATGTGTAGGACTTTTATTATGCCTGTTCTATGCAGGACTTTTATTGGTGCTTATTCTGCATAAGACTTAAAAGTGCCTATTCTACGTAGAAGTTAAATGTGCCTATTTTGTGCAGGACTTAAGGGTACCTATTCTGCGTAAGACTTAAAGGTGTCTATTCTGTGTATGACTTTTAGGTGCCTATTCTGCATCAGACTTTGGGTGCCTATTCTGTGTAGGACTTAAAGGTGCTGGTTTTGTGCAGGACTTAAGGGTGCCTATTATGTGCAGGACTTTGAATGTCTATTATGCGTAGGATTTTTGGGTCCCTATTCTGCATAGGACTTTGGGTGCCTATTCTATACAGGACTTTGGGTGCCTATTTTGTTGCCTAGGAGTTAAAGGTGCCTATTCTGCGCAGGACTTAAGGGTGCCTATTCTGTATAGGACTTAAAGGTGCCTGGTCTATGCAGGATTTAAGGGTGCCTATTCTGCGTGGGACTTTTATTTTGCCTGTTTTGCGCAAGACTTTGAATTTCTATTCTGTGTAGAACTTAAAAGTGCTTATTTTATACAGGACTTAAGGGTGCCTATTCTGCCTAGCACTTAAGGGTACTTGTTCTGTGTAGGACTTTAAGTGCCTATTCTGCAGGTGCTTATTCTGTGTAGGACTTTGAATGCCTATTTTGCGTAGGACTTTTGGGTGTTTGTTCTACGTAGGACTTTGGGTGCCTGTTATGTGCAGGACTTTGGCCGCCTATTCTACGTAGGATTTAAAGGTGCCTATTCTATGTAGGACTTAAGGGTGCCTATTCTATGTAGGACTTAAGGGTGCCTATTCTACGTAGGACTTAAAGGTGTCTATTTTGTGTAGGACTTTGGGTGCCTATTCTATGAAGGACTTTGGGTACTTATTCTGCATAAGACTTAAAGGTGCCTATTTTGTGTAAGACTTTAGGTGCATATTCTACATAGGACTTAAGGGTGCCTATTATGCGTAGGACTTTGGGTGCCTATTTTGCGTAGGACTTAAGGGTGCTTGTTTTGTGTAGGACTTTGGGTGCCTATTCTGCATAGGATTTAAAGGTGCTTATTCTGCGTAGAACTTTGGGTGTCTGTTCTACGCAAGACTTTAGGTGCCTATTCTGCGTAAGACTTTAGGTGCTTATTTTGCGTAGGATTTAAATGTTCCTGTTTTGTGCAGGACTTAAAGATGCTTACTCTTTTTGTGAATTTTTCAATTTTAAAAACTTTATTTTATTTACCAAATTTTTATGCAAAGTATACATTTATATGAAATGCATATGCATGCAAAATGCTTGATTTTTGAACTTAACAACTTAGTTTTGCCCAATATAAATCAAGGTATGCAGGTGTTGGAAGTATGAAGTATGTGGGATGCTACAATTTATAGAATGCACATTTTTTTGTTTTTTTTTCTTTGCCCCAATATGAACTTGAAGTCCACATAATGTATGCCCAGGTGAGATGCAAGAAGCATATAAGATGTTTTGTAAAATGCAAAATGTTTGTTTTGTTTGCCCCAATATGAGCTCAGGGTTCACATAATATATGCATGTATTGTAACACCAAGTTCCCTAAAAACAAGAGAAAACGTGAGAAACATAACGTATGATTTCTCTGTAAACAAACGAAATGCATCGGATATAAAAGGAAGTCCCCCAAAATGATGTAGTTAAGGTCCCAAAAAATTTGGGAAGCATTCTAGACTCTTAGAAATGAGAATCCCAAGCTCAGACGGAAAGAAAAATGGAGCTAGAATGAAAAAACAATTTCTTACAGAAAACTTACGAAATGTAATGGCATTTTCATAATTTTGAGCAAATTTGGAATTCACATAGGAGGGCTTTTTAAATGAAAGTTTTGAGTTCCCCAAGGTTCTCAGAGGCCTTGAAAATCATGGGAAGGCCCGGGATAGCTAAAGCCCCTCCAGTGGCCTTCGGTGGACGTTTTCAAACGTCAATGTGCTCGAATTTTGATGGATTCGTTCGGAAAGGTTTTGACTCTAATTTGAGTGATTCCAAAGGTATTTTACTAAATTGGAAATGTAAATTTCATAATGGAAAAGACGGTTCCCAAAAAGGAGCTAAAATGAAGGAGGAACAAAAATGCTAAGAACGAAGGGCAAAATGAGAATTTTTGAAAAGTGTAACTTCCTCCTACCTATATATATGATGTGCCTTTCTTCTCCCTTCATCTTGCATGACCAAGTTTTGTCAAAACCAGAGGAAAACCCTAGCAAGAGTGGCACACAAGAGAAAGGAAAAGAGAAGGAGAAATCAAAGATTTTAAGGTATGGAAATTTAGTAGTTTTTCATGCTCTTTCTCTTCCAAACCTCTTCTCCTTCATTCTCCTTTATTTCCTATTATTATAATGAAGTATATGGATCTGTTTTAAAGGAGAAATTGAGGGGAAAATTCGGATTTGAAGAGAGGAGCTTAAAAAACACAAGATTCAAGTGAGAAAAAGCAAGAAAATAAGGTAAATTTTGCATCCCATGGTAGCTGCTCCTCCCCCCTTCTTCTCCATATTTCGTTCCATGTATGTAGATGCTAGAGGCCTAGAATTTTAAGGAGAACCAAGGGGTGAATTCTATGAATTTAAGGGAGGAGAGTAAGAATATGCAAAGAAATTCAAGAAAAGGCCATAGAATTTCAAGGTGCAAAACCTAGGGTTTCAAGTTTACCTTGTAAATTCTAATTTTGTATGATGATTCTAGCCCTAAATAAGAGTTTAAATGAGCTCCCAAGATCCCTAAGAGGCTCCCCATATGCATCCTCCCTTGAGAAAACAAAGCAAACTCCAAAAAGCCCCATTTCTTCCATAGCCTCGGCCTAAAGGGGTTTGTGTAGCTAGGGAGAGTTTTAAATTTTTCTAAATCCATTTTTAAGTCATATATGATGAATGAATATGAGGGAAAGCCTTGGGGGAAATTTAGAAACCATAGAAAGTGAGTTAGTACTTTATGTTCCATATTATGACCTAAAGAAGCAAAATGTAGTTAAGCTCTTGGTTTTAATTGTGTTATGACTCCAAGAGGCTTTAAAGGAGTCAAGAATCATATTTGAAAGGAAAGAATGGAGCCTAAAATTTATTTAAGGGGTGTTGCTTCATTAGGAGCAATTATGGAACTATAATGAGATTTATAAATCAAGCTAGAGTTCAAGTAAGTATGTGGCCTTAGAATTAATTCCATGAACCTAATTAGCTTTAATAAATTGTGTTTAGGCCAAGAGAAAACTTCTCCACACTTTTGTGTGAGGGGAGCTTGGATTCAAAGGAAAAAGTGTGTAATTATGTATAAGGTAGCTCTCTCCACCTTCTTTCATGTATAGATGTATGCTTAGCTTGTCTTGAATGTATGTATGTGTATTTTTAAGCCATGAAAAGTGTTCTAGCATGACTTTAATTCTATAGTGCCATGATGTTATAATATATTCTTATATGATATTTTTGAAGTGTACTTGGGTTTGCTTGAGTGTGGTAAGGCCAAGAACCCTTAGCCATGGTGAGGGTGAGCTAAGAACCCTTAAGATTAGTTGAGACAAAGTAAAGAGTCTCCCAAAAGCAAGATAGACTCCCAAGAACATGGTTAAGTCTAAGAATGTCCTAAAGAATAGGTAAGGCAAGTCCAATATCCACAAAAAATTGGGTAAGACCAATCCACTTACTTGGCAAGCCTTTGTATGCGATGTATAACATTCTCAATTGATGAAAATGATTCTTGAATGTTTGTGTAACACCATAATTTCTAGCTCATATCCATCATCCATAAACATGTTCATGTGATATATAGTAAGAAAGGAGTGAGAAATTCCATTAAAATAACACACTTTCTTGCATTGCGTCATGATTAAAAATTTATTTCGGTGTCATGTGAATCGTGTGAGCTCATGCTATACATCCTCATATTTAATTACATCATTACAACTCATTTGCATCAAAAAAACATGCTTACAACTCATGGAAACTGAATTGGAAAGTGAAACATGGGGTTTCATTCTCAGCCAAAATTGGCCTCTTTTCTGGGCAAACTTTGGAAAATCATAACTAAATCTAGAAAAATTGAAATCATGTAATCTTAGTCATTCTAGAAATCTTGGGATGTCTAATTTATGTTAAAAATATGTAAAAGTCACAAAAGCCCATACACAGAGCTTTTAACACATGAAATAGTCTGGAGGTTGGATTGGGTCCTAATGTTGTCATAGTTTACTGATATGAACTTCAAAAATGTCCAATTAATTTCAAAAAAATTTACTCAATATCTAGAAATGATATTGATCTAGAAATCTGTAGATGTTAAATAAAGAGAAAAAATATCTCTAGATCAGTTCATTAAGCCCAGACCTCAGAATTCAATGGAACAATACTTCTGGTCAGGCAAGGTTACTAATACTGGATAGAAACTTCAAAAATTCATATCTTCCTCTCTAAACCTCCAAATGAGGTGCTTCTAGTTGGCACGAGTCACTATGATTGCCTAATTTATTTGCACAAAATTGTATGGAAATTGGATATCATTTGAGTCTCATGTGACAGAAAACAATTTTAGACCATTGTAACAGTGTATCAAACCATTTCCATAAATTTTGACAACTTTGAAAAATTATCAAATATTCTGTAGACCTTCAAAAATTATGATCTTTAGCTTCCCAAAAATCTCTCAATGAGAGATACTTGCATGCCAAATCTTAGATCAATACTAACTCATTTGGCTAAAAAGTGATATAGAGTTCCATAATGGTCAATTTTGGCTCCTTATAGGGTGCCAAAGTTGCCACATGGATTTTTCTTAGTCTTGGCACCTTTTGGGTAAGTCTAAAAGTACATTTGAGACTTGTATGAGCTGTCCAAATGGTCCCAAACCTCATGCATCTCATTTTGGCCATTCAACCCACACTTATGCACATTTACTTCATACTTCCACATTGCATATTTGGGCATTAGATACTCAAATTGTATTTTATAACTCATACATCATATCCATAACTATAAACATCACATAGTAGCATCTTTATACATGTCTCAAGGTCCACAATATATATACAATATCATATACATTATGAACCATCATTATGGCTCCAAAATAGACAAAAATAAGACATAAGCTTATCAATCTTTGCTCTTCATGGTTGTTGGCTCCCCTCACCATAATTACTTAGTCCACCTAGCATATTAGATCATTGGAGAGGAGGGGATGAGATTCAAAGAATCTTAATAAATCATCTCCCATTCAATCATACATAATATATGCAAGCAAGCTTTACAAATGCATGGAAGAATTACAAAATACCTTGTTTTCCTTGAATTTCCTTACTTGTTCTTGCTTTCCTTGGCCTCCTTACTTGAATTTTGAAATTTCCCCTCTGTTCTCCCTTCAAAACAACCCTCAAAACTTCAAAAAATCATGGAGAAGAAGAAGGAAAAAGAGGAGAAGAGGTTGGTGGAGAGAAAGCATGAAAACAACCAATTTTCCATACCTTTAGCTTGGAATTTCTTCTTCTTCTCCTCCTCTCTTGGTGCACCCAAGACCCTTGCTCTCCCTTCTAAAATTATGCAAAATTTTCTGATTCTAAATGGGGAGGAAAGTGGGGCACCATATAGATATAAGGAGGGAAAAGTGACTTTTTTAAAATTCTAATTTTGCCCTTCATACTTTGCATTTTTGTTTCTCCTTCATTTTAGCTCTGGGAGATGAGCTATTGGGATGTTTTGAATCTCATTCCCTCCTCTCCAATGATCTAACATGCTAGGTGGACTAAGTGGACAAGGTAATGGAAGCCAACCACCTTGAAGAGAAGAGATTGACACCAATATGTATAGTTTTTGCTCTTTGAAGCCATAATAATGCCTAATGGTGTAAATTATTGTTGTAAATGGTCTATGGCCTTGGAACATATGTAATTATGATAATTTGTTATGTTTAAATGGAGAATGTATTATGTGACCACTAGTAAGCAAATTGAGTATGTATGGGCAATGTAGCTTCTTGAATTAGTTTATGGAATTATGCATATGTGTGGATGAGATGGCCAAAATGAGATGCATGAGGGTTGGAACCATTTGGGTAGTTCACACAAGTCCTAATTATGCTTTTGGACTTGCCCAAGAGATGTCAAATCCCAAGGAAAGCTATGTGGACATTTTGGTATCCCATATGGAGCCAAAATTGACTATAATGGAACCCTATGTCACTTTTTGTCCAAATGAGCTTTTCTCAATCTGAGATTTGTCATACTACTAAAGCTTGTTAAGAGATTTTTAGGAAGCTAAAGAATAGAATTTTTGGAGGTCTAGAGAATATTTGATAAATTTTCAAAGTTGAGAAATTTTCTGGTTTTGGTCATGTCACTATTCATACTGGTCCGAAAAAAAAATCATCACACAGGGCTCAAATGATGTCCAATTGCCACAAAATTTTATATAAAAAAATTAAACATTCATAGTGACTTGTGCCACCTCAATTGGATGTCTAGAGAGGGAGATATGAATTTTTAAAAATTCTATCTAAGATTAGGAACTCCAACCGACCTCTGTTATGTTTGATTGGATTGAGGTTTGGGTGTGTTTGAGCTAGTCTAGAGTTATTTTTAACTCTAGTTAACATCCACAGCTTTCTAGATTGGTATCATTTGCATGGGTTAGATTTTTGTGGAATTAATTGGACATTTTCAAAGTTTGCTGCAGAAACTGTGGCAGCACCAGTGGACAGCCTGACCTCTAGACAAACGTCCTGTGTGTTGGATATTATGGTTTGGACATATTTTTAATATGAAGCAAACATCTATAGCTTCCTAGAATGGCCAAGAATGTATGATTTTGATTTTTCTAGAATTAGTTATGATTTTTCAAAATTATGACAGAAAAGTGAAAAAATCTGGCTGAAAATATGTATGTATATTTCATGCTTCCCTTCGAGTTCCTTGAGATATAGGCCACATTTGATGATGCAAATGAGTTGTATTTATATAATTAAATATGAGAGTGTGATTTATGAGCTCACATGGTCCATGTGATACTAAATAGAATTTTTATACGCAACGCAACTCAAAAAAATGTATTATTTTAATAGATTTTTCTCACTTCCTTCATGGGATGTATCATATAAGCATGCAAATGTGTATAAAATGAGTTAGAAATATAAGGTATTACATGTATGAGATGTGAAAAGTATATCATGAGATACTTTGTTTTATGAGATGCAAATGTTTACTTTTGCCTTGCCCCAGCATGAACTAGGTCTATGTAATGTATGCAAGTGCGGGAATGCATGAAACATGCAATGCTTTATTTCATAAGATGTAATTTTTCTTTTACTTGCCCCAGTGTAAACTAGGGTCTATGTGATGCATGCAAGTGTGAGATATGCATATAATGCTTTATCTCATGAGATGAAAATTTTCTTTTGCTTGCCCTAGTGTAAGCTAGGGTTTATGTGATATATGCAAGTATGAGATATATGGAACATATGATACTTTATTTCATAAACCTGCCTCAATGTGAGCTTAGTGTAATTTATGCATATATAAGATGCATGATGCATATGAGATGCAAGTTGTTCTTTCTTTTTTTTTTTTTAAGTGCAAAATGCATGTTTTTTCCTTGTCTCTGTGTGAACCTGGTAATAGGTAATGCATATGGGATGTAGGTTTTATGTTTTTTATTTTTTTTCAAATTTGAAAATTTTATTCCTAAGATATGTACAATTTATGCAAACAAAGTTAACTGCAAACGGAGAAAAAGGATGAGGACATTATCTTTAAACATCCTTAAATTGATTTTGAGCTTCAACCTTTTTTTTTTTTTACAAGATCACCTTAAAAAAAAGAGGAAGAGAGAGAGCATTATTTCTAAATGCTTTTAGATTGATTTTGAACTTTGAACCCCTTTTTTTCTTTTTCTTTTTTCTTTTGTAAACAAAATCATCTCGAAGGAAAAGGGGAAGAGAAAGGACATTAATTTTGGATGTCCTTAAACTACTTTTGAATTTTAGACTTCTTTTTTTGGGAAAATAAATTGATGAGAAAAATGTGATCCTCTTTTTTTAGTTTTTTTTAATTGATGAGAATAAGTGTGATCCCCTTTTTTATTTTTTTAATTAATTTGACTTGAAAGGAAAAATATGCTTTGTCTATGTACAAATTCAATGTAAGCATATGATGCATGAAAAATCTCAAAATTTGTAAAATGTAGGATTTTTAGCCCTTTGCCTCTGAAAAAATTTCACATATTAGCTCTTCACCTACCCCAATGAGAAAAGTTAGATTTTTGATTATCCTACTAAATTTTCCCTTTGTCATTTGGATGAAGGAATTTATTGATAGCTTTTGGCTAGTCAAAAATGTCCTTGAAGGAGTATCCTAAAATAAGAAGACCCAAAGCTCTTGCTTTGACTTATTTCTAAGTAATTTTTCTCCAAGTGATTTGTTTGCTATCAACCTTAGACTATTAACTTGATAAGGCAATCTCCTCTTGTCAACTCTTCATCATTAATGCTTGAAAGGTTAATAAGTTAAATCCACATTTACCTTATTTAACAATGTCAATATAGTCATATATTAAGGGATACAAACACATGAGCTTAGGAAGGAAAAAGGGTCCTTAACATTAAAGGGATGTAAGGGTTGATGAAGAATGTGATCATGTAAAATGGTTTGGGAGTGGAGAAGTGGAATAGACAATGGCTAGAAACAATGTAATAGAATAAGAAGATGCCCCCAGTTCTAGACTTGAAGTATTCTCTTTTGAACAATAAAGAACTGAAATGCTGAGAAAATGGATATGATAGGATAGAGAGAAGCTTCACTTCAGGATTTAAACTCATTTTGAAAGAAAGAATGGATGTAGTTAAAAGAATTTGCTTTGAATCAAACCTTTTTGCCCCATTTTCAATTATTTTGGTTTTTCTTTTAATCATTCTTTTCAAGAAAATCTGCCCCATTATTTTTCAAACAAGCTGAACCTCAACAAGGACTTTTGATACTTGTAATGTGGCCTTGGTAAAAGGGTTTATGAAATAAAAAATATTAGGCTCGAGAATTAACATGCCCCTATCAAGTCTCCCATTAGTTTTCTTCTTTTATTGCTTCAACAAAATTCTATACTCAAAATTTACTTAGCAAGAGAGGATGTCTCAAGGTTGTAATGGGGTTTAATGGGTAAAAATATAGCTTAAAAAAAGAAAGGTAAAAAAGGCCCAAATATTCATGTGAACTTGCAATAAGAAATTTGCCTTGGTAGTTATACAATCTTGGTAATATCTATTAGGTTTGAGCTTTCCCTTTAAAAGATCCTTTTCTTTTCCCAATTCTCTTTTAGCTTAATTCTCCTTTAGAGGATTTTTCTCTTTTGACTTTTTATGCAATGTAAAACCTCCCATTGAGAATTTTGCACCTAGATTGCATGCAATGTAAAATCTGTTTAAAGGGAGAAATTAAGGGGAAAATTCGGATTTGAAGATAGAAGCATGGAGAAGACAAGATTTAAGTGAGAAAAAGCAAGAAAACAAGATAATTTCTTCTTCCATGGTTGATATCCTTTCCTCCTTTTCCT
This sequence comes from Erythrophleum ivorense, assembly GCA_026724425.1. NCBI lineage: Eukaryota > Viridiplantae > Streptophyta > Magnoliopsida > Fabales > Fabaceae > Erythrophleum > Erythrophleum ivorense. The sequence goes on along the minus strand of JAIUCV010000001.1, from coordinate 42,868,457 downwards.
CCACCATTTCGCCCTACCTAAGAAACCCTAGGAGGGTTTGATTTTTAGGCAAAACCAAGGGTGATTGACCATAATAGAATCCTATGTCACTGTTTGGACAGCTCACACAAGTCCTAATTATGCTTTTAGATTTGCCCAAGAGATGCCAAACCTCAAGGAAAGCCATTTGGACATTTTGGTATCTTATATGGAGCCAAAATTGACCATAATAGAACCCTATGTCACTGTTTGTCCGAATGAGCTCTTCTTGATCTGAGATTTGGCATATAATTAGATCTTGTTAAGAGCTTTTTAGGAAGCTAAAGAATAGAATTTTTAGAGGTCTAGAGAATATTTAATGAATTTTCAAAGTTAGTAGAATTGTTGGAGGTCTAGGAAAATCTAGCTGAAAATATATATATATATATATATATATATATATATATATTTTATACTTCCCTTTGATTTCCACAAGATGTAGGCCACTTTTGATAATGCAAATGAGTTGTATTCATGTAATTAAATATGAGAATGTGATGCATGAGTTTACATGGTCCATGTGACACCGAATGGAATTTTTATACGCAACGTAATGCTAGAAAAGTCATTTTTTTAATCCTCTTTTTCTTGCTCCTTCATGGAATGCATGATGTAAAGCATGGAAATGTGATGGAATAAGTTAGAAATATAGGGTGTTACATTTTTTGTATCAGGGCAAAGGTTCAGGCTCTTAATATGGGTTGTGGCTCGTGTTTGTGAGTTGCCTAGATGTGTATAAACTTGTTTTATGGATGAATTGAGTGTGTTGATGGTGGAAGTGTTCCCTTTTTCATGTTAAAGTGTGTTATGATGTTTCAGCAAAATGGTGAACACTAGGAAAGGTTGACCCTTTAAAGAGACTTATGTAGATGATAGAGTTGAGCCCAGTGATCTGGTTGCTGGAGCCTTACAGTCTATCATGACTCGTCTAGATCAGTAGCAGGCTGTTATTATGCAATTACAGGAATGGCTTGCTGAGAGAGACAGTCAGGGCCTACACTTCCTCCCCCACAGACACCTCACCACTCAGATCATCCCGAGCATTCAGGGGCAACTCATTCAGGCCCACAGCCACACATACAGATAGTTACCCCCATTCCACCAACTCAGATGCCTCCAGCCTAGGAGCAGCACTCTATCAGTCAGGTTATTACCCAGTTCAAGAAATTCAGACCTCCCACCTTTGATGGTGAAATGAACATAGAAAAGTTGTTGACGTCTGGATTATGCAGTTAGAGAAAATATTGAGGGTGATGGAGTGCACATCTGAGCAGAAAAGTCACTATGGCTATTTTTCAACTAGAGAAAGAAGTAAATTTTTTAGTGGAAGGGCATGAAGCCTATCTTGCAGGTGAGGAACCTTCTGATTACATAGGAAGCATTCCTCTAGGCCTTTTATGAGCAGTACTTCCCCAGTTTAGTTAGGGATGAGAAAGAATTAAAATTTGTTCTCCTGAAATAGACTGAGGGGATATCCGTGGACTAGTATGTGGTGAAATTTGTAGAGCCCTCCCGATACTCCTCTTATTTAGAGAGGCATGATGATAAAAGGTGGAGAGCAGACACATTAGAGAAAGGGTTGCTCCTTAAGATCAGAGACAGGGTAGTGCAACAGGGAATTAGGTACTTTAACACCTTGGTTGAAATATGTAGAGTCACAGAGATGAATGTCAGGACGATGCAACCTACCTCAAGTGTTAGACTAACCCTCCTTGAGCCCAAGAGACCTAGAGAGGGATCACAGGCTGCAGTTACTAGCCGGAGAGGTGGCAGAGGCCAGTGGGGCCGAAAGGGCAAGAGACAAAGGACTTAGTCCAACAGAGGTAGCTTCACACCGATCACATATCCTGAATGTGGCAAGAACCATGGCACCAGACTGTGTTATGCGGGGCAAAATGTATGCTTCCAGTGTGGTGGGCTAGGACACATGGCCAGGGATTGCACCTAGATTCCTCCACAGATTACACAGCAATGGGAGATGGCTCCTCCTCCCAGGCCTCAGACCCAAGGTAGAGTCTTTACCCTGTCACAGCAGGAGGCTAGCTAGTCCCCGAGTCTAATTTAAGGTACTATTAGAATAAATAATTTTTTTGCAACTGCATTATTTGATTCAGGTGCTAGCCATTCTTTCATATCATATGACTGTGCTAGGAGGTTGGGTCTAAGTATGCGTACACTCCATATGATTTACATGTATCTACCCCCACAAGAAACCAAGCCATTACGTTCCATGCTTGTTGGAATTGTGTGATCCAACTTAATCACTGCCTTACCACCCTTGATTTAATTTGTATGCCCCTTATTAATATTAATGTGATCATTGGCATGAACTGGATGTCTGCAAATAGTGACACACTAGATTGTAGCCACAGATGTATTACTTTACTTGAGTGTAGGACTATGCCTAGTATGAGGACTAAGTTATCTATCATGACCACCACCCAAGCTAAGAGATCCCTAAGGCATGGTTGCAAAGGGTACCTAGTTTTCTTTTTAGTTCAGGCTGAGGTAGAAGAGGGTATAGATGAGATTCTTATAGTAAGAAAGTTCTCAGAGGTATTCCCTAGAGAGATTAGTAGACTACCCCTAGAGAGAGAGGTAGAGTTTCCTATAGACATTGTACCTGGGGTAGGACAAGTGTCTAAGACCCCGTATAGGATGGCTTCCACCGAACTAGCTGAGCTTAAGAAACAGATAGAAGAGCTCTTAGAGAAGGGTTTTATCAGATCTAGTGTCTTGCCGTAGGGAGCTCCAGTCTTATTTGTAAAGAAGAAAGATGGGAGCCTTAGGCTATATATAGATTATCAAGACTCAATAAGATAACCATTAAGAATAAATACCCTCTCCCTCGCATAGATGACCTCTTAGATTAGTTGGTAGGAGTGTTAGTATTTTCTAAGATAGACCTCAGGTTAGGATATCACTAACTTAGAATAAAGGCTGAGGACATTCTAAAACAGCATTTAGAACTAGATATGGGCATTATGAATTTTTTGTTATGTCCTTTTAGGTTGACGAATGCACTCGTAGTATTCATGGATTACATGAACAGAGTTTTTAGGCCATACATAGACAGGTTTGTAGTTGTCTTCATAGATGACATCCTCATCTACTCAAAAAGTAGAGAGGAACATGAGCAGCACCTGAGATTAGCCTTAGAGACCCTAAGAGAGAGATAATTGTATGCTAAACTTAGTAAATGTGAATTTTAGCTCATTGAAGTTCAATATCTAGGTCATGTGATCTCCCAGGTAAGGGTCATAGTAGATCCCCATAAGGTAGAGGCAGTATTACAATGGGAGAGACCTAGGACAGTGACAAAGATCAGGAGCTTCCTAGGTTTAGCAGGTTATTATCGGAGGTTCATTCAGGACTTTTCTCAAATAGTGATGCCATTGACTTGGTTTACTAGAAAGAATGTACCATTTGTATAGAATGAAATATGTGAAAGTAGTTTTCAGGAATTGAAGTACAAGTTAACCACAATCCCAGTTTTAGTACTTCCTGACCCTAGAGAGACTTTTGTAGTCTATAGTGATGCCTCTAAGAAAGGGTTAGGATGTGTGCTTATACAAAAAGGTTGAGTGGTAGCTTATGCTTCTAGATAGTTAAAACCTCATAAAGAAAACTACCCTACACATAACCTAGAGTTAGCCGTAATGGTATTTTCTTTGAAGATATGGAGACACTACTTATATAGGGCAGCTATAAAAATTTACAGCGACCATAAGAGCCTTAAATATTTATTTGAACAAAAAGAATTAAATATGAGATAGCGAAGATAGTTATAATTTTTGAAAGACTATGATTTCACATTGAAATACCATCCCAGTAAGGCTAATGTGATAGCTGATGCCCTAAGTAGAAAATCCATACACATGGCTTGTATGATAATCTGAGAGTAGGAATTGATTGAGAGATTCGGAGATATGAGCCTCTCTTGCGAGGTGTATTCAGGGAAGTTATTAATAGTGAAAACTGAATAGAAAATGACCTGAGGAATCAGATAAGAGAGGCCTAACAAGTACATGACCATGTAAATAAGATTAGAACCCAGATAGCCCAAGGTAGCATTCAGGAGTTCAATATGTTTTAGTCTTTTTGTTTTTTCTTTTGTTTTTATTTCCTGAGTAAGTGGACCTCTGAGTTTGAGCCCATATCATCCTTCCATTTTCCCATCACTTTGTTGGGCTAAACATGTGGGTCTGAAGCCATTTGGGCTTATTATTTTTATTTTCTACTCTCCTTTTTTATTTGTTTGTTTCTCTTTCCTCTTTTTTTTTTGTTTATTTAATTTTTTTCTCTTTTTCTTGTTCAACATTTTATTATTATTTTTTTTAGGTTTCAAATTCTTTTTCTTTTTTTTATCTTGGGTTATTGGTTTTTGTGTTGGGCTATTTTGGAATGGATTTTGAAATTTGAAAGAGAATAGGATACTTTTTTTTTGTAAGTTCTTCTTTTTTTTTGTTTCTCCACTTTTTTTTTGGTTCATTATTATTTTTGGATTTTGATTTTTTTTTAACTTTTTCTTCTTTTTCTTCTTCTTCTTATCTTTTTTTCTTTTTTTTTTCTTTTGGCTTATTAGGTTAGTGGGCTTTTTCTTGGACCTCCCTACTTGATTTGGGCTCAATGAGTTTTAAAATTTGAAAGGAAAAGAGGTACTTTTCTCTTTTTTTCTTTTTTTTTTCCTTTTTTCTTTTTCTTCACTGTTTTTGTTTTAATTTGGTTTCATTTTTTTCATGGTATTTTTTATTTTTCCTTCTTTTTCCTTATATATATTTTAGCATTTGATTTGATGATTTTTTTATCATTTTTTTCTCTCTCTTCTTTTCTTATATTGAAAATTTTTTAGTTTTAATTCTTTGATCTTCTTTTTTTTTGAAAATGTAACTTTTGATTCTCTCATTTTCTTTCTTTGATTTTCTTATTTTTTTGAAAAATATAATTTTTGATTCTTTCATGATTTTTTTATTTTTGATTCTCTTGATTTTTTTTACTTCTTTTTTTTGTTAGTCTAATTTTATTATTATTTTGAAATATGCTCAGACAAAATATGGTATTCACACCATGTAGGGTGTTTGATTTTGATCCAAACTTGATAGAAAATGTGGTTTTGAAGTGTGAGGAATCTCTAACCATGTCTAAGGAAATCCTAAGAGGCCAAGGATGAAAGCCAACAAGTATGAAGCATGTGTCTTTGACAATGGTTTCAGCTTTCATGCATTATATTGTTAATGAGAATTTGTAATTAATATTTTTGTAATGTAAAAGCTCCGCCATATGTAAAAGTACGAGATTATGTTGTAAATGTCAACTATGGTTGTGGAAATGCAAGAATATGTGATTTGGGTATGTGTGTGGCATGGAAAGTATGTGTATAATGCCAATTGGATAGGTCAAATTTAGATGTATGATGCTTGGGTCCTATTAAGATGGTCTTACATGCTGTGTTTTATATTTTGGACATGCTTAAATGATCACTCTCACTAAGGGAAGTATTTTGAACCATTTGGTATCCATAATGCACCATTTTGAGCCATATATACCTTGAACCAAAACTAGATCAAATGAACAAATTTTAGATAAAATTTGGTAATCATTTAGATATCATTGAGAGTTTTTCATAGAACTAAAGAACATAATTTTTGAAGCACTATAAAATTTCTTATAATTTTTCAAAGTTGGCTAAAAAATGTAAAAAATGCTTGTGCACTGTTTGCTTAGTCAGTTCTAGTTTTTCATAATTGGAGGTGTAAATGAACTCCAATGCTCATAAAATTTTACATGAATATAGTCAGCATTATAAGCTTTCTATAGCCACCAAGATCACTCAATTTGTAGTTGTGTAGCTCAAGATTTGCGTTTCCAAAGTTTCATATATGCATATGCATAAAAATCTGATAGTGTTACTGTTTCATTAGATTTTCATGGCACAAACAAATTTTTTTTCATTTGGAATTTTCATAGTATGTAGTTCATGCCTTGGGATTTCCAGAAAGTTCTCATTTGCATGATTTGGAGTTCTCTAGCTCAAGATATGAATTTTTGAAATTTTGACAGAATTATAGAACCATGATAGGATGATGTAATTATGTTAGTATGTGATGCTTGACCTTAAACCCAAATTCCATACTTCATTTATTGATATTTCTAGTTAAAAAAATATATTAAGAATGAAAGTTGTGACTGATAAGTTGAAGTGGTGCAAATAAGCAAAAATAAAATATTTTGACTTTTAATGCAGCTATTTTTGCTACTAAAAGTGTTGGAAATATGAAAATTGATGTTATAGGCATATTGACATGCAAATTATGTGTTATTTGTAGTACCTTAACCTCTTAACTAGTATGCCATGGTCTCATTGTCCATCTCAATGCATTTACATATGTGTTGGAGAACAAATAGAAAGAATACATACACTTGGCCATAAAAATAACGAATATTTAATTGTATTTAATCGTGTTACATAAAGCCTCATTGTCTCATTTTATACTCCATGGACCATGGCATTTATCCACATCATTTTCTAGTTATAACATATCCATATAAGTTATACATATCATAGTTGATCTCGTTCATTTCAAGTTTGAAGCTACATCACACAAAACCCATGGTTTGGTCTCGGGTTCAAATTTTAGTTTTTTGATACAAATTTTGAAAATTCATAATTAATTTTATAAAAATCAAAAGCAAGCAAACCATACCATTCTGGAAAATAGTGGATGTCTTTAGAGTAAAAATAAGTCTAGACTAATGTATAGCCTTAAGCCATTGAAAATCAATGGAATAGCAACACAGGTCAGGCTGAGTTGCTGGTACTATCATGCAACTTCAAAAATTCAAATCTCCCTGTATAGAACTCCAAATGAGGTGATCATAGTGGCTATGGAAAGCTTATGGTTTCTAGTTTATTTATTCTAAAATTTTATAAGAATTGGATGTCATTGGCCCTACATGTGACACAAAGAAGCAAACTGATCAAATAAATAGTAATCATATTATTTCTACATAATTTGGCCAAATTTGAAAAATCATAATAAATTCTATAGAACTCCAAATCAAGTGCTCTTTAGCTCTATGAAAAGATCTATATGAGACCTACTTTATGGCCAAATTTCATGGAAAAAATCATTCATTTGGTTATACTTTGGCTTAACTCACCAAATGGTCAAAATTGAAGTAAAAAATGGGACTTTAAGACACCAAAAGCTCTTCTTAAATTTTCACAGCCACTTGGGCAAGTCTAAAAGTATAAATATCATATATAAAAGCATACCAAATGATCCAAATCCTTATGGAGCTCAATTTCACCTTGCCACTTGCATATATACATAAGAACATCATATCACATAATGGCAAAGGAGTGGCAAAATCTCACATTCTCATTCATCTAGCTTCCACATGGATACATACACCATTTATACATATATTAGAATATGCTCAAAAGTTTATATCATATATACATCTCATGGTTACATAGTTTGACATCAAAATGAAATAAACAAGCCATTTCTCCATGTCTCTTGTCAAAGTCTTGCTTTCATAGTTGTTGGTCACCATTCCTTGGTCCTCTTGGTTCACATAGACATGGTTAGGCATATGGGGGGAAGAGTGAGATTCAAAGAATTTCCAATAACTCTTAACCATTTCAGACATACATAATGGATGCATTTACAAGTTAAAGAATACATGTATGGCAATTTAGCTACTAGTAAGCATACATAAAATATTTTCCATATCCAAGAAGGTCACACATGACATACATAGGCTTTCAAAGGTATTGGTTTAGTCTCACCCACTTTTAGGAGACTTTTGACTAAGCCTCACTCTTTTTGAGACTTTTGACTTAGTTTCACTCAATTCTAAGGACTTTTGGCTCATCCTCACCCTTGTTAAGAGACTTTTGGCATTACTATACTCATTCAAGCCAAAACATATTCATAAAACACATTTCAAGAACATCATGGTACCATGGCATGTAAGCTATAGCTAGAAAAAATTCTCATGGCATAAACATACATACAAGCACTCAAAGACAAGTAAACATCTAAGACATGCATGAGAGAAAGGTTAGAGAACTACCTTGAAGTAAGAACACAATACTTTTTTCTTGAACTCTTCTTCCCCTTTCTCAGCCAAGCCTTGTAATTTGATGGCCCTTGGTTCTCTTAGCCTAGACACATCAAAAGAGACATACGTTAATCATGGCAACAAGCTCTAGCCTTATGAAATTTCTATGGAGTCTTACTTTGTCCTAAGACACAATTATGGTTCCATAAAGGACCTAATGAAGCAACAATGGGAATCCATGAAGTCTTACTTTGCCCTAAGACACAATTATGGTTCCATAAAGGACCTAATGAAGCAATAATGGGAATCCATGAAGTCTTACTTTGTCTTAAGACACAATTATGGTTCCATAAAGACCTAATGAAGCAACAATGGGAATCCATGATCTTGGCTCCCATTTCTCATTCATTTTAGATTTCTTGACCCTATTTAGACTCCTTGGAGTTATCATAAATTCATTTTAAAAAGCCTAGCTATAAGCTGCTTCCTAATGTCCCATTATGGAGCATACACCTCCATTTCACATTCTAAGACTTTTAAATTTTTTCCAAGGCTTCTTTTGAGGTCCTTCCATCATATCTAGTCCCATTCTAAGCTTGGATCAAATTAAAACACTCCCTTAGTGCCTTAACCTTGCTTAGCTGAGACTATGGTGTAACACCCTAAAATTAATTAAGGTGTTAATCATAGTTTTGGGATAATTAAGAATAATTAATATGGGATAATTGGGTAAGTTAAGTGAATAAAAATTTTGGAGAGATAAATTATTAATATGAGTTTGAGATTTAATTAGGATAGAAACTCCATCTAGGCCCAAATTAATGTAAGAGATCATGATAAGAGGCTAATGGAGGCCCAATAAGTTAGGTGCAGACCCAATCCGATTCAATGTGATAGAGGCCCAAGATCCATCTTTTATAGGCTCTTATAAATGGCCCAATAAACTTTGTGCAGACCTAAAATAATGGAGTTCTTAAAACTAGGTCTAGCCCAATGAAATTCTGCAGCCCAATACCTTAAAGCTGGCCTAACAAAGTTAAAATTTAGAGCCCATTTGGAGTTAGATCTTGGAGCAACCCATAACCCATAGAAAACCCAACTTAAACCCTAAAAACTAACCTAGCCACCCCCTATTCTGCAGAACCACAAGAGACACACACAAAATTCGGAGGTCCAAAGGATAGGCTAGGGTTCTTGGCATGTTTCTACCTTTTCCCACTTCTAGAGCAAGATTCAGCCAAGGTAATAGTTATATAACTTAATTCTCTCATCTTTCTCTTTAATTTGACTTAATTAATGTTCCAATTAGAAAACTTTCACCCACACCCAAAATCTGAAACTTGCCATTTGATGTTTCCATAGTGAAATTTCATAGGTTGAGGCTAAGACTGACATTAGGTAAGTATAAACTCATCTTCTTAATGTATTTCTATTGGTTTGAGACCTCAATGATCGGATTATAGTATGGGTATTAATTTTTGACGAATTTGCTTAGGATTTAGGGTGATATATTGAAGTTTCTGGTAGAGGACACTTCCATTCCAAATTTTAGGACTTTGTAGTGTGGGGAGGATTTTGTACCACTAGTGGCTTTTGCAATTGTCTACAAGTAAGGTAACTAGGATTATATTAATTCTATGCATATATCTATTTTAATTTCATATTTGCTATACATGAATGATTTGCAATGCTGAATGAATTAGTTGGCCATCTATTATAATTAGACCTTGTGAGTCCATGGTGGAGTTGTGGTGTGGCTGCCACCCGTGCATGTGCTTCGATCGAGAATCGAGTTATAATCAAATCCTTGATGCACTAAGCCCTGGTTGTGCTCAATGGGGAGTAGGCGCCATGGACAGGCCTCTCTCGGTGTTATTGGCCTTTAACATATAGAATTATGATTGCTAGTATAGGATAGTAATCATAGTAGCCTAACCATTTCCTCTGCTGATATGACTGATATAACTCTGATGTTGATTTTGATTCATGCTTATATGTTAATTAAATTGGATATTATGAATGAAAATTGCCTTGGTTACTGAGATTTGCATCTCACCCCCATTTCATGGGATTATACTTTCAGGTGAAGGCTCTTCGGGTAAGGTTAAGGAGAAGCAAGTGGATGAAAATCTATGAGCTCCAACCATATAGGGAGAAGGTTACACTTGGGCTGATTTATTTAGTATAGATGCTAAATTTTGTATTCTTTTTTGTATAGCATCATCATGCAATCATGTTGCTAAGTGTAGGCTTTTATATTTTGATTACTTAGAATGTATTTATTAAGGAGTTAGGCCTTATCGTAACTTAGTATTGGATGTATGAACCCATAACACCTTATGTATGAATTTTGCTGAATTTATGGTATGGTATACTGTTGGAAATATAATTATGTGACATATTAGATATTGATATGAACCATTGATGTATGAAATCTCTAACGGAATGCATATCGAATGTTAATTATCAATAGTGCATAAATTTATTGCTATCATTAATCTATGAATTTGTTGACATATGGTAATTGGACGAGTAGGAATTAGTACTTAAATTTTGAATTGGTAACGGTAGAATAGCTGGGTAAATAAGGTAGATAAATACCATTAGAGTCATATAAAATGAGGGGAAGTGGCCTAGGGTGTTTCTAAGATGAGAATTAGAGTGTAGAGGATGAATTTTGAGAGATGTAGTTACAGGAGAGAGTCACACAATGGCTAAGAAGGCACTACCACTACCAAATGAGTGACAGAGGTGAGGGGCACCGCGGCTTGGGGCATCTAACCACGGCACAAGCAAAGAAAATTTTCCTAGGGAGTAACAGTGGCGAGGAACACCGCGGCTTGAGGAATCTCGCCACAGCTCAGTGCGAAAAAACTCACCCAAGAGGGTAGCATAATGAAACCTCACCGCGACGCTAGTCGAGGAAACTAGGTAAGGGGTGTCCAGTAGTGCATCTCACCATGGCGCAAGTGTATTCTGCCGAGGCAAGAATCGTGGGACTTAGAACAGTAGCTCCAGGAGGCATTTCCATCGCGACGTCATGTAGGCTGGCTGCGACGATGGTCCAACTTGTTGCGATGAATTTCGCATAAATTGCCCAGTGGTTCCTAAGAGTAACTTAGCCGCGGCGCAGGTCCCCAAACTGCTACTTTTAGCCTAGAAAGCTTAATTTCTTCAATGGTAATGTTAGAAAATGATATTGGAACACTTATAAAAGGTTTTTGTGTGTTGAAATTGATGGATGGATGAATCATAAACCCCTCATAATAGTATAATCACTTTTATGCATTCTCACATTTGTGGTTGTTTAGTTATGACCCTAACATCAAAGTTTAAAATTTCTTATATTTTCATAATGTAATAAAATGTAACGACTCCAAACCTTGATCATAAATTATTAATTGCGTATTTGACCATAATTACCATGTTTAAAAGATAGGGTTGTGACATATGGAGGCTTGGAGCATTCATGGAGTTTTCTTCATTTCATTTAGGGAAAAGGCATATGTGAGCTTTCCTAGGTGTCTTGAGAACTCATTCATACTCTTAGACAACTTAAATTATCATTAGGAAGCTTCATATTTGCCAAGGTGCAATCAAATCCCTAAATTCTATAACTTGCATTCTAAAGCTTCCTTTTCAATTCTAGTTATATATTCTTAATTCTCACACTCCATATTATACCATATTATTTCTAGTATCACCTTACTTATTAAGGTGGATTATATGTCATACCATGTACTTTCCATTATCATACATTCTCATTTATGGGGAATTGCACAAATTCTTAGGATATGAGCAAGAAAAATCCATTATTTAAATCCAAAATAACACATAATCCATGGATTTCATGGAGAAAACCCAAATTTTTTCACTCATTTCCTCAGACAGCATATGGTAGATTTTAGGGGTAACTTTGAAAAATTAGAACTAAATATAAAAAAATTGAAATCTATCATACCATAGCTTCCTAGAAAGATCTAATTGTTAACATTACACTAAAAATAATTCCTAACCATGGAAATCTCAAATGGACTATGCTTGACATCAGAATGTAGGAAGGTCAAGTTGTTCAAAAATCTGATATAGCTTACTAATATAAATTTAGCAAAATTCATAGTTAATTCCTAAAAAATCCAATCTAAGCAATCTATACGAATTTGGAAAGATAAAGATGTTAACTAGAGGGAAAAAATAGTTCTAGACTAATCCAAGAGCATTCAGACACTAAAAATTAATCAAATAGTAACACGTGTCTAGAGATGAGCCTAGAATAGAATAGCAACTTCAAAAATTCATATCTCCCTCTTTAGAGATTGAATTGAGGTGCTTCTAATTGGCACAGGTCACTAGGAAGGTCTCGTTTCTTCTTGTAAGTTTTCATAGCAATTGGACTTTATTTTCTCCATGAGTGATAGAGTTTCATTTTGGGCTATATGACCAGTAACTCTGACCAAAACCAAAAAAATTTTCCAACTTCAAAAATTCACTAAAAATTTCATAGACCTCCAAATATTCTGTACTTTAGCATCCCAAAATTTCTTAACAAGCTCTAGATGTATGCCACATTTCAAATCAAGGAGAGCTCATTTGGATAAAAAGTGACACAGCCCACCAATACAATCATTTTTACTTCTCATAATGCAACTCTTTAGTCAAAATGGCTTCTTTTAGTGTTTGGCACCTCTTAGGCAAGTTTTAAAGTATAAATGTGACTTGTGTAAACTGTCTAAGTAGTCTCAAACCCCATGCATCTCAAATTGGCTATCCCACACTCAACAATGCATGCACCCAAGTAGGCATCCAAGTGTTCAAAATTCATATTCTCATTGTCTTGGCACCATACAATGTTTATACACCATTTACGTATAATATTACATTTGCTCATTGGTCTACAACTCAAAAATAATGTGTACATAAGTATTTTGACATTCCTACACACTTTAAGATTATATAAACTACATCATTGTCAAAACCATGCTAGTCTTACTTCATTGCTTCCATTCCTTGGCTCTTGAGTTCCACCTATGCCATATGAGATAGGAGAAGGAAAGGAGTGAGATTAATGGAATCTCAATAGCTCTTCTCCCTTTCAATCATACATAAAGAATACAAATCCATATCTAACAATGCATGGATGAACATCATGAAGTAGGTAATCATTCAAAAAGCATTCTTGGCATTCAAAGAATCATACAAAAAATACATAGGCTTGCCAAGTAAGTGATTTAGCCTCATCCATTCTCTTTGAGGATTTTAGACTTATCTCACTCTTTTTCTTAAAGGCTTTAAACTAAGCTTTACTCTTGGGAGACTCTAAACTTTGTCTTAATCATTCTTGAGGGTTCTTGACTCATCCTCACTATGGCTAGTGGGTTCTTGGCTTTAACACACTCAAGCAAACTAAGACAAATATACAAAACATCATTTGAATGTGTAATATAACATCATGGTACCATGACATTTAAACACTTGCTAATACATTTTTTATGGCTCAAAACAGATATACATACATTCAAAGACAAGACAAAGATCCATTTATGCATGAGAGGAAGAAGGGAGAGCTACCTTGTTATCTATGTGAGCTTTACTTTGCCTTACTCCTTCTTTTTTTTGGTTCCATAAGAACAATTAGGTGGGGTTTGGTTTCCTTGGCCTAAACATCATGAATAACACTCAATTATATTCTTGAACCAAGTCAAAGCATTCAATTTACTCTTAAGAACATATTTGGATCCATAAGTCACATAATGGTTCCATAAATGGCCTATTAAAGTAACCATCATGATTCAAGTTCTTGGCTTCATTCTCTTCTCATATCTAGGTCTCTTGACCTCATTTAAGGTCCTTGGAGCCATTACATATTCATTTACAAAAGCCTAGACACAAGTTGCTTCATAAGGTCACATTAGGGAAGCCATTGCCTCATCTTTTAATCTATGGCTTCTAAATTTTTTCCAGGGGTTCCTCCTACCTTCTACCATCACATGAAGTCCCAAACCAAGGCTTGAATAAATTAAAATACTCCATAACCCCGCCATCTATCCTAGGCTAAAATTATGGAAGCATTTGGGGTTCAAGGAGTTTCCAATTTTTCCTTGATAGAAGAGTCACTTGGGAGATTTCCTAAGGGTCCTAGAAGCTCAATCAAACACTCACACATGCAAGGAAACTCATATATCAAATCAATTTTTGCAAGGTATTCAAGAGCTTCACACTTTTCCAACTTGCATTTCACTTGGTTTTCTTGTAATTTCTTTGGATTTCCTAACTTCCCATAGTCTAAAACATATAATTCTCTCTTGTGCTTGGACAAAATTTACCCCCCCCCCCCCATGATGGTTCTATTTTGGGTCGTGGGATACCATGGAGGAGAAGAAGAAGAAGCAACCAGAGGAAGATATTACCTTGGATTCGAGCTTCTTCCAAGAGTCCTTCTCCTTGTTTTAGTTTCCTCTTTGAAACCCTAATTTTTCCCCTCTAGTTCAAGGACAAAACAAAACCATTTCATTCCATAAAACTATGGAAGGGAAGCTTGGAAGGAGGAGAACAAGGTTCCAAGAAGAGGAAGCATGAAAATCCTGAAGATTTCTTACCCTTTTGCTCAATCCTTTGCCTTCTTCTTTCTCTTCATCTTGTGTGTTAGCTAGGCTCTCTCCCAACTCTATTTTAAACTAGAAAAGCTTTAGTGGTGAGGAAGGAGAAGGGCTGGACATGATTTTAAAAGCAAAGGGTAAAGTTAACATACTTTTTTAACTCTTCATTTTAGTCCCTAACTCATGGTTTGTTCATTTGGCCTCATTTCAACTCCTTTTCAAAATATTTCTTCATTATAAAATTTAGGTCTTCTAACTTATAAATTGCCTTTGGTTTTAACCAAATTCGATTTAAATTCATTATGAATTATTTGGTTAAAGTTTTGGTCAACTAATAGCTGAAATTGCTCACTAGAGAGGTTTCAATTGTTCTACGGGTTCCCATGGTTTTTAGGGCCTTTGAGAACCTCAAAAAACTCAAATTTCTTATTTAAAAAGTCCTCCTGTGAGTTTTCTAAATTTTTTAGAAATTATAAAAATGCCCCTATTTTCTTCGGTAAATTTTTTGAGCTCTTTTGGCTCTAGTTTTTAGGCATCTTAAGCCTAAAATCCTTATTTTCTATTATTTAGAATTTTATCCTAATTTTAGTTGGTGTTAAACCTCTCTGTCCAGGGGACTTCCTTTTGAATTTTCACGTTTCTAGTCCTTTTTCGGCAAACCAGATGTTACATTTTCTCCCCCCTTAAATAAATTTTATCCTTGAAATTTATGGTATGCTTTCTTCTTACTCTTTATATTCTTACTAATTGCTCCATTCTTTCCCTTCTTCCTAGCTCTATATGCCTCCTTCAGTGATTTTGCTCTTTTAAGTTTCTCTCGGCCAGGGAATTTACATTACTAGCTTTTAGTGAGAGCTCTTCTTTTCCTGTACTACTAATTCCTTTTATAAGGGAAAGAAGTTCTGACTCTGGATCATGCTATAATGATTTTAGCCTTATCCTAAGAAAGCTTACTAATCATATTTGATTAGTCTTAATCCGTTTGTAGGGGTTAACATTCTTTTCAGTGGAATCATTTATATACCTCGGGAGGTGATTCACTTAGTGTCAACTCTCCTGTATCGTCTTCCAATGGCTTTCCATAAAGTCTCATTACCCTTTTCTGTTCATCAGAGCCATTGGTGCTATTTGTCTGTTTACTCACTTATTTAAGTATACGATCCACAGTTCCTTTTTTGTTCTCTTTCTTACAAGCTCATCCCATAATCACAATTCTTATTTCTTTTTATCATAGGCCTTACATTTCAATTACTTACTGGGATTATAGCTCCTTTTGGGAGTTTCCACTTTAATGATCCCAATTTTTCTGTTTACTAACATATTTACCTTGTTAGGGCAGGACTTTTCTTTACTCTTTTTGCTCACTTACGAGTGGGCATTTTATAGTCCCTCATCTCAACATTGGTTGGCATAACTTATATTCCTCATACTAGCATCGAATAGCAACTACCACTGACTAATGCCGAACTCTAGTAGGATGCTAACTATACTCATAGTCTCAATCACTAAAGATGTGATCTACCACTTACCCCATTATGAAAACTACACTTGACTCCTTTCTAAAACATGGCTTTTGCATATTGTAATACCATAATGTCCTAGCTCAATCTATGCTACTTTCATGTCTCATGTCATGAATCCCATGAAGGGAGCAAGAAAAATCAATTAAAATAATGAGTTTCTTAGTGTTGCGTCGTATATAAAAATTTCATTTGATATCACGTGGACCATATGAGCTCATGTATCACATTCTCATATTTAATTACATGGATACAACTCTTTTTCATCACCAAAAGTAGCCTACAACTCATGGAAACCAAAGGGGAGCATAAAACACATATATGTATTTTCGGCCAGACTTTCTTCATTTCTGTCACAAAATTTGAAAAACCATAACTAATTCTAAAAACATTGAAATCATATATTCTTGGCTATTATGGAAATTAAAACATGTATACTTTATGCTAAAAATATGTCCGGACCATGAAACACAACACAAAAGACATTTGACATTCAAAAAGATCCAAAGGTCTGGCTGTCCACTGGTACTGTCATAAGTTTCTCCAGCAAATTTCAAAAATGTCCAATTAATTTCAAAAAAATCCAATCCACACAAATGATACTAGTCTAGAAAGCTATAAATGTTAGCTAGAGGAGAAAAATAACTCTAGGCCAGTTAAGGCACGCCTAGACCTCAAAATCCAATCAAAGTGCCTGAGGTTAGTCTGAATGCTTGGTACTGGGTAGAACATTTAAAAATTCATATCTCCCCCTCTAGATTTCCAATTGAGGTGCTTCTAGTTGGCATGAGTCACTGGAAATTTCTAGTTTCTTGATATAAAATTTTGTGGCAATGAGACAACATTTGTGCCTTGTGTGACAGAAATCATTTTCCGACCAATGCTACAGTACTAGTAACCAAAACCAGAAAATTTCCTAGTTTCAACAATTCGCCAAACATTCTATAGACCTCTAAAAATTACCTACTTTAGCTTTCCAAAAAATTTCTCAATGAGCTCTAAATGCATGCCAAATTTGGACTAAGAAGAGCTCATTTGGGTAAAAAGTAACATTGCCTCATGAAATGGTCATTTTTGCTCCCTATCAAAAGTCACTTTAGTCCAAATGGCCTTCTCTTGAGTTTGGCATCTCTTGGGCAAGTTTAAAAGCACAATTATGACTTTTAGGAATTGCCCAAGTGGTCCTAAACCCCATGCATCTTAATTTGGCCATTCCACATCCAATAATACATATGTAACCATAACCACACAAGAGACAATTTCCATGATTTGCATTGATTTAATGTCACATATGGGCTACATAATATTCATACATCATATTATCATTACTTAAGGTCTTACATTACCAAAATAATATATACAAGACCACTTTGATATTTAAATACAAAAAAACTACAACATCTCCCGAGTGTAGCTAGTTAGAGTTCTTGGCTTGCCTTCCTTGTATCTTGAGAGCCACTTAGACATTTCAAGACGGAAGGGGAAAAGGAAATAAGATTTTAAGAATCCCAATAGCTCACACACACCCATTCGTATACATTCAAGGCATACTTACATCAAGAATACAATTATGCAAGCATAAAGTGTGCAAAGCCACATTTCCATGCCACATTAATGCATCAAACCATTTCCATACCCTAGGGACTTTTGGTTTTGCCTCATCCCATTTCTAGAACTTTTGGAAGTACCTCAGTCTTGACCTAGGGACTTTTGACTTAGCTTCACCCATCCAAGGGAATTTTCACCTAGTCTCACTCATGCCTTAAGATTTTTGGCACATCTTTAACTTATTTTAAGGGACTTTTGGCATCACCTCACCCTTAAGAGTCAACTTCACATTCAAAGGCATTGAAGATCACACATTGGTACCAATGCAATTTGAAGAGATCATGTGGCATATTACCTAATCATAAAAACACATACAAGCATACCATGACATACATATGCACACAAGAAAGCATAAAGAATAAGGTGGAGAGCTACCTTTCAATTTATGCAAGCTTACTTTGCTAATTCCTTCCCCTCCTTGATTTCACAAGAGCACTTAGGTGGTTGATTATTCTCTTGGCCTAGACATCACAAGGAACTCACAATCACAAAATTGAAGCAAGCCAAGACATTAAACTAAAGCTTAAACACACACTTGGTTTCATACTTGGCATTATGGTTCCATAATTAGCCTAATGAAGCAACTCTTGGAATTCAATTCCTAGGTTCCATTCTCTTGTTATTTCTAGACTTCTTGGACTCATTTGAGGTCCTTGGGGCTATCACGTATTCAATTGCACAATTGGAAATTCAAGTTGCTTCATAAAGTACCATTATGGACACCATTGCTTCATCTCTCATTCCATGATTCCTAAATTTTTTTCAATGGTTCCCTTTATCTTCTAATATCATATAACATCTCAAACCAAGGCTAAAACAAATTAAAACACTCCTTAACCCTATAAAATATGCTTAGCCAAAACAAGCACTATGTTTAAGGTTTATAGAGTTTTTGAAGAGAGCCACTTGGGAAGGTTTCTAGGGGTCTTAGGAGCTCAAGGGAAGATTCAAATAGCCAAGAAAACTTTCATAAAAAATTAGGTTTTACAAAAACCTAAAGACGCCTACACTTTTCTATTTTGATTTCCACTAATTTTTACTTGAATTTCTTACCATATTCTTAATCCTTGCACTCTTTTTCCTAAGTTCCTCCCTTGGTTCTGCCCAAAATTCATCTCCTTCTACCCCTCTTATGTTGGTAGAAAATAGCACAAGGAAGAGCAACAATGATGAAGCGCCAAGAATGGAAAATTACCTTGGTTCTAAGCTTGTTTCCAAAGCCTTTCTTCCTCGGTTCTCTTCTCATTGGCAAATTTGAAAATTTTCCCTTCTTTTTGGACCAAAATAGAACCAATCATCCAAGAAAAACCATGGAAAGAAAGCCAAGAAGGAGAGGAAGAGAATTGGAAGAAGGAAAAGCTTAAAATTCTATGAGATTACCTAATTTTTCCTTGGTTTTCTTCCCCTTTTGGTGTGCCAAAGAGAACAGATCAATTTTTATATTTTGGACAGAAAATTTCATGCTTAAGAAGGTGGGAGAAGCAAAGAGAAGTGTGTAGGAGTTTCTAGAAGCATACTTTTCCAAAAATTCTAATTTTGTCCTTCCGTAATGGCAACTTCATTTTGACTTCATTTTAGCTCCTTTTTTAAAATTTTCTTTTTCATTATAAAATTTAGGTTCCCAATTTAATAAAATGCCTTTAGAATTACTCAAATTGGAGCTAAAACCTTACCAAATGACTCTGTCAAAGTTTAAGCATACCAACGTTAGAAAACGTACACTGGAAGGGCTTTACTAGTCTCGATGCTTCCTATGGTTTTTGGGGCCTCTGAGAACCTTAGGCAACTTTAAGCTTTCATTTAAAAAGCCCTCCTATGTATTTTTCCAAAATTTTCACTTATTTACAAAATTGCCATTACATTTTGTCAGTTTCTGTCACAAATTGTTTTTCCATCTTAGCTCCATTTTTCTTTCCGTCTGAGCTTAGAATTATCATTTTTAGGAGTCTAGGGCTCTACCCAAATATTTTGGGACACTATTTAGGTCATTTTGAAGGACTTGCTTTGATATGTCTCATTTTGTCATTTTATAAAAATTACGTTCGTTACACATATAGGGATCTCTCTCTATCCCTCAATCAAGTTAATGTCTGCTGGGGAGTGGTTTATCTAACTCTAGCTTGAGAAAGCTACTTTCTTGCTTTTCTCATCCCACACACTACACTCATCTATCAGAAGTACTGTCAGTGGTCTAATTATCTAAGTATAGCCTTACTATCTCTAATGGCAATAATCTACTAGATTTAGGAGGTCTCTAGTATCTGAGACAAAAGCTAACTGAAACTATACTGGTCTTTGAGACTAGCCACTCTGTAAAAAATATTTTAGGCTGTCATCTCACTAGAGAACTACTATACTATAACTGAGAGTCTTTCTGTAACTTTGTGGGATCTACTGCGACCCCTCGGTCTACTGTGACCTGCTGTGCTATACTAGGATCTACTACGATTTGTCTCTGAAAGATGTCAAAGCCTAAAATCACTGTATCTAAAATAAAACACATGCTTACTAAGTCCAGTAAGTGTTGCTCATAAACTTTACGGCTCAACTTAGATATTTGTCATGCTCTTCGTGTGAAGTGAGTTCTATGTCATTTGATTCTTTATAATCCCATTATACTCATACTCAAGAGCATTTTAACTTTCATTTATCACTTCTCATGGGATCCTCAAGTTTCCACTTCAACCCTTTTTCACTTGATTTTCTTTCCTTACTTTTATTGACTTACCATGGTTCATTTATACTTGTTTTATCTTTCCTCTCATATCTTGTAATTTTTGACTATGCTTGCATTCTACTTTTAAGTGCCTTAGCACTAGGGCATCCCAGATACTAAGTATGCTTAACATCTCTCACAAGATAGATATTATACAATAGTCCTTTATCATTTTGTTTAATTATATTATAAAGGACTCAGATCATACATACTGAACTCATGCTATCTAAATCTGAATGTTCTATACTATTAGCATGTTTTCTTTTATATTATTATTCTTTATTGGAGATTTCTTTTTGCATGCTTTTCTTATTGTTTTACTGTTACTGGAATTCCTTCACTTCTCGTTCCTGACTTATCTCATTATTTAACCAATTAGGATACTCTTCAATTATCGGTACACTTTTTATGATTGATGTCATTGTTTGCTATGCACTAAAGTCACATTACTACTGGGTTAGTCAGACCCAATATCATGTAACCATTGTTGTAAGCAAACCATAACATCAAACACTAATACACAAGTGCCTCATGACTGAGTTCAAAGCCACTATCACTAGTATATTACAAGTTTTCCAATAATCTAAAGTATTACTCTATTATTTTTCCTTATCTACCTTATTTCTATAAGACACTCAGGGAAAAGAGGACTCTTCCTCTACTTTCTAATAGAATTTTTTGCTTCATCTTGAGGTCACTTTACATTACCCAACTGTCTCTATTTCGAGCATTATCATGCTAATTGAATATCTATACCAAGGACAATCATGCTTTCTCAGGCACTCAACACATCAACTCAATATATATGTTCAATCTAATATGTCCTTAGCCTGAGCATCCTTACATACTCTGTAACACCCCATAATTAATTAAGGTATTAATCATGGATTAGAATTAATTAAGAGTAATTAATATGGGCTCATTAGGCAAGTTAAGTGAATGGAGACTTTAGAGAGATAAATTATTAATATGAGTTTGAGATTTAATTGGGATAGAAATTCTATCTAGGCCTAAATTAATAGAGCATGAGAAAAGGTTAATGGAGGCCCAATGGATTATGTGCAAACCTAACATAATTTAGTGTGATGGAGGCCCAAGATTTACTTTGTATAGACTCTTCTAAGTGGCCCAATAATCCTTGTGCAGACCTAAAACTCTTGAGCTCTTCAAACTTGGCCCAAACCTAGTTAAATTTCAGCAACTTAAGTGTAAAAACTGGCCCAGTAAATTCTGCAGCCCAACACTCCAAAAACTGGCCCAATAAGCTAAAATCTGAAGTCCAAGTGGAGATGGATTATGGAGCAGCCCATGACCCATACTTGACCCAACTTAAACCCTAATACCCCACCCACTTACTCACTTGCTGAAACATAAGATTCAAGAGGCAAAATCGGAGGTGGAGAAGGAGGCTAGGGTTTGGGACCAAATTTCTGCATTTTCTCATACTTAGAGCAAGATTCAGCCAAGGTAATAGTTATACAACTTAATCCCCTCATCTTTCTCCTTAATTTGGTCCGATTAGTTTTTCATTTGGAGCATTTTCATCCTACCCAAAATCTGAAATGTGAGTGTTTGGGGATTTTCTTGATGAAATTCGTAGGTTGGGATTAAGGCTGACTTTGAGTGAGTTTAGACCCTCCATTTTGATGCTTTAATGGTTAATTTGAGACCCCTATAGCTAATTTATAAAATGGGTATTAATTATGTACGAATTTGCTTAGGATTTTGGGTGGAACATTGAATTTTCTGGTGGAGGAAACTTAAATCCGAAATTGGGACTTGTTGTGGCTGGGTAAATGATTCTTGGGTAGTCATTAGCATTTTAAATTCCTTGGGTACTGATTATGAATTATTAATGATGAATTAGAGTAGTAATTATGTGATGTTGTGGTTATAGGAGGAATTCTGCACCATTGGTGATTGTTACAAGTGTCTACAAGTGAGGTAACCGGGTTTATATCAATTCCATGTGCATATTTGATTTAATTCCATATGTTGCTATATATGATTGATTGAAAAATGCTGAATGAATTGGTTGGCTATCTGTTGATTGTGATTGGACCTTGTGAGTCCATGGTGGAGCTGTGGTGCGGCTGCCACCCGTGCATGTGCTTCGATCGAGCACCGGGTTATGATCAAACCCTAGATGCACTGAGCCCCGGTTGTGCTCAATGAGGAGTAGGTGCCGTGGACGGGCCTCTCCGATGTTAATGGCCTTTAACATGTGATAATATGATTGCTAGTATGGGATAGTAATCATGATAGCCTAATTGTTTCATTTGCTGTTATAATGGAGGTGATTCTGATGTTGATTTTGATTTATGCATATATGGTAATTAAACTGAATATGTAATGGAATTGCCTTGGTTACTGAGATTTATATCTCACCCCGTTTTATGGGATTAATATTTCAGGTGAAAGTTCTTCGGGTAAGGATAAGGGTAAGCAAGTGGATGAACATCCATGAGCTGAGGCTGGGTGTGGGGAGCTACACTTGGTCTGGGTATAATAGGATAGATGCAATTTTTGTTATTAGTTTATCTAGCATCATCATGTAATCATATTGCCAAGTGTAGGCGTTTATATTTTGCTTGATTGAAATGTAACCGTTAAGGATTTAGAGCACATCATAGTGGAATATCAATGTATGAACTTATAGCATTATATATATGTATGTAGTTCTGCTGAAATTGTGATATGGATCACCTTATGGGAATTGTAGACATATGATGTCTTAGAGGTAAGCTATTGTTGAATGGAATATCTATGGAATGTGCATGGGATGTAAATTGTTGCTAATGCATGTGTTCTTGCTGCCATTTATTTATGAATTTGTTGGTATGAGTTAGTGGAACAAGTAGGAAGTGACATTTGAGTTTCACAAGGGCAATGATAGATTAGTTGGGTAATTAAGGTACATAATTACCACTAAAGTTGCATAAATTAAGGTAGAATGGCCCTAGACTGATATTGGAGGGAAATTGGAGAGCATGAGATGAAATCTTGAGAGTTGTAGGCACAGAAGGGAATTGGCCGCGGCCAATATTTAATTGGCCTAGGCCAATTCATAACAGAGAAGAATTGGCCGCGGCCAATATTTAATTAGCCTCGGCCAAATGTGGCGAACCTGCCAGGGAAGAAAACAGAGAGCAATTGGCCGCGGCGAATGGTGACGTTAGCCGCGGCTAAGCCTGAGAGGCAGATTTGGGGGTGTTCCAGAGGGTATTTGGCCGCGGCGAAAGGGGTATTTGGCCGCGGCGAAATGTGAAAAAAAATTGTGAAAGCATCAGGAGTTGAACCGAGAGTAATTGGCCGCGGCGCAAGTGAATTTAGCCGCGGCGAAAGTGCTCTATTTCTCATATTCACCTAGAAAACTTAGTTTCTCTTAAGGTAATGCTAAGGAATGATTTAGAAACACTTGTAGGAGAATTTTATGAGTTGGAAATGATGGATGAGAGTATCAAAGGCTCCTCATTAATAATCAAATTTACTCACGCGTTCGAATAATTGTGGTTGTCTAGCTAATGACCCTAGCAACATTAAGGTTTCAAATTTCCTCACTTGTTCCCGATGTCCCGATGTAATTAATTTTAATGACTCCAAGCCTTGGTATATGATTATTAATCATGTACTTAACCTTAATTACTATAATTGGAAGTTAGGGTCGTCACAGTTGGTATCAGAGCAATGGTTCAGGCAAATGTGTTTGATTTACTACTTTGTGGTTAGGAAACTTGGCGATCATGATGCATGCATGATAGGAATAGGAACATTGCGACCTTATGATAACCCTCATACTTATACATATACCTGCCATGGGTGGAGTTGTGTTTTGGTTGCATTGGACTGTGGCTAATGGGAGATGCTTGTGGTTGTGCTTGTGGCATTGCAGAACTAGATGGCTACTCGTAGAGAAACAACTGAGATGTTAAGGGGGATGCAAGAGGCCATGGCTGCAATGGCCAACCGAATGAGAGAACAAGCTGAGGCCCATGAGACTACGGTTAGGGCAATGACTGACCGGCTTCGAGAGCAAGCCGAGGCTCATGCAGTGACTGTGCAAGTGCTGCAACAGCTACATGAGAATATGAGTAAGCGGAATGAGGAGGTGCCATTGGAGAATCGTGTGGGGGCTGGTCATAACCCTGGTATGGGACACCAAGGGGAGGACAATGACCTTTCTATTGCATTAGCCAAATTCAGAAAAGCTGATCCTCCATCGTTCTTGGGGGAGTTAGACACTGAAAAAGCTGAGAGGTGGCTGATGCAACTAGAGAAAATCTTTGCGGTTATGACTTGCACCACCGAACAGAAGGCAAAGTTGGCCATTTACAAGTTGGAGGGTGAGGCTGAACATTGGTGGAGGAATGCCTCCAGATTGTTGACTACAAGGGAGATACCCTTGACGTGGGAAAGTTTTCAAACTGCTTTTGAGAGCAAATATTTTCCACCATCCGTGAGGGCTGACAAGGAAGCAGAGTTTAACTTCCTTGAGCAAGGGGACATGAGTGTGGACCAATACGCAGCCAAATTTATCCAACTGTCTCGCTTCTCCTCCTACTTGAAGAGATTTGACGATGAGCCATGGAAGGCTGAAAAATTCGAAAGGGGTTTGAGACCGGAAATCAAAGATAAAATTGTATCTCTACAAATTCGTAATTTTGACGAATTGGTGGAGAAATGTAGAGTGACAGAGAGGGCCATGATGGAAAGTGAGGCCAAGAGGAAGAAGACCCTGGAAGGAAAACGTGACCGGGGTATGGAGCCCTTTAGGGGCGGAAGCAAGAAAGGAGCCAATAGTGGAAGTGGCTCTTGGGGAAGGAGACCACCCCCAAGGAATGTCCCTCAAAGAAGAAGCATGGGACTACCAAGGAGTACAATGAGTGCCCCACCTACTTGTGCTAAGTGTGGGAAGAACCATGGGAATGGGCCATGCCCAGTGTGCTATAATTGTGGGAGGCCTGGACACTATGCACGGACCTGCACAGTGTCACGGGAGTCGGCTTCATCGATTAAACCACCTATCCAAGGAAGGGTGTTTGCACTTACGCAGCAAGAGGCTAGTAGATCCCCTAGTCTAATCCGAGGTATTTTATTTGTCCATAACCATGTCGTAGATGCATTGTTTGACTCGGGTGCGACCCACTCATTCATCTCATATGACTGTGTTAAGCGTCTGGGTCTTAAAATTAGCCTGTTGCCATTTGAACTATCTGTGTCCACCCCTACTGGATATTCTATGATTACATCTGATGTATGCTTAAATTGTACTGTACAATTGGATAGCCGTTGTACTACCCTTGATTTGATTTGCATCCCTTTGTGTGACTTTGATGTAATCATTGGTATGGACTGGTTGTCGGCTAATAATGTGATACTTGACTGTAACCGTAAGACTGTTTCCTTACCTACAAATATACCTGAGACTTGTCCTGTGACTGAGCTTACTTGCTTGTCTGCCGCCCAAGCTGAGAGGTGCCTTAGGCGTGGTTGCCAAGGGTTCCTAGTATTCTTTTCATTGCATGCTGAGGTAGAGGATGGGTTGGATGATATACCTGTGATTAGGGAGTTCCCTGAGGTTTTCCCTAGAGAGTTTAGTGGACTACCTCCAGAGAGAGAGTTAGAATTTTCTGTTGATTTGGTACCCGGTACAGGTCCGATCTCTAAGGCTCCGTATAGAATGGCGCCTGTTGAGTTGGTTGAGTTGAAGAGTCAACTAGAAGAATTACTTGAGAAAGGGTTTATTAGGCCAAGTGTGTCTCCATGGGGAGCACCAGTGTTGTTTGTCAAAAAGAAAGATGGTAGTCTTAGGCTTTGCATTGACTATAGGCAATTGAACCAAGCGACTGTCAAGAATAAGTACCCTTTGCCTAGAATTGATGACTTGCTTGACCAATTAGCGGGAGCGTCAGTCTTTTCAAAGATTGACCTTAGATCAGGGTATCACCAACTTAGAGTCAAGGCTGAGGATGTACCTAAAACCGCCTTTAGGACTCGATACGGCCATTATGAATTCCTAGTTATGCCTTTTGGGTTAACCAATGCCCCTGCCATTTTCATGGATTACATGAATAGGATTTTTAGGCCTTATCTGGATCGATTTGTGGTAGTGTTCATTGATGACATCCTCATCTACTCTAAAAGTAGTGAAGAGCATAAAGAGCATCTTAGGATAGTTCTTCAAACCTTGAGAGAGCATCAGTTGTATGCAAAGTTGAGCAAGTGTGAGTTTTGGCTACAGGAGGTTAAATTCCTAGGTCATGTGATATCAGAACAAGGGGTCGCAGTAGATCCTAGCAAGGTAGAGGCGGTACTGAATTGGGAGAGACCTAAAATAGTGACCGAAATCCGAAGCTTCTTAGGTCTAGCTGGCTACTATAGAAGATTCATTAAGGGATTTTCTCAGTTAGCCATGCCTTTGACAAAATTGACTAGGAAGGACCAACCATTTGTGTGGGATGCTAAGTGTGAGAATGCCTTTCAGGAGCTTAAGGATAGGCTTACCACTGCACCTGTGTTAGTGATACCTGACCCTAAGGAGACATTCACAGTCTATAGTGACGCTTCTAAGAAAGGATTAGGGTGTGTCTTAATGCAACAAGGTAGGGTGATAGCCTATGCCTCTAGACAACTTAGACCCCATGAGGAGAATTATCCCACCCATGACCTAGAGCTAGCAGCTGTAGTTTTTGCCCTTAAGATTTGGAGGCACTATCTCTATGGTGCCCAATTTGAGGTGTATAGTGATCACAAGAGTTTGAAGTACTTATTTGACCAAAAAGAGTTAAACATGAGACAAAGGAGGTGGATGGAATTCCTTAAGGATTATGACTTCTCCTTAAAGTATCATCCAGGAAAGGCGAATGTGGTCGCCGATGCCTTGAGTAGGAAATCTATTCACATGGCAATGATGATGCTTAGGGAGCAAAGGTTGATTGAAGAGATGAGGGATTTGAATTTATCAATTTCAATGAACCCTAGTAGCATTCTTTTGGGAGAATTAAGGATAGAAAATGACCTTAGGAAGAGAATTAAAGAGGCCCAAGAGCTAGATGCCTACTGGGGAGGAATTAGAGAGCAACTGGGGAGCGGTGAGGTCAAAGACTTTGACCTATCAGAAGATAGTTTGGTGAGGTATCAGGGTAGAGTGTGCATACCCAAAGATGAAGAGTTGAGGAACATTATACTATCAGAAGCTCATAAGAGTAAGTACACCATCCATCCGGGCACCACTAAGATGTATAGGGATTTAAAGAAGAGCTTTTGGTGGCCTGGGATGAAGTCGGACATAGCAGAGTTTGTTGCTAGGTGTCTAATTTGTCAAAGGGTTAAGATTGAACACCAAAGACCCGCAGGTTTGTTACACCCTTTAGAAATTCCTGAATGGAAATGGGATAGTATATCTATGGATTTTGTGATGGGTTTGCCTAGAACATCCTCGGGTTATGATGCTATTTGGGTGATTGTGGATAGATTGACGAAGTCTGCCCACTTTCTACCTATTAGAGCTACTTATCCCCTAGATAGACTAGCTCAACTGTATGTTCGTGAAATTGTGAGATTGCATGGTGTTCCTAATAGCATTGTGTCAGATAGAGACCCAAGATTCACATCAAAATTTTGGCGATCTCTACAGGAAGCTTTGGGTACTAGTCTTAACTTTAGCACTGCTTACCACCCTCAGTCTGACGGACAGACTGAGAGGACCATTCAGACCCTTGAGGACATGCTTAGAGCAAGTGTACTGGAGTTAAAAGGGAGTTGGGATGTGTACTTGCCTTTAGCTGAGTTTGCTTATAATAATAGTTACCATTCCAGCATTCAGATGGCACCATTTGAGGCACTTTATGGGAGGAAGTGTCGGTCACCCTTGTGTTGGGTAGAACTTGGTGAAAGAAGTCTCTTAGGTCCAGACATAGTGGACCAAACCACCCATCAGATAGAACTCATTAGAAAGAAGTTGTTGGCTGCCCAGAGTAGGCAAAAGAGTTATGCGAATAAGAGAAGGAGACCCTTAGAATTTGAGATAGGAGACCATGTGTTCCTTAAAGCTACTCCAGTGACGGGTGTAGGACGGTCTATTAGGACAAGAAAGCTCAGTCCTCGTTATCTTGGTCCTTTCCAAATCCTTGAAAGGATAGGACCCGTGGCCTATAGAGTTGCATTACCTCCAAACCTGGCCAGATTGCATGATGTGTTCCATGTGTCCCAATTGAAAAAGTACCACCCGGACCCTTTGCATGTCATTGAGCATGAGAATGTGCATCTACAAGATGATTTGTCTTATGTGGTTGAGCCGGAAAGGATTGTGGACTCAAAGGTCAAACAGCTGCGTAATAAGGACATCCTCCTGGTAAAGGTAGTATGGAGAGGACTTACTCCGGATGAAGCAACTTGGGAAACCGAAGAAGCAATGAGGAAGGATTATCCTGCATTATTTGAGTAAGGTATGTTTAATTTTGAGGACAAAATTTTTAAAAGGAGGGGAGAATGTAACACCCCATAATTAATTAAGGTATTAATCATGGATTAGAATTAATTAAGAGTAATTAATATGGGCTCATTAGGCAAGTTAAGTGAATGGAGACTTTAGAGAGATAAATTATTAATATGAGTTTGAGATTTAATTGGGATAGAAATTCTATCTAGGCCTAAATTAATAGAGCATGAGAAAAGGTTAATGGAGGCCCAATGGATTATGTGCAAACCTAACATAATTTAGTGTGATGGAGGCCCAAGATTTACTTTGTATAGACTCTTCTAAGTGGCCCAATAATCCTTGTGCAGACCTAAAACTCTTGAGCTCTTCAAACTTGGCCCAAACCTAGTTAAATTTCAGCAACTTAAGTGTAAAAACTGGCCCAGTAAATTCTGCAGCCCAACACTCCAAAAACTGGCCCAATAAGCTAAAATCTGAAGCCCAAGTGGAGATGGATCTTGGAGCAGCCCATGACCCATACTTGACCCAACTTAAACCCTAATACCCCACCCACTTACTCACTTGCTGAAACATAAGATTCAAGAGGCAAAATCGGAGGTGGAGAAGGAGGCTAGGGTTTGGGACCAAATTTCTGCATTTTCTCATACTTAGAGCAAGATTCAGCCAAGGTAATAGTTATACAACTTAATCCCCTCATCTTTCTCCTTAATTTGGTCCGATTAGTTTTTCATTTGGAGCATTTTCATCCTACCCAAAATCTGAAATGTGAGTGTTTGGGGATTTTCTTGATGAAATTCGTAGGTTGGGATTAAGGCTGACTTTGAGTGAGTTTAGACCCTCCATTTTGATGCTTTAATGGTTAATTTGAGACCCCTATAGCTAATTTATAAAATGGGTATTAATTATGTACGAATTTGCTTAGGATTTTGGGTGGAACATTGAATTTTCTGGTGGAGGAAACTTAAATCCGAAATTGGGACTTGTTGTGGCTGGGTAAATGATTCTTGGGTAGTCATTAGCATTTTAAATTCCTTGGGTACTGATTATGAATTATTAATGATGAATTAGAGTAGTAATTATGTGATGTTGTGGTTATAGGAGGAATTCTGCACCATTGGTGATTGTTACAAGTGTCTACAAGTGAGGTAACCGGGTTTATATCAATTCCATGTGCATATTTGATTTAATTCCATATGTTGCTATATATGATTGATTGAAAAATGCTGAATGAATTGGTTGGCTATCTGTTGATTGTGATTGGACCTTGTGAGTCCATGGTGGAGCTGTGGTGCGGCTGCCACCCGTGCATGTGCTTCGATCGAGCACCGGGTTATGATCAAACCCTAGATGCACTGAGCCCCGGTTGTGCTCAATGAGGAGTAGGTGCCGTGGACGGGCCTCTCCGATGTTAATGGCCTTTAACATGTGATAATATGATTGCTAGTATGGGATAGTAATCATGATAGCCTAATTGTTTCATTTGCTGTTATAATGGAGGTGATTCTGATGTTGATTTTGATTTATGCATATATGGTAATTAAACTGAATATGTAATGGAATTGCCTTGGTTACTGAGATTTATATCTCACCCCGTTTTATGGGATTAATATTTCAGGTGAAAGTTCTTCGGGTAAGGATAAGGGTAAGCAAGTGGATGAACATCCATGAGCTGAGGCTGGGTGTGGGGAGCTACACTTGGTCTGGGTATAATAGGATAGATGCAATTTTTGTTATTAGTTTATCTAGCATCATCATGTAATCATATTGCCAAGTGTAGGCGTTTATATTTTGCTTGATTGAAATGTAACCGTTAAGGATTTAGAGCACATCATAGTGGAATATCAATGTATGAACTTATAGCATTATATATATGTATGTAGTTCTGCTGAAATTGTGATATGGATCACCTTATGGGAATTGTAGACATATGATGTCTTAGAGGTAAGCTATTGTTGAATGGAATATCTATGGAATGTGCATGGGATGTAAATTGTTGCTAATGCATGTGTTCTTGCTGCCATTTATTTATGAATTTGTTGGTATGAGTTAGTGGAACAAGTAGGAAGTGACATTTGAGTTTCACAAGGGCAATGATAGATTAGTTGGGTAATTAAGGTACATAATTACCACTAAAGTTGCATAAATTAAGGTAGAATGGCCCTAGACTGATATTGGAGGGAAATTGGAGAGCATGAGATGAAATCTTGAGAGTTGTAGGCACAGAAGGGAATTGGCCGCGGCCAATATTTAATTGGCCTAGGCCAATTCATAACAGAGAAGAATTGGCCGCGGCCAATATTTAATTAGCCTCGGCCAAATGTGGCGAACCTGCCAGGGAAGAAAACAGAGAGCAATTGGCCGCGGCGAATGGTGACGTTAGCCGCGGCTAAGCCTGAGAGGCAGATTTGGGGGTGTTCCAGAGGGTATTTGGCCGCGGCGAAAGGGGTATTTGGCCGCGGCGAAATGTGAAAAAAAATTGTGAAAGCATCAGGAGTTGAACCGAGAGTAATTGGCCGCGGCGCAAGTGAATTTAGCCGCGGCGAAAGTGCTCTATTTCTCAT
This sequence comes from Erythrophleum ivorense, assembly GCA_026724425.1. Taxonomy (NCBI): domain Eukaryota; kingdom Viridiplantae; phylum Streptophyta; class Magnoliopsida; order Fabales; family Fabaceae; genus Erythrophleum; species Erythrophleum ivorense. Next base: position 42,836,928 of record JAIUCV010000001.1, on the reverse strand, counting down.
ATTCACCTAGAAAACTTAGTTTCTCTTAAGGTAATGCTAAGGAATGATTTAGAAACACTTGTAGGAGAATTTTATGAGTTGGAAATGATGGATGAGAGTATCAAAGGCTCCTCATTAATAATCAAATTTACTCACGCGTTCGAATAATTGTGGTTGTCTAGCTAATGACCCTAGCAACATTAAGGTTTCAAATTTCCTCACTTGTTCCCGATGTCCCGATGTAATTAATTTTAATGACTCCAAGCCTTGGTATATGATTATTAATCATGTACTTAACCTTAATTACTATAATTGGAAGTTAGGGTCGTCACATACTCTCTCCTTTTTACTTTCACTATCCTTTTACTCAGGTAGGAGGATGCTCTATTACTCATTTATTCCCTTACTATTTCATGCTTCTTTATGCTCAAGAGCACCTACCTATTTTCTGGGTTCCTCTACTTACCCACTTCTTGTAACATCATGAGAGATCTAATTCCTCTTATACTCTTGCTTTGCTCTTAATTAGACCATTCCCTTGTAAGGAAAATTTATCTCATGCAACCCCAAAATTTGCATTCTGTAATACTCTTGGCTTACACTCTTTCTTTGTGTAATATAAAGACTCACCTTCTTAGAAGGTCTCTGGCTCTTGCGAGCTTCCCGGAAGGCACTTGATAAAGGCTATTTTCATACATTGTATTCCCCTTAATTTAGATATTTTGATGAATAACTATGGCTTCATGAGTTTTATTAGGTGGATAATTGATTTGAATGGCCACTTTTGCATTATAGGAATTTAATTACAAAATTTATGAATTTTAATGCATAATTTTATCTTAAATAATTATGTGAATATTCCTATTTGAATTCTTCTCATTCTTTTGTGTAGGTTTTAATTGGTCAATGAAGCTTGAATGAGAATTTGATTTAAAAAAGAGAAGAAGAAGAGGTGGAAGCTTTCCAAGTCCAAGGAAGCAACATTAACAGAGTATGTAAGAGGGGAGCATTCATGCAAAGGAAGAAATGTGAAAGAGAAGCTATGGTTGAATGGAAAAAGATGCACAACTCATTCATCCACATAGACTCTCACCCACTCACACTTTCAGCTTCATCCAATCATATATGGCACTTTCACAAGATTAACATATAGCATGCATCCACCTTCGTGAACTCAAGTCCTTCCTTTCCTTCACTTGAATACACTTACACTTAATCATTCATCCATTCTCCATGTTGATTCACTTTAGCCATGTTAATACACTCATGCAAGGGGTAGCACGTGGTCATCACATTCTCATGAGTCAATGCTATACACTCCACTAACTCACCCATTCCACGTAGGCAACTTCTTCATAAGGTTACACACACAATGCCACGAGCTTTATACACTCACCAGCCATGTCTACACATTGCAGCACCTTCTAACATATAGCATGCATCATCACACTAACACTTTCACTCGCAAATCACTCGAGTACACCACCACTCACAGGTTCACACTCAAGGAGGAGGCCTCACATCATTCATGTGGCATAAACACATAAGGCAGAAGCTACACATTCAGAGGAGAAGAACAAAACATGGATAACATGAAAGAAAAGTAGCCACAGGTTGCTCCATGTTGCAGCACACATATACATGTAGGAATAGAGAGACAAAGCTACAGGTTTCACGAAAATGGGAAAAGGAAAGAGAGGCTCCAATAGGGGTTCTACGTGGAAAGAAGCTCACATGAGGAAAACACGAAGTAAGCAAGCTCGAGTTGCTAGTTAAAAGACGCTGGAGCTGAAGGAGCTTAGATAACAACGCGAAGAAAAGGTACGTGGAACAAAGCTGAAGATTAAAATAGAAAGATCACGTGAGAAAGAGCTAAAACACAAGCATGTAGCTCGAGTAGAAGCAAAACGCGTGATGAAGATGCCATGAGACCATGAAGCTGAGTTGGAAAGGCACGTGGGAAGCAAATGAAGAATAAGTTGCATTAGGACCATGTGAGAAAGAATTAAAAGGGTATAGCAGCACGTAAGCAAGAAGAAAAATACACTCAAGTTGCACGTATGAAGAGAATAGATCATGTGAAAGGAGTATGAAGCCATGTAAAGAAGAAACATGAGCTGGGAGCTAACGGTGAGAAAAATAATGTGAGAAAAGAGCTTGGGCTAGAATTCACATGGAATATGATAAAATAAAATGAAGTGGGGCCCACACTCATACACACATCCATGTAGCTATGGACAATGAAGGAATGAGAGGGCTGAACATGTGAAAATAAAGGATACCATGTGAGAATCATTAAAAAATATATATTCGGGCAAGCTCTAAGGGAGGGAGGATTCATTTTCATCATCATATTCACGCTACACTCCATCCTTCATCCAGCGACTCCACACCATTTCAATCATCGTCCATTCCCATTCCATCTCCACTCAAATGAAGCTCTAATTCCCCTTGTGGCTAGCTAGGAGGAAGACCCTTGGTGCAAGCTTGAATCCATGGAGAATTTTGGGCTAAAAATTTCTACTTTCCTACATTTATTCTTTTTCTTGTACAAGCTTGGTTAAGTTGTATTTGATAGGAAATTTGTGTAATTGTAATTAGTGGCTGGTTAGACACTAATTAGGATATTGTTTGACTGATTATTTGATTGATTTAGTGCTAAATTTTTTATTATTTTCTAATTTCCCATGTATGCCATGAAGGTATTTGATGAAATGCATGATTGAGATTATGTGCTTGATTGTTTGATTTGAGGATTCCTTGGTGTTTTGTTAGTTAATTAAACATCTTAAGGTGATGATTCAGAGGCTAATTGATCAATTAATCACTCATTTAAGTGTTCAAAGATCTTAATCACAAGAATTAGTAATTTAATGAGAGTTGAGGTCTCAATTAACATCAAGTTGCTAGTTTCTTGAATCTTGAGTGGTAATTCAAGATCCCTTGCCAATGAACACAATTAGGGACTCTTAGAGTAGAATTTATCACAATTGAATTAGGATAAGGATAGTGGATACCAAGGGACGAATCCAAAGCTAGTCACAAGACCATCATTCAACCATAATTCATGCAATTATGTAGCAATTAGAAATTTTATTTCAATTAGATTTTGATTAGTTTAATTCAATCAAACCCCCCTTAATTTAAGTAGTTCTAGAGTCCTTTAGCACTTAGAAAACCTAATCAAACTTTGAATTCCAATTCCAAGGGAGATGGCCTAGGTTGTGCCACTGACTATAAAATTCAATTCAACTTAGTTTTATTTTGAGGGTTGCACGACAACCCGTCAGCACTAAAGCACTAACTGCTTACCTCTTTACTCTCATCCTTAGGAGCATATTTTACTATTTTTATGGTTTTACTAACCCCAATCTAGGACAAGTACTCTCAATATTCGGATTCTACCTTATTGAAGACTTATGCTCCACTGGGTACTCTAATTACTCATGTGCTTTGGCCTTACATAAGTCTTGCATTCGGGAGCTCATCTGGATAACCACTAGACCCCTATCTACTTACTTCTTCTATGCTTAGTCGATCCATTTAGTTATTACTAAAGTGAGGGCATCTCTTCTATGGGTTAGCTTCTCAGTTCTTTCTCGCTTCCTTTTATTAAAGGACTTTATAATTCAGGGGTCTACTTGTGGGGATTTCTGCTAACAACTACTGGATGGTCTTCCTTAACTCAAGATATCTTATCTTCCTTTCATCAATCCAAGGAGGACTTTCATTGAGCTCTCAGTTCGATTATTTTCTCCTTTTTCACTATGTTCTCTTTCTACTCATCTTACCTCCCCTGGGAAAAGGTTTCAGCTTATACTTAGCCTAGGCTACCTATCTCATCAAATTTGTAGCTTATGGTAAGCCCTATAAGCTCTTATAGGTTTATGATGAACTTAATACTTTTCAATTGTTTTCATTCTCTTGTCTGGACTTTTGACCTTAGGCTAATCATACTTATATTTATTTATCACTTATAAGGTACACCCTATTTGTATATTCACTATGTACATCACTGATATTAACCTTAGATTATATTAACATCCTATCGATAGGGTCTTGAACTCATTATATTAGCCCTCATTTGCAACTACATAGGGTAGCATCCTAGGTTGGAATTAATGCCTTGTAGGTGTGTCTCCACAACCTTACTGTTCTTCTATTTGACATTCTTTAACTTTAACTGCTACCCACCTATGGCATTCTCGAGCTAAGCCTTGACTTACGTTGGGCTTTTCTTAATCTTAATTATTAGGCCCACTGTTCATCAGTTACTTATTGGTCCTTCTTGTTTTCTAATAGACCATTTATTTCTCTTTTTCTTTGCTTATATTAAGGGTCCCCACTTTTTGTACATCGATTGACCCTACAACAACTCATTTCTCAAGTTCACCTGAATATGACTAACAAAGCGTTGCATACTACCATACACTCCATTATCATTAGAAGCTTCTTCTTTAGCTATGTAGTCCAAGCCTCACTGCCTCTATGTGTAGTCCGTCATTAAAGCCAGAGGGTTCTGCCTCTTGCTTAATTTATGCATAACTAATAACCATCTCAGGGCTGTCAGGGCTTTATGGGGTGTAACATACAACTCAAACTTCTAGCTAAAGGGAATATTTTTCTGGGCTTTTTACATCATCCTAATATTTGGGTGTTATGGCTAGGGGGATAACTCCTTCGACCCTTACTCTGTGTAGTAGCAGCTTTACCTCATATAATGCTAACTCACTACTTGCTCCTGCATTTGGTAGGACATCCCCAAATAGTTTGAGTGCAATACTTAGGAAGATTAGACCTTTCATCACCTCTCTAGACAAGCCTTTCTAGTAACTACATAGTTCTCTTTTGTTGTTAATACACAAAGCTTGCCATCGATCCTAGTGAGCTACTATAGATTATAGAGCTCTAGCCATGGGATCACTTAACTCTATTTTAGAACTAGAGGCCAACCTCACCTACAACTTATCACCTACTCAACACCATTCCACAACTTGCTTAGCATGAACATAATTATAAGCCACCTTCACATACCCAAATACATCCTACAAGGCTTTCCATAACTTTACATAGCCTTATAACTGCATCTTCAAGCCATATCCCAATCTTGGAAAGCTTGGAACTTTGCTTTGATACCAAAAATGTCCTACCATATTATTTCTAGTATCACCTTACTTATTCAAGGTTGGTTACATGTCATACCATGTACTTTCCATTATCATACATTCTCATTCATAGGGAATTGCACAAATTCTTAGGATATGAGCAAGAAAAATACATTATTTAAATCCAAAATAATACATAATCCACGGATTTCATGGAGAAAACCCAGCATATGGTAGATTTTAGGGCAACTTTGAAAAATCATAACTAAATGTACAAAAATTGAAATCTACCATACCATAGCTTCTTGGAAAGCTATAAGTGTTAAATTTACACTAAAAAAAATTTCCAACCACAAAAACCTAATCTAGATCATGTTTGACATCAAAAACTATAGGAAGGTCGAGCTGTCCAGAAATCTAATATAGCTTACTGATATAAATTTTGGAAATTCATAATTAATTCCAAAAAAATCCAATCCATATAGTCTATACTAATTTAGAAAGATAAAGATGTTACCTAGAAGGGAAAATAGTTCTAGACATGTTCAAGAGCATTCAGACCCTAAAAATTAATCAAAACAGTAATATGGATTTGGAGGTGCACCTGGAAGAGAATAGTAACTTCAAAAATTCATATCTCCCTCTCTAGACATCCAATTGAGGTGCTTTAAATTGGCACAGGTCATTGGGAAGGTCTAGTTGCTCCTTGTAAAATTTTATAACAATTGGACATTATTTGCCCTATAAGGGACAAAGTTTCATTTCAGGCTATATGAATAGTAACTCTGACCAAAACCAGAAAATTTTTCAACTTCAAAAATTTGCCAAAAATTCCATAGATCTCCAAATATTCTCAACCTTAACTTCCAAAAAAGCTTTTAACAAGCTTCAGATGCATACCAAATTTCAAATTAAGTAGAGCTCATTTGGACAAAAAGTGATGTAGCCCACCAATATGGTAATTTTTGCTTCTCATAATGTAACTCTTTGGTCCAAATGGCTTTCTTTAGTGTTTGGCACCTCTTGGGCAAGTTTTAAAGCATAAATATGACTTGTGTGGATTGCCCAAGTGGTTCTAAAATCCATGCATCTTAAATTGGCTATCCCACACTCAACAATGCATGCACCCAAGTAGGCATCCAAGTGCTCAAAGTTCATATTCTCATTGTCTTGGTAACATACAATGTTCATACACTATTTATGTATAATATTACATTTGCTCATTGGTCTACAACTCAAAAATAATGTGTGCATGAGTATTTTGACATTCTTACACACTTTAAGATTATATAAACTACATCATTGTCAACAATGCATGCACCCAAGTAGGCATCCAAGTGCTCAAAATTCATATTCTCATTGTCTTGGTACCATACAATGTTCATACACCATTTACGTATAATATTACATTTGCTCATTGGTCTACAACTCAAAAATAATGTGTGCATGAGTATTTTGACATTCTTACACACTTTAAGATTATATAAACTACATCATTGTCAAAACCATGCTATTCATACTTCATTACTGCCATTCCTTGGCTCTTGAAATTCACCAAAGCCATATGAGATAGGAGAAGGAAAGGGGATGAGATTAATGGAATCTCAATGGCTCTTCTCCCTTTCAATCATACATAAAGAATGCAAATCCATATCTAACAATGCATGCATGAACATCATGAAGTAGGTAATCATTCAAGAAGCATTCTTGGCATTGAAAGAGTCATACAAAAAATACATAGGCTTGCCAAGTAAGTGATTTAGCCTCATCCATTCTCTTTGAGGATTTTAGACTTGTCTCACCCTTTTTCTTAAAGGCTTTAAACTAAGCCTTACTCTTGGGAGACTCTAAACTTTGTCTTAACCATTCTTGAGGGTTCTTGACTCATCCTCACTATGGCTAGTGGGTTTTTAGCTTTACCACACTCAAGCAAATCAAGGCAAATATACAAAACATCATTTGAATGAATAATATAACATCATGGTACTATGGCATTTAAACACTTGCTAAAACATTTTTTATGGCTCAAAACATACATACATACATTCAAAGATAAGATAAACATCTACTCATGCATGAGAGAAAGAATAGAAAGCTACCTTGTTATCTATGCGAGCTTTACTTTGCCTTACTCCTTCCCTTTTTCGATTACATAAGAACACTTAGGTGGGGTTTGGTTTCCTTGGCCTAAACATCATGAATGACACTCAATTATATTCTTGAGCAAGCCAAAGCATTCAATTTACTCTTAAGAACATACTTGGATCCATAAGTCACAAAATGGTTCCATAAATGGCCTATTGAAGTAACCATCATGATTCAAGTTCTTGGCTCCATTTTTGGATCCTTATTATTTAAGATCTAGATTATTGCTCTAATTTTATTGGACCTCAAATCATTTTATCTGGGGGACTTCCTTTTATATCCAGTATGTTTTATACGTTTACGGAGAAACTAGACATTATGTTTCTCACGTTTACGGAGGAAGCAGATATTACACTATTATAGTATGGTATGACACAATAGGTATAATTCATGGTTTAAACACACATACAAGCAATTAATGATAACCAAACAACTAAGATAATTGATGAAGAGCTACCTTTCTCAATGGAGTACTAATTTTCCTTTATGTTTTCTAGCTCCTCTTCTCGGTCTCACACATACACTGGGGAGGATCTTCACTTGCTTAGCCTAGACATATCAAACAACACACAAAAGTATTGATGGAACCATCTCTAGTCTCACACAAGGCTTATATAAGCTACTTCTAGTTTTAAACTTCCATATGGCTCCATATTGTAGCACAATAAAGCAACTCATACAATTCATTATCTTGGCTCCAATTTCTCATTCAATCTAAGTCATATAACTCCATTTAAACTCATTTGAGTAATCACAAACTTAAATCAAGGAGCCTAACACTAAGTTATTTTTTTATGCATAAGACTTTTAAATTCAAACCAATGGTTTCTTTGGTGTTTATAATTCATTTATAGACCATTTCTATCTTTGGAATCAAAGAAAACTCTCTCTAGGTGTAATACCTTAAGTTCATACACCTATACTATACTATTCAAGCATTACATACTCATTCAAGAGGGGTTTGCATATTTAAGTACCTAAAATTTAGCATATGGATACTGAGATTGTTTTAATTTTGCCTATGTGAGTCATTTAAATTTGTCTTAACTCATTTTCATCCATGACATACTCATACATATAAGAAATAACATATCCTATCCATCTCAAGCATATGGGACAACATTTGTGAGGAAGCATGTGTTTTCATACATGGATAATTGAGTACTTAGGAGGCTATATACGTGATTCATGGTTTTAGGGACCATATGAACTTATCTATATTACTTCCTATCCATAACATATCCATTCAAGTCATAAAAATCATCATTTAACTCATGCATCATGGGTTTGGAGCCATACTTTCTAAAAACCAAAATTTGGTCTCGGGTTGGCAAGCTAGATTTCTGATATAAAGGTTGAAAATTCATAACTAATTTTAAAAATATTGAAATTAATCAAACCATACTATTTTAGAAAGCTCTAGGTGTTAACTAAAGACTAAAAATAATTCCAAACCAATGTGGTGGCCTTAAACGTACGGAAATTGATGGAATAGTACCAGAGGTCGAGCTACATTACTAGTATTATCATGTAACTTCAAAATTTTGGTTCTCCCTCTATAGAGCTCCAAATGGGGTGATCTCAGTGGCTATATAAAGATTATGGTGTCTAATTTATTTTTTAAAGTTTCATGACATGCGATATTATTTGACCCATATGTGACACAAAAACATATACTGACTATATGAACAGTGTTATTACTATATTAGCAAAATTTTTTTAACTTTGAAAAATCATAATAAATTCTTTAGAGTTCCAAATTGGGTGCTCTTTTACCCTGTGAAAGCTCTAGATGAGGCCTATTTTCATGCCAAATTTCATGGGAAAATTCATCCATTTGGTTAGTTAGGAGTTTAGCTTAAGTTTTGGTTACTTTTAGCACTATAATTGGGTCAAGGAGCCACCAAATGGGCTTCTTAATATACCATAGCCACTTGAGCATGTCCCATAGCACAAACATAGCCTTAGAAAGCCTTGTAAATGGTCCCAAACATCATGGAGCTTAAACTCACCATGCCACTTACATTCATACACAAACACATACTAGTATAAGAGTGGCAAATTCTCACATTTCGATACATTTGGCTTCAAGATTCATACATACATATATATACATTCAAACTTGTTCAAATGGTTACATCTCATATACACCATATGAATACATTTTTTAACATCAATATGTCCTTAAAATAACTATTTAGTCACTTCCTTGTCAAAGTATCATACTTTAAGGCATTTGATCTCTTTTCTTTGGACTTCTTGGCTCACCTAAATATGAATAAGCATATGGAGGGGGAAGAGTGAGATTCAAAGAATCTCAATAGCTCTTAACCCTTTCAAACATATATAATGAATGCATTTACAAGTCAAAGAATGCATGCATGGCTTTCAAGCTACTAGTGAACATATACATAACATTTTCCATGTTCAAGAAACTCATACATAATATATATAGGGTTTTAAGGGCATTGATTTAGCCTTACCCATTTTCCTTGGGACTTTTGGATTTGCTTCACCCATTTTCAAGGAACTTTTGACTAAGCCTCACTCTCCTTGAGACTTTTGGCTTTGTCTCACCCAATCTTAGGGACTTTTGGCTCATCCTCAACTTTGCTAAGGGACTTTTAGTATCACCATACCCATTCAAGCCAAAATACATTTCAAGAACATCATGATACCATGCCATGTAAAAAATAGCTAGAAACATTTTTCATGGCATAAATATACATACACACATCCAAAGATAACAAAACACCTAAGAATGCATAAGAGAAAGGTTAGAGGCTACCTTGGAGTAAATGCACACACTTTTCTCTTAGGATTCTTCTCCCTCTTCTCAGGCAAGCCTTGCAACTAGGTGTTCCTTAGTTTTCTTAGTCTAGACATATCAAAAGAGACATAAATCACTCATGGAAACAAGATTTGGCATCATACACACCCTATAGGAAGATGATCTTGGCTCCCATTTCTCATTCATTATAAGTCTCTTGACTTCCTTTAGACTCCTTGGAGTCATCACACATTCATTTTAAGGAGCCTATCTATAAGTTGCTTCTTAATGTCTCATTATGGAGCCTACACATCCATCTCACATTTCAAGGCTTTTAAATTTTTTTCAAGGCTTTCTTTGATGTTCTCATATCATATATAGTCCCATTCTAGCCTTGGAATAAGGTAAAATCTCCTTAGGTGCTCTAAGCTTCCTTGGCTGAGATATAGCAAGTGTATGGAGCCCATAGAGTTATCTTTATTTTTTTGAAGGGAATGAATCATGTAAAGCTTCCTAGAGGTCAAAGGGACTCATACCATGTCTTACATAAGCTAGAATGCCTCTAGGAAAAATTAGATTTTATTATTTGTTTCAAAACCCCAAATTGTGCCAACTTAATTTCTAATGCATCTTAGTTAGATTTCTTTGTGTATCCTTGCTCTTTACACTCCATAACCAATGTTTCTTTCTTGGTTAGGTCAGAATTTATCTCCTCTTAGATGGGCCATGGGCTGGCCGAACTCACACCCTTGAAGAGCAAGAAGGACATGCAAGGATAGCAAAGAAAATTACCTGTATTCAAGACCTTTTCAAAGGCTTCTTCCATTGCAATAGGCTTTTCTTTCAAACTATAATTGTCTCCCTCTAAACTAGACCCAAAATAGTCCTAAATCATTCATGAAAACCACGAAAAGAAAGAAGAGAAAGAGGAGAATATCTTTTGTAAAGGAGGAACCATGAAATCCTACACTTTTTCTTACCTCTTACAAGCTTTTTCCCTCATTCTTTGCTCCTTCCTTGTGCATTAGTTGCTAATGGTCTCTCCTCTATTTTAGGCAGAAGCTAAGTCAGTTTAAGAGGAAGAGAAGAGTGGAACGTGTATTGAGGAGCCAAAAGGTCACTTTTTGTAACTTTTTCACTTTTCATTTTGGTTTCTAAATATAGTTTTTCTATTTGACCTCATTTCAATGCCTTTTCATGAACCATCTTTTCCATAATAAAATTTAGGTCCTTTAACTTATAAAATAACTTTGGTTTCACCCAAATTGGATTTGAAACCATATCAAATTGTTCGGTCAAAATTTTAATCAATTGATAGTTGAAATGGCTCACCAGAGGAGTTTTAGCTATTCTGAAGGTTTCTATAGTTTTCAAGGTCTTTAAGAACCCAAAAAGCTCAAAGTTCTCATTTAAAAAACTCTCTTGTGAGTTTTCACATTTTTTTAAAAATTATGAAAATGCCCCAACTTATTTTGGCAAAATTTTCTTGGCATCTTAAACCTTGTATCTTCATTTTTCATTATTTAAAATTTTATCCTAATTTTATTTGGCCTCAAATATCTCTATTTAGGGGACTTCCTTTTATATCTAATCCATTTCTAATGTTTATGGAAAAATCATATGTTGTACTAGGTGTATTGAATGGAGCTTGGTTAAGACATAGGTTCATGGAAGCACCCATGAAGTTTTGTTAATTTTTTTTAGGGAAATGGCACTTGTAAAGTTTTCTAGATCTCTTATGAACTCTATAATAACTGATAATCTAGAAATTGAACTAAAGCCGATAAATTGAAAGAGAAGCACCCTAAAGCAAGGCAATTAGAGTCTAAATGAGACTAGGATGTTAATTAGAATAACTAAAAATGCATATTAGAGCCTAAGGTTAGCCTAGAACCAAAGCCAAAATGGCCAAATGAAAAACTATAAAGGCCAGTGTCATTTTTGTAATTTTGAATAAGTTTTAGAAAACTCAAAGGAGGAATCTTTAAATAGAAAAATTGAGTTTTTCAGGGTTCTCAGAGGCCTTAAAAATCATAGGAACCGCCAGAATGGTCAAAACCCCTCCGGTTTGAATTTTAGAGTGTTGATTGACCAAAATTTTGTTCAAATCATTTGATAAGATTTTAAATCCAATTTGAGTGTAACCAAAACCATTTTATGAATTATAGGATCTAAATTTTATGATGGAAAAGATGGTTCTAAAAAAGGACTTGAAATGAGCCCAAATGAAAAGAACCAATACGAGGGACTAAATTATAATTTTGAAATGTTGTGTAAATGGACCCTAGGCTTCTTAAAACACATCCCTCTCTTCTCCACCCTTCATAATTGAGCTTTAGGGTTCTTAGAGGCCCTGAATACCATGGGAACCCTTAGAAAGTTGAAACCCCTTCGGTGAGCGATTTCGACTGTTGGTTGACCGAAACTTTGATCGAATAGTTTGGAATGGTTTTAGATCCTTTTTGAGTGATTCCAAAGGCAATTCTAATGATTAAGAGCCTAAGGAATATGATGGAAAAGACAGATTTCAAAAAGGTGTTGATATGAGCCTAAAATGAAAAAGCCAAGAAAAGGGACTAAAATGCCAAAGTAAAAAGTTGCATAAAGTGACTTTTAGCTCCTTCTTATCCACATTCCAACAACTCCTCATTTTCACAATTTGTTTATGCCCCAAAAATAGAGAAGGAAGCTAGCACTCTTGGGTGCACAAGGAGAAAAGATTTTGAAGAGAGAAAAAGCAAGGAAAAGGTAAGAAAAGTGTGGAATTTTATGCTTTTCCCTTGAGTAAACTTGTTCCTCTCATTCTCCTCTTCATTTCTATGGTTTCATTGATAGATTTAGTGATGTTTTCAGTCTGGTATAGAGGAGGAATAATAGAATTTGAAGCAGAGGAACTTACCACTTAGAAGAGCACTTGAGAAAAGCTAGGAAATCAAGGTAAGTTGTTGTCTTACATACTTCTTCTTCCCTTCTCCTCCTTGTGATAATTTCGTCCTATATAGAGCCCAATCAAAGGGAGATGAATTTTGGTCCTAGCAAGGGAGATTCATAGATTTTGGAGTGTGAGAAGCAAGTAGGTGCAAAGAAATCAAAGAAAAAAGCATGAAAACACAAGATAGAAAAGTTAGGGATTCATGGAGACATTGTGAAATCTGTTTTGATCCATGAATTCCCTAGCTTAGATGAGTGTTTACTTGAGTTCTTACGATCCCTAGAGACCTCCCTACCCACCTCTTCCATTAAGAAAACAAAGCAAACCCATTACTTCCCTTTTTCATGTGTCATTTCGGCCTAGGGCAAAACTATAGGTTAGGGATAGTTTTAATTTGTTCCAAACTTATTTTTGAGTCATATATGATGGAAGAGGACGAGAGGAAGCCTTGGAAACATTTTAGAAATCATAGATATTGAGATGGAGGTGTAGGCTCCATAATGTAGCATAATAAAGCAACTCCTAACTAGGCTCCTTAAAATAATTGTGTGATAACTCCAAGGAGTCTAAATGGAGTCAAGAATCATAGATTGAAAGAGAGAAGGGAGTCAAGATTATGAATTTTTGTAGTTGCTTCATTAAGTGCCTTATGGAAGCATAATGGAGGCATAAACCAAAGTAGCATCATGTAAAGTGTGTATAATGTCAAGGCTTGTTCCCATGAGTAATTCATGTTTCTTTTGGTGTGTCTAGGCCAATAGAAATCCATCTTCTTGGGTGTGTGAGGTCAAGGGAGAGGACTAAAGGCTTAAGAAAAAAGTGTGTGAATGTAAGCAAGGTAGCTCTCTCTCTTTTCTCCCATGTATGAATGAATGTTTACATTGTCTTTGAATGTGTGTATGTGTATTTTAAGATATAAATTATTTTTTGGTATGATGCCTATGTTCCATGGAACCATAGTGTTGCATTATATATTCAATGATGCCTAGAATGTGTGCATTGATTTGCTTGAATATGGAAAGGCCAAGAACCTTCTATCTTGGGTGAGGATGAGCCAAGAGCACTTAGAAGTGGTTGAGACCAAGAGAAAGTCTCCCAAGAGCAAGGCTTAGTTCATGGCCTTTGAGAAAAAGGGTGAGGCAAGCCCAAGAACCTTGAAAAAAGTGGGTGAGGCTAATCCATTCATTTGGCAAGCCTAAGTATGTTATGTGCGCTTTGTGTAAATGCCAAGAATGTATTTTGCATTATTTTCCATATTAATACGCCATGCATGCATCCTTAAGACTTGTATTGCATTATTTATGCATGATTGAATGGGAGATGAGCAATTAGGATTCTTTGAATCTCATTCCCTCCTCTCTAATATCCTAACATGCTAGGTGGAGCCAATGAACAAGGAAATGGAAGCCACCAAGTGAGGAGATGAAGCCTTGATCATAAAGCTTTTAATTTTGTTTATGCTGTAACCAAAGAAGTGGCATATGGTGTAATCTTTTGTTAGAATTGATGCACAATGAATGGAACATGTGTAAATATCCTAATAGATGATGTATGTATGAAATTTGTGGATAATGTATTGCAATTTTTGGGTATGGAATGCCATGACTAGCCTTATGGAAATGTGTGTATGGTATGGGGTGAGAGTGTGAGTTCTTGAATTCTGGGTTTGTGCACCTTTAAGACAAGTTTAAAATGTCATTTTGGTGCAATCTTACATTCTCAAATGGCCACACAAGCTTGGAAAGCAAATTTGGACCCTTTGATACCATTATGGAGCTCAAAAATGACCAAAATGGAACCCTATGGCACAAACAAACCAAATGAAAGAATTTTCCCATGAAATTTTGTAGACATGTAGGGCTCATCAAGATCTTTTTGGAAATCCAAAGTACAAAATATATAAGCTCTATAGAATTAATTATGAATTTTCAAAGTTCAGATTTTTTTGCTGTCATGAGGCATGTACTGTTCATATGGTCAGATTTGTATTCTATATCATCTGATAGGCAAATGGTGTCCAATACTTGTGAAATTTTACAAGAATAAACTATAGGTCATAAGCTTTCTGTGACCACTAAGATTGCCTCATTTGGAGTCTGACCGAAGAGTTATGCATTTTTGAAGTTTGCTATCAGTAGCAGTGGTGCCCCAGGAGTTTAGTCACTATTCTATAGATTTTCAATAGATAAATGTATCTGTTTCATTCTAAAATTATTTTTATAATATTTTTAACATTTGTAGATTTCTAGAATGACTAACTTTTTGTGATTTTTATTTTTATAGAATTAGTTATGAATTTTAAAAGTTTATATCAGTAATTTGAAATAGCAGCCCAGGCAGTAGCGACCTCAGTAGTTTTTTGAATGTCAAACGTCTTCCTCTTAATGATTCATGAACTAAAACTATTTTTAACATGGGGTAGATGATGCGAGACCCACTAGGAACATGCCCTAGAGAACCTTCAACAATTCGAAACTATGCCCGGGATCGGCTAGAAACAAGACTGTTGGTCAAAGGAAAGACCCTAAGAGAACTTGTCTCTTAGAACCCTAGCCTTAAGACGCCACAAAGGAAGACCAATCCTTTGATAAGTCACGTGAACTCTCAGAGAACACAAAGAAGCAAAAGCCTCTCAAAGTATTGAATAATACTCAAGTTCATTTATGATTCAAAATAGAGTACAATAGGGAGCCTTTTATAGGCAAAGTTTCTAAAAGACTTAAAATCCTACTTAAACTAAAACTCTTAAAATCTAATTAGAAATATTTTAAACAATTACTAAAATCAAGGAATAAGATTAAGATATTAATTTTAATTTAATCTCCTAGATAAGCTCCTTGACCAAGTCCAAAAAATAATATAATAATAAAAAAACGAAATTCAAAAAGAGTTCTAGTCAAAACTAGAGTCCTAGTCAAAACTAATTAATATTAATGGGCTGGACATCTTGTATTTAAAATACTATTCACGTCCTCTAGCTTCAATGGGCTCTTTAAGCATCAACTTGGGCTTGAATAAGCATGATTAAGGCTATATTTGCTTTCTCAATGCATGCACTAACATTATGGGCTTCTAATTCAGCAAATTGAAGCCCAATTGCTCTTTGTAGACGCTTAACTCTTCCTCTTGTCATTGGGCCATCTATTATCAAGTCTTTTTCCACACGAGCATCCTTCCTTACATGAGTCTGGTTCATATTACTTGGTGTTATTGCATCATTCCCCCCCTCTTGAAAAGGATTCGTCCTCGAATCTGCAATATCAAAGGAAGAGAGATCAGTTACATTAAAAGTAGCACTAATATTTCCATAAGAACTAGGTAAGTCAATTTTATAAGCATTATCATTAATCCTTTCAAGAACTTGAAAGGGACCATCTCCTCTAGGTTGGAGTTTTGACTTCCTTTTCTCCGGGAAACGTTCTTTTCGCAAGTGAACCCACACCCAATCGCCGGGTTCAAATACTACACGCCTTCTACCCTTGTTAACTTGGTTGGCAATTTGCTCATTCTTTCTTTCAATATTGGCTTTCACCTTCTCATGCAAATCCTGTACAAACTTTGCCTTCCTAGCACCATCAAGGTTAGTAAACTCATGTGAAGGTAAAGGAAGCAAATCTAACGGGGTTAGAGGATTAAAGCCATAAACAATTTCAAAAGGAGAGAATTTTGTTGCAGAATGAACAACACGATTATAAGCAAATTCGACATGGGGCAAACACTTCTCCCAATTCTTAAGATTCTTTTGAATGATAGCTCTTAATAAAGTAGAGAGGGTTCTATTAACAACCTCGGTCTGCCCGTCAGTTTGTGGATGCGCTGTAGTAGAAAATAAAAGCTTAGTGCCAAGTTTATTCCACAATGTTTTCCAGAAATAACTCAAGAATTTTACATCTCTATCACTAACAATAGTTTTTGGCACACCATGCAACCTAACAATCTCCTTGAAAAATAATTCTGCCACATACATAGCATCATTAGTTTTGGAACAAGCAATAAAATGAGCCATTTTACTAAACCTATCCACAACAACAAAGACACTATCTTTCCCAGTGGGAGATTTAGGCAAACCCAAAACAAAGTCCATAGAAATATCAGTCCATGGGTGAGAGGGAACTGGTAAAGGAGAATACAAGCCATGTGATTGAATTCTAGACTTAGCATGCTTACAAGTAATACATCTAGAACAAACAGCAACCACATCTTTTCTCATGCTAGGCCAATAAAAATGCTCATTCAAAAGAGCCAAAGTCTTTTCTACACCAAAATGGCCCATCAATCCTCCACCATGAGTTTCCTTAACAAGAAGCTCACGAATGGAACATATAGGAATGCATAACATGTTCTTTTTGAAAAGGAATCCATCAAACCTATAATAGTCATTAGCACCATGCAATTCACAAGATTTCCAAATATCAGCAAAATCAAAATCAGATTCATACATGCCTTTTATCATCTCAAAACCTATCAATCTAGCATGCATGGAAGTAATCAAAGTGTAACGCCTAGACAATGCATCAGCTACAACATTTTCCTTTCCCTTCTTATGCTTAATCACATAAGGAAAGGTTTCAATAAATTCAAGCCAACTTGCATGCCTTTTGTTCAATTTACCCTGAGACTTAAGAAACTTAAGACTTTGATGATCAGAATGAATAATAAATTCTTTAGGCCACAAATAATGTTGCCAAGTTTCTAAAGTTCGTTTCAAGGCATACAACTCTTTATCATATGTGGAATAATTTAAAGCAGGACCACTCAATTTCTCACTGAAATATGCAATAGGTTTAGAATCCTGCATCAACACACCACCTATGCCTATACCAGAAGCGTCACACTCAATTTCAAAAACTTTAGTAAAATCAGGCAACACAAGTACAGGGGCATTAGTTAGTTTTTCCTTCAGTATGTTAAAAGCACGCTCTTGTGCTTCACCCCACTTGAATATCACATTCTTTCTTACCAAATCATTTAAAGGGGCAGCAAGAGTAGAGAAGTCCTTCACGAATCGCCTATAGAAGCTTGCCAATCCATGGAAACTTCTTACTTCACTCGCATTCTTTGGAGTTTGCCACTCTCGGATTGCTTTGACCTTTTCCTCGTCCACTTGTATGCCACGAGCTCCTACAACAAATCCAAGAAAAACCACAGAATCCAAACAAAAAGAGCACTTCTCTAAATTGGCAAAAAGTTTATTCTCCCTAAGCACAACAAACACATCATGCAAATGATTCACATGTTCTTCTAGACTCTTAGAGTAGATCAAAATATCATCAAAGTAAACCACAACAAATCTTCCAATGAAAGGTCTAAAGACATGGTTCATTAAACTCATGAAAGTGCTAGGTGCGTTAGTCAAGCCAAATGGCATAACTAACCATTCATATAATCCAAACTTGGTCTTAAAAGCAGTTTTCCATTCATCACCTTCTTTCATTCTAATCTGATGGTAACCACTTCTAAGATCAACTGATACAATATCAGTAGGCATACTCATTGGAGCACAACAAGTTCGAGAAACCCTCATCCATCAAGAACTTCATAGAGCTCAAGAGGCCCAAATTGTACTAGTATATGTCCAAAAATCTCAAAGAGCTCAAAATAATACCTATGTTGGACGTCGGCCCAAGTTTAGAGCCCAAGATCTATATTTGATCAACATCTCTTTAAATATACAAAAGTGGAAGTCCAAGTGGAAGCCCAATGACAAGAGGAAAAGTTAAGCGTCTACAAAGAGCAATTGTGCTTCAATTTGCTGAATTAGAAGCCCATAATGTTAGTGCATGCATTGAGGAAGCAAGTAGAGCCTTAATCATGCTTATTCAAGCCCAAGTTGATGCTTAAAGAGCCCATTGAAGCTAGATGACGTGAATAGTATTTAAAATACAAGATGTCCAGCCCATTAATATTAATTAGTTTTGACTAGGACTCTAGTTTTGACTAGAACTCTTTTTGAATTTCGTTTTTTCATTATTATATTATTTTTTGGACTTGGTCAAGGAGCTTATCTAGAAGATTAAGTTAAAATTAATATCCTAATCTTGTTCCTTGATTTTAGGCATTATTTAAAATATTTCTAAACAAATTTTAGAGTTTTAGTTTTATTAGGATATCAGATTTTAGAGTTTTAGTTTTACTAGGATTTTAAGTCTTTTAGAAACTTTGCCTATAAAAGGCTCCCTATTGTACTCTATTTTGAATCATGAATGAATGAATAAATTTGAGTATTATTCAATACTTTGTGAGGCTTTTGCTTCTTTGTGTTCTCTGAGAGTACATGTGACTTATCAAAGGATTGGTCTTCCTTTGTGGCGTCTTGAGGCTAGGGTTCTAAGAGACAGGTTCTCTTAGGGTCTTTCCTTTGACCAACAATCTTGTTTCTAGTCGGTCCCGGGCATAGTTTCGAATTGTTGAAGGTTCTCTAGGACATGTTCCTAGTGGGTCTTGCATCATTTGGTATCAGAGCTTTGGTTCGCTAGTACAAGGTATATTTTTGTGTTTTTCCTACCGTTGTTCTTCATACCTTCTCTTCTTCCATTTGTGTTACCTTTTTATCTTCACCCTTGTCTTCCATCTTCTTCTTTCTTCCATTGTTGTGTGCCTCCATCCTTATTCAAAAAAAAAAAATTCGAAAAAAAAAATTCAAAAAAAAAATTTGAAAAAGAAAAATTCAAAAAAGAATTCAAAAAAAAAAAGTGAAAAAAAAAGAAAGAGTGAAAAAAAAAAAGTTGCAAGTTGTGGAGTTAGTTTTCTAATTGGAGACAATTTCCTAATTAGAGTTAGTTTCCTAGTTAGAATTAATTTCCTAATTAGAGTTAGTTTCCTAGTTGAAATTAATTTCCTAATTGGACTCAATTTCCTAATTGGAGTTAGATTCCTAGTTGGAGTTAATTTCCTAATTGGAGTCAATTTCTTAATTAGAGTTAGTTTCCTATTAACTTGGTTCCCAAGTAGTTTCCTATTTTTAAAGTTTCTTATTTTTATATTTTCCCTTTTCTTCTCCTTCCTTCCAAGCCATCCCAACCTCCTCTCCCCCCTTGTTCTCCTTTCCCTCTTTACCTCTTTGTTACACACCCCTTTTTTTTTTTTTTCCTTTGTTTGATTCTTTGGGAATTTATATATTAGGATTCTAGTTTTTTGATTACCACTAGTATGATCTTTCATTTGATTTGCTTGTGACTTACTTAGAACACTTGTAAGAAGCAAATTGTTGAGTGGTAAAAGGCAAGAGTGCAATTAACATTAAAGAAAAAGCCAAAAAGAGAGTTAAACACGAGTGAACTTATCATCTTTTGAGTGTAAACACGTGAGAAGAGTGTGCGAGGTCCTATTTCTTCGTTGACTAACTTTTCAGGTGACAAGATGTCTAGTGAGTATAAATTCCTTGAAGAGGCTAACAAAGAACGATTCAAGCAATCTTGTGCATGGTTAGATGCATTCCAATCCAACTCCAACTCTACAAGACAAGATAAGGAAAAGTCATCTCCTGATTTCCATACTAGATGCCTTATCAAAGAGAAAGTGTGCAGCATGGCTATTGATAATAGTAGCTATGTAAATATTGCTAGTACCTTACTAGTTGAGAAATTAAACTTGCCTACTATAAAGCATCCTAGGCCCTATACCTTGTTGAAGGGTAGTGTTGAATTTAGGGTTAATAAGCAAGTTTTGATTTCTTTCTCAATTGGTAAATATCATGATAAGGTGTTATGTGACGTAGCTCCTATGTTTGATGGACATATTATGCTTGGTAAACCATGGAAACATGTGAGAAAAGCTAAATATGTTAAGCATAAATACAAATATTGCTATTGCTATTCATTTATATTCAATGAAAAACATCATGTATTAGTACCTCTTGATCCTATGGATGTTTATGAGGATCAAATGCGAATAGTACAAGCATATAAAATGAGAGCAAAAGAAAAAGAGAGAGAACATGAGTTAGAGAAAGAAAAAGAAAAAGAAAAAGAGAGAGAACATGAGTTAGAGAGAGAAAAAGATGAGTTTGAAAAAGAAAAGAATATGAGTGAAAAGAAAGAGCTAGAGAGTTGTGAGAAAAGTGAGAAAAGCATGAGTGTGAGCTTGTTTGATGAAAAAAGAGAGGTTGAGAGCGTGTGTAAAGATGTTTGTTTATCTACTAACAATCTTAACCTATCTTTATCTATTGTTGGTTCTAGCTTCTTGCAAGTATGTAAAGATTTGTTTTCAAAGAAGCTATCCAATGGACCCTCATCTTCAACTAGCATCGAAAAGAGTTGTGATTTAGATTTGCTTCCTATGAAACCACCTGATGGCGAAGATTCGAGGACGAATCTTTTCAAAGAGAGAGGGAATGATACAATATCAGTAGGCATACTCATTGGAGCACAACAAGTTCGAGAAACCCTCATCCATCAAGAACTTCATAGAGCTCAAGAGGCCCAAATTGTACTAGTATATGTCCAAAAATCTCAAAGAGCTCAAAATAATACCTATGTTGGACGTCGGCCCAAGTTTAGAGCCCAAGATCTATATTTGATCAACATCTCTTTAAATATACAAAAGTGGAAGTCCAAGTGGAAGCCCAATGACAAGAGGAAAAGTTAAGCGTCTACAAAGAGCAATTGTGCTTCAATTTGCTGAATTAGAAGCCCATAATGTTAGTGCATGCATTGAGGAAGCAAGTAGAGCCTTAATCATGCTTATTCAAGCCCAAGTTGATGCTTAAAGAGCCCATTGAAGCTAGAGGACGTGAATAGTATTTAAAATACAAGATGTCCAGCCCATTAATATTAATTAGTTTTGACTAGGACTCTAGTTTTGACTAGAACTCTTTTTGAATTTCGTTTTTTCATTATTATATTATTTTTTGGACTTGGTCAAGGAGCTTATCTAGAAGATTAAGTTAAAATTAATATCCTAATCTTGTTCCTTGATTTTAGGCATTATTTAAAATATTTCTAAACAAATTTTAGAGTTTTAGTTTTATTAGGATATCAGATTTTAGAGTTTTAGTTTTACTAGGATTTTAAGTCTTTTAGAAACTTTGCCTATAAAAGGCTCCCTATTGTACTCTATTTTGAATCATGAATGAATGAATAAATTTGAGTATTATTCAATACTTTGTGAGGCTTTTGCTTCTTTGTGTTCTCTGAGAGTACATGTGACTTATCAAAGGATTGGTCTTCCTTTGTGGCGTCTTGAGGCTAGGGTTCTAAGAGACAGGTTCTCTTAGGGTCTTTCCTTTGACCAACAATCTTGTTTCTAGTCGGTCCCGGGCATAGTTTCGAATTGTTGAAGGTTCTCTAGGACATGTTCCTAGTGGGTCTTGCATCATCAACTTTAGAGAAAACACATGCACCATGCAACTCATCAAGCATATCATCTAACCTAGGGATAGGATAGCGATATTTTACCGTTATTTTGTTGATGGCACGACAATCTACACACATTCGCCACTTGCCATCCTTTTTGGGTACAAGAATAACTGGGACAGCACACGGACTTAGACTTTCACGAACAAAGCCTTTCTTCATGAGCTCTTCCACTTGATGTTGTATTTCCTTAGTCTCGTCTGGATTTGCTCGATAAGCAGGTCTATTGGGAATAGATGCCCCTGGGATAAAGTCTATCCGATGCTCAATGCCTCTTAGCGGGGGCAATCCATCAGGTATTTCCTCTGGGAACAAGTCACAAAATTCCTGTAATAAAGATGTAACACTAGCAGGCAAAGAGTGATCAAGATCATCGATAGTAAGATAAACATCTTTATAAAGTAATAAGAAGGCATTTTCACAAATAAGAGCTCTCTTGATCTCACTTTTACCCGAAAATAAACTCACTTTCTTTTCCTCATGTTTTTCTCTAATTTTCTTTTCCTTTCTACTCAGCTCTCCTTTCTCCTGCTTCTTCTCATTCTCAACACTCACACTCACTTTACTTTTCTTTTCTTGCTCTCTCTTCTTACACTCTCTTTCAATTTTTAACTGATCCTCATATGCTTGAACAGGACGAAGAGGGGTCAACACAATGGTCTTACCATTAAAAACAAAAGAATAATAATTTTTATATCCATCATGTTTTACCTTTCGGTCAAACTGCCATGGCCTACCAAGTAACAAGTGACCAGCATACATGGGTGCTACATCACAAAGAATCTCATCATGATAATTACCAATAGAAAAAGAGATGAGCACCTGTTTTGTTACCTTTACCTCCCCACTATCGTTAAGCCATTGTAATTTATAAGGGGTAGGGTGCCTCAAAGTAGGTAAGTTCAGCTTTTCCACAAGTAAAGTACTAGCTACATTTGTGCAGCTACCACCATCAATAATCAAACTACATACCTTCTTGTGGATGAAACATCGAGTATGGAAAATATGCTCACGCTGCTCTACCTCAAGATCTTCTTTAGGTTGAATATTGAGAGCACGCCTAGCCACAAGGGCTTCACCATTTACAGCTTCCGTTAACTCTAAATCTGAGTCATCAGTCAGGGGTGGCATCTCATCCTCCTCAGACTCACTACTAGCACTAGTCACATCACCATTCTCAAGAACAATCATAGTTCGTTTGTTCGGACATTGTGAAGCAATGTGACCGAAACCATTACATTTAAAGCATCTAAGCTTAGAGGAGGAAGTAGTAGGATTAGAAGATGAGAAGGGTTTTGACTCAGTTTTACCCTTAACCTGAAAGGGTTTTACCTTACTTTCCTCTTTAGACTTGAAATCAGTCTTTGGTTTGAAGGGGACTTTGGAATCCCTCCAAGAACTCGAGTTAGATGTCACTTTCAGCTTTTGTTGAGCCCTTAGTTGCTTTTCCACCTTGATAGCTCTATGCAAGAGCTCCTCCATATCTAGGTAATTGTATAAATCAACTTGGGCAGCTATATCAGGATTTAAGCCCTCAATGAATCGGGCCATGGTTGCTTCACGGTCTTCCTCCACATTTGCCTTAATCATGGCAATCTCCATTTCTTGATAGTAATCTTCCACACTCATAGAACCTTGCTTCAGCTTTTGGAGCCTCTTATGCAATTCCCTATAATAGTAACTAGGGATAAACCGTTTGCGCATGATAATTTTCATCTCTTGCCAATCACGAATTGGACCTTCACCGGTACGTCTTCTGGTGAGTAAGAGTTGATCCCACTAGATGCTAGCATAATCAGTAAACTCTACTGCAGCAAGTTTTACTTTCTTCGCCTCAGTGTAAGAGTGGCACTCGAATACATGCTCCACTTTTCTTTCCCAATCTAAGTACTGGTCTGGGTCATTTTTCCCAGGGAATGATGGAATCTTCATCTTGATATTTCCGATACCACCATCCTTATTGGATGATGATTGTCTACCTCTCTGAGTATGGGACTCCCCAAAGTCAGACTCAGCATCATCATCAAGCTCCACTTGAGCTCGCCTTCTATGGGTCCTCTTATTGGAAGAAGACTCCACATCATCTAATCTGGCACTTAGTTTCTCAAGAGTACTTTGAACAGCCTTAACCCAGACTTTCATGTCAAAGTCACTATGCTCAGATTCTCCAGACATCCTGAAATATTAGTTTGTACAAAAACACAAGCAAAGAAAGATATAGGACCTCGCAACTCACTAGCTCACGTGTTTACACTCAAAAGATGATAAGTTCGCTCGTGTTTAACTCTTTTTGGCTTTTTCTTTAATGTTAATTGCACTCTTGCCTTTTACCACTCAACAATTTGCTTCTTACAAGTGTTCTAAGCAAGTCACAAGCAAATCAAAAGAAAAGATCAGAGTAGTGGCAATCAAAAAACTAAAATTCTAAAATGCAAATTCCCAAAGAATCAAACAAAGGAGAAAAAGAGGTGTATAACAAAAAAAAGCTAAAGAGGAAAGGAAAACAAGGGGGGAGAGGAGGTTGGGATGGCTTGGAAGGAAGGAGAAGAAAAGGAGAAAATCTGAAAATAAGAAACTTTAAAAATAGGAAACTACTTGGGAAATTAAGAAACCAACTTTAAGAAAATATAAAAATTAGAAAACTAAGTGCAATTAGGAAATTGAGTCCAATTAGGAAATTAATTCTAATTAGGAAACTAACTCTAATTAGGAAATTGTCTCCAATTAGGAAACTAACTCCACAACTTGCAACTTTTTTTTTTTCACTTTTTTTTTTTTCGAATTTGTCTTTTTTTTCACTTTTTTTTTTTTCGAATTTCTCTTCTTCTTTTTTTTCTCTTTTTTTTTCACTTTTTTTTTTTTTGAATTTTTTTTTGGAGTATTGCACTCTCCCTTTTTTTTTTTTGAATGAGTATAGAGGCACGCAACAATGGAAGAAGGTAGAAGATAGAAGACAAAGATGAAGATGAGAAGATAACACAAATGAAAGGAGAGAAGGTATGAAGAACAACGATAGGAAAAACACAAAAATATACCTTGTACTAGCGAACCAAAGCTCTGATACCAAATGATGCGAGACCCACTAGGAACATGCCCTAGAGAACCTTCAACAATTCGAAACTATGCCCGGGATCGGCTAGAAACAAGACTGTTGGTCAAAGGAAAGACCCTAAGAGAACTTGTCTCTTAGAACCCTAGCCTTAAGACGCCACAAAGGAAGACCAATCCTTTGATAAGTCACGTGAACTCTCAGAGAACACAAAGAAGCAAAAGCCTCTCAAAGTATTGAATAATACTCAAGTTCATTTATGATTCAAAATAGAGTACAATAGGGAGCCTTTTATAGGCAAAGTTTCTAAAAGACTTAAAATCCTACTTAAACTAAAACTCTTAAAATCTAATTAGAAATATTTTAAACAATTACTAAAATCAAGGAATAAGATTAAGATATTAATTTTAACTTAATCTCCTAAATAAGCTCCTTGACCAAGTCCAAAAAATAATATAATAATAAAAAAACGAAATTCAAAAAGAGTTCTAGTCAAAACTAGAGTCCTAGTCAAAACTAATTAATATTAATGGGCTGGACATCTTGTATTTAAAATACTATTCACGTCCTCTAGCTTCAATGGGCTCTTTAAGCATCAACTTGGGCTTGAATAAGCATGATTAAGGCTCTATTTGCTTTCTCAATGCATGCACTAACATTATGGGCTTCTAATTCAGCAAATTGAAGCCCAATTGCTCTTTGTAGACGCTTAACTCTTCCTCTTGTCATTGGGCCATCTATTATCAAGTCTTTTTCCACACGAGCATCCTTCCTTACATGAGTCTGGTTCATATTACTTGGTGTTATTGCATCAGTAGACATCTATAGATTTCTGGAATGGTAAATTTTGTTGCTTTTATATTTTTTTGGAATTAATTGGACATTTTCAAAGTTTTCTACAAAATTTTGTGACAGCTCCAGAATTCAGTCTGACCTTTGAAACATTTTAGATATCAAACGCTGTTTGTGATGAATATTATGGTCTGGTTGTATTTTTACTGTGAATTAGACATCCATAGCTTCCTAGAATGAGTAAGACTGCATGATTACAATTTTTCTAGAATTAGTTATGATTTTTCAAACTTTGGACAGAATAAGGGGCAAATCTGGCCGAAATTAAACAAACCCATTTCATGCTCCATTTCGGTTTCCATGAGCTATGAGCATGATTTTATGATACAAATGAGTTGTAATGATGTATTTAAATATGAGAATGCATAGCATGAGCTCCCACGGTCCATGTGACATCAAATGCAAATTTTTAAGTTCGACGCAACGCAAAGGAAGTCATTATTTTATCCCCCTTTTTCTAATGCTTTCATGAATATAATGATATAAGGTATGTGTATATGATGAGATGAGCTAGAATTTTATGGTGTTACATTTTAGGGCTAGTCTAGTAGAGGAGAAGGAGAATTTGGGAGAGCTTTTTAAAGCACAAGAAAGAGCACTTAAAAAGATTCCAAATTAGGTAATTCTCCATGGCTAAAGCTTGTTCCTCTTGGCTTTTCTTTTTCTCTATCATTTCGGCCAGAATAGGGGGGAGATGTTAAAGACCTTATCTCAACCCAAACTTGATAGGAATGGGGGTTTTGAAGCCTAACGAATCCAAGGAAGCAATTAGAATTCAAAAAGAACAATTAGAGAACAACTTATGGCTCTTAGGGTTTTAGATGCACCTTAGCAATTATGAAGCTTTCTAATGATAAATTAGGTTGTCTAAGAGTGTGCATGAGTTCTCAAGGCATCTAGGAAGCTTCATGGATGGAAAATTCCCTAGGAAAATGAAGAAAACTCCATGGGCACTTGAATGGTGTATATGTCTTGGCCAAGATGTGTTTGTGCACCTAGGGAGAGTTTTCTTTGATTCCAAGGATAGAAATGGCTTATATAGAAATAATAAACACTAAAGGAACCATTGGTTTGAATTTAGAAATCATATTTTGAAAGTTGGAAGTTAGGTTCCCTTTTTAAGACATAAAGATGTAACTTGAGTTAGGCTTTTTGAATTGAATTGGTGATGACTTTAATGAATTCTAATGGAGTCATATGACTTAGATTGAGTGAGAAATTGGAGCCAAGATCTTGAATTATATGAGTTGCTTCATTATGCCTTGTATGGAATTATAATGGTGGCATAAACTAGAGATAGCTTGTGTAGAGTTTATGTGAGGTTAGAGATGATTCTATTGATATATTTGTGTCTTGTTTAATGTGGCTAGGCCAAGTGAACCAAGTACCTCCTATGTGTGGGTGTGAGGTCGAACCAAGGAGCTAGGAATCAAAGGAGGAAATTGTATTTCTTGCACCAAGGTAGCTCTCCATCTTTTCTTGTGTGCATTTCTTAATTGTATGATCGTCATTGAGTGCTTATATATGTGTTTGAATCATGAGACATGCCATTTGCTGTTGGTTTATTGATATGGTACCATTATGCTTCTTGATTTGCTTTTGAAATATGAAATTGCTCTTTATGGGTGAGGTTGTGCCAAAAGCCCCTTGGATTAGGTGAGATGAAGCCACAAGTCCCAAACCATGTGTGAGACAAGACCAAAAGTCTCAAGAATAAGTGAGGCTAAGTCAAAAGTCTCTAGAAAGTGGGTGAGGCTAATCCAAAAGTACCAAATAATAAGGTGAAGCTAGACCAAAAGTCCCTAGAGCTTGTTCTTGGCATTGACATGTTTGTGTAACATGGAAATTATGATTTGAATAATTCTTGGAAGTGTTTATGGCATGCTTGTATTCTTTAACATAAATATATGCCTTGTATTCTTACTTGAAAGAGTGTAAGAGCTATTAGGATTCTTTGAATCTCACTCTCCCCCACTTTCCATCTACTTGTGTCTAGGTGAAGCCCAAGGAAGCAAAAATGGGAGCCAAGGAGCATGATTTACAATACTTTGACACTATAATAGCTTGTTATGTACTTTAATATTAGAGTATGTATGTATGGATCATTTTTTAGATGTAAACCCTTGATCAATTGTAAACCCATGTAAATATGTTGTATGAACCAAATGTGGAGCTAAATGAATAAGAATGTATGGTTTTGCCATCCTTGAGCTGTGATGGTTATATGTATTTATGCAAGTGGAATAGTGGATTTGTGTTTCATGATAATTTGAACCATTTAGGATGCTTCTATATGTTGTGTTTATACTATAGGACGTGCTCAAATAGTCATGGATGGTGTGGAAGGCCATTTGGTGCAATTTGACCCTCTATGATATCAAAAATTACCATATTTTTTAGTTGAACCACTAACTAACCAAATGGATGATTAATCTAGATCTTTTCATAGAGCTAAAGAGTACCCAATTTGGAGCTCTAGATAATTTATAATGATTTTTCAAAGTTGGCCAAATTATGCAGAATTTGTCATTATCACTATTCATATGGTCAATTTCCATTTTTATGTCATTCATGGGTCAAATGAATTCTAATTCTCATAAAATTTATGTATATAGCAGACATCCTAAGCTTTCCATAGCCACTAAGAGCACCCCATTTGGACTTGTGTAGAGGGAGATATGAATTTTTGAAATTTTGGTTCAGTTGTAGGACACCACCTAAACCTAATATACTATTTCATTAAATTTCTTGGGCCAATGTGGTTGTTTTGATCTAAAATTTTTATGGTAGTTAGCGAACATCCTGAGCTTTCTAGAATGATATAATATGCATGATTTTCATTTTCAAAAATTAGTTATGAATTTTTGAATTGCATATTAGGATATGGAATCAAAAAAATCTACAACTTTACTTACAAAAATGTGTTGCTTGACTTAAATTCGAAATGGAAGCTTTGAATTGTGATGTTTCTGGTCCATTAAGTGTGTTATGGATGGAAGATGATATTGGTAAACCCATATGGCCCATTTAACTGAAATTGAATTATTTGGGCTTATGATAATGGTTATTTTAACTGTTAAAAGTGTGAAATTCATGAAAATAATTATTTTATGCCATTTGTGATATAATTTGGTTGATGTCTTGATATGGTGTGAAAAGTTCAATTATACTCTTACATAAGTTAAAATATCATTAGAAAGCTTCATATTCCTAAGGTGCAATCAAAACTCTAATTCCTATAACTTGCTACTAAATGCTTCTTTTTGAGTTCTATTTGTTCGATATGATCCTCCGTGTTTCAAAACCCCATTTTCCCTCAAGTTTGGACCAAAATCAAACTCCTTACATGGCACCCTAGGTCTAGCCAAACACACACATAAAGGAAAAGCCAAGGAGAAGCAAATTTGGCCATAGTCTCATACTTTTTCTTAAAGCTTGACAAGTGAGCTTTCTTAAGCTTCAAAAGTTTTCTCTAAACTCTTCCTGCCCTTTATTGAACTAGACATAAATAACCACCATTCAGAACATTAAAACCATGAGAAGATGGAGGAAAAAGAGGAGAAGAACATTAGTGAAGGAAAGAGAATGAAAAAGTAGCAAAATCTTACCCTTTCAAGCTTTTTTTCTTCCTCCTTTCTTCATCTCCTTGTGTGCCACTTGAAGTTGCTCTTGGCTTTGTTTTGGAGAGAACTTAGGTTGATTTAGATGAAGGGAGGAGGTGGCATGCTAATATAAGAAGGGAAGAAGTCTTGTTATAACAATTTCCAAAATTTCAATTATATCCTTAAACTTTGGTTTCTCCGTTCCAGGTCATTTCAAATCCTTTTTGAGAACTGTCTTTTTTATCCTAAAATGTAAGTTCTCTAATTCATAAAATGCATGTGGTTTCACATTAATTGGATTTAGAACAATTCTGAATGATCTAGTTAAAGTTTTAGTCAATCGAGGACCTAAAATGTACACACGGATGGGTTTTGGATATTTTAAGGTTCCTATAGTTTTTAGAGCCTTTAAAAACCCAAAAAAACTCAATTTTTCTATTTAAAACTCCCTGCTTTGAGTTTTCAAAAAGTTGCCTAAAATTATAATATTACCACTATGTTATTCTTTAAATTCATTCAGCCATTTTGGCTCCAATTTTAGATTATCCTTAGGCTCTGACCCACATTTTTTAATGTTTCAATTAATATTCTAATCTCAAGTAGCCTCAATTTGCTTTGCTTTAGGGTATTCCTATCTTATTTTATCGGGTTTAGTTTAGTTTTTGGAAAATTGGTTATTAAAACAGAATCTGGACATGCGGAGTTAAGACGGAGATATATATGAGAAACAAACAGAGGTGCTTGTTTGTTACATTTTTATCAAGAGCCAAATAGCCATTTAGATCCTAAAATAATAAAATATTAAGAAAACAAATGATAATAAAATATATGATTAAAGGCATTAAATGGGACCTCTGTAAGCCTAAATAATATTAAAATATAGCAAAGAACCCAGAGGACATTGGTTGAATAAAATATTATAGAGAACTTACAAATAGATATCGGTGAAACAGTGGCATTTTTGTATATTCTAGCTGGTGAAGTGTGTACACCCGGTAAATTGTACAATAGCTGAAACGGGCCGGTTTGAAAAGCAAGTCCCCTGAGATGAGTGATTCAAGGCCAAACAAAATTTGAATAAAATTTTAAATAATAGAAAATGATGATTTGAGCCTTGAGTTGCCCAAAAACTAAGGTCGGAGTGATTCGAAAAATTTGCCGAAAGGCCAGTGGCATTTTCGTAAATAAGTGCAATTTTAGAAAAACACCTGGGAGGGCTTTTTAAATAGAAATTTTGAGTTGCCCAGGGTTCTCAAAGGCCCCAAAAACCATGGGAAGCCCCGGGACTGGTAAAGCCCCTCCGGTGTACTCTTTCCGACGTCGGTTGACCTAAACTTTGACCGGTTCGTTCGGGAAGGTTTTAGCTCCAATTTGAGTGATTCCAAAGGCATTTTATTAAATTGGGAATCTTAATTTTATGATGGAAAAGAAGGTTCTCAAAAAGGAGCTAAAACGAAGCCAAACCGGAAATGCCATTATGGAAGGGCAAAAATGGAAACAAAGTGCACAAAAGAAGCTTCCAAACTCCCTTTTTAAGCCACGTTCAGCTCCCCTCTCTCTAAACCGACTTTCTTCTGTCCAAAACTCAGAAATGGAGCTGCTGTCTTAGGCACACAAAGGGAGGAAATTTTGGAGGAAGAAAAGCCAAAGAAAAGGTGAGAAAGTGTAAGGTTTTCATGTTCTTTCCTCTTGAAACTTCATCCTCCCCTTCTTGCTTCATCTTTCCATGGTTTTAATGTATTTTTTGGTGCTGATTTGGGTCCAGATCAGAGGAGTGAAATTCGGAATTTAAGGAGGAGAAAGAGGGAAGAGGAAGGGCTCTTAAAGGAAGCTTGATTGCAAGGTAGTTTCTCTCCCTTTATTGCTTCTTTTTCTCCTTCTCCTCTTCCATGGTAGGATGTCTCAACCAGAACCATGAAGAGGGAAGACTTTCTGTTTTATAATCCAAAAGAATCCGTCAAACTAAGGCATGGGAAGATGGATTATACCAAAGAGATGCATGAAAAACTAGTAAAACTCAAGTTGGAAAAGTGTAGGGTGCTTGAACATAAGTTAAAATCTGGGTTGATTCAAGACTTCCCCATCATATGTGAGTGTTTGTTTGAGTTTCTTAGACTCCTAGGGAGCCTCCCAAGTGCCCCATCCATTAAGGAAAAATCCCAAACTCCATGGGTTTTTAATGGAAGCATAACTAGGTCAAGACCCTTAGAGATAGCTAGGGAGTATTTTAAATGGTTCCAAGCTTGATTTGGGACTTTATATGATAAAAGAAGATAGGAGAAACCCTTGGAAAAAATTTAGAAGCCTTAGGTTGAGAGATGAGGCAATGGCTTCCATAATGTAACCTTATGAAGCAACATAAACCTAGGTTTGTGAAAGTGAGTGTGTGATGGCTTTAAGGACCTTAAATGAGGTCAAGAGGTCTAAATATGGCAAGAGAATGGAACCAAGAATGTTAATTATGGTAGTTTCTTCATTAGGCCTTTAATGGAACCATATTGTGACAAATAGACCAAAGTGTAGTCTTAAGAGTGAGTTGGATGTCATAATTTGTTTCAAGAGTATAATTTAGTGTTGTTTATTGTGAATAGGCCAAAGAAATCCAACCCCACCTTCTTGTGTTTGTGGAACCAAAAAGGAGAAGAAACAAGTAAAGTAAAGCTTGAATTTGCACCAAGGTAGCTCTCCACCTTTTCTTATTGCATTTTCTTGTTGCATATGGTGTCATTGTGTGCTTGTGTGTATGTTTATATGTTTGAGACATACCACTTGATACTATGTTGCTATTTTGGTACCAATATGCTTTCTTGAATGTCTTTGAATGATGGAAATGGCTCATAAGGGTGAGGTAGTGCCAAAAGTCCCTTAATGTGGGTGAGGAGATGCCAAAAGTCTCATGGCATGGGTGAGACAAGGCCAAAAGTCCCTTGGATGGGTGAGGCTAAGTCAAAAGTCCCAAGAACCAAGAGTGAGGCAATCCAAAAGTCCTAGAAATGGGGTGAGGCCAACCCAAAAGTCCCTAGAGCTCATTCTTATTCTTGATATGTGTTTGTGACATAAAGTGGAAATTGAATGCTTCATTGATTGAGTAGTTGCATACTTGTACCCTTGACATGTTATATGCCTTGAAAATGTGATTGAATAGGTGTATGAGCTATTGAGATTCAATGAATCTCACCCCCTCCTTTCTCTCATCTCATATGATCTAGGTGGAGTTCAAGACCCAAAGGATGGAAGCCAAGGAGCTTAAATCTCCATCTCTTGGCAAACCTTTATATTTTGATATACTATGATGACTAGAATGTAAAAGTAGATATGTAAATGTTATTTTTGAGCCATGACACTTTGAACAAGTGTAAAACTATGTAAAGTTAGTGTATGTATCAAGAATAGAGTCTAATGAGTAGAATTATGTATTTTGACCACTTGGGAGCCCATTTGTGTATGTATGTTTATGGAAGTGGCATGGTGAATTTGAGTTGCATGAGAGTTCAGACCTTATGAGGGACTTATTTATGCTATATTTATGCTTTCTAAGTTGCTCAAATATGTGTGGAACCATGAATGGCTCATTTGAACCAAAGTTGCCTCTTGTTGGGACCAAAATTGCCATAAGCTTGAGCTATGGCAAAATCTGACCAAATGACCTCTTCTTGACTTGGAATTTTGCATGCAAGTAGATCTTGCCTAGAGATTTTTGGGAAGCGAAAGATCAGGTCATTTGGAGGTCTGTGGAATTTTCTATGATTTTTCAAAGTTGGTATCAGAATTTCGGATTTGCACTGGTACTGTTCATTTGGTCAGTTTTGGAATTGTGTCATCCAGGGGCAAACATGGTCCAATGGCTACGAAATTTTATAGCTAGAAACTAGGCATTCACAGTGACTTGTAGCAACTGGAAGAACCTCATTTGGAGGTCTGAGCTGAGAGATATGAATTTTTGAATTTCTGGGACAGTAGCAGTAGCTCAGCACGACTTGAGTCTTTGTTCTGTTGAATTTGGGTAGCTAAACGTGATTCTTATGATCTGAGTCTATTTTTACCATAAAGTTAACGTTCATATCTTTCCAAATTAGTGTTATTTACATGGATTGGATTTTTGTGGAATTAATTGGACATTTTCAAAGTTCATAGCAGACACTTGTATCAGCACCAGTAGCTGTCCGAACCTTAACCCCTTTTCGCGTGTCAAACATTTTCTGTGTTATGTTTCATGGCCTGGGCATATTTTAGAATAAATTAGACATGTGTAGCTTTCCAGAATGGCCAAGAATGAACGATTTCAATTTTTCTAGAATTAGTTACGAATTTTGAAACTTCCTATCAGTAAACTGAACCAGTGGCCTGGACAGCAGCAACCCCAGTGGCCTTTCGGATGTCAAATGTTTTCCCCTGAATGATTCATGGGCTGAAACTATTTTTATCATGGGGTAGACATCCAGAGATTTCTGTAATGGTAAATTTTGTTGGATTTCGAATTTTGTGGATTTAGTTATGAATTTCCGAAGTTGTGACAGAAAAACTGAAATTCTGGCCGAAAATAAGAGTGTGAATTTGATGTTCCCCTTTGAGTTCCACAAGTTATGGGCCAACTTTGGTTATGCAAATGAGTTGTATGTATGTAATTAAATATGAGAACATGTTGTATGAGCTCATATGGTCCGTGTGACACCGAATGAAATTTTTATATGCGACGTAACGCGAAATAAGGCATTATTCTATTGTCATTTGCCATTCGCTTTGTTCAATTGATCATGTGACATAGAAATGATCGGAAACATGCTAGAAATGTATGGTGTTACAAAGTGCTGACATGGCACTATGAGTAGGGAAAGTGCTGATGTGGTGCCTCGAGTAAGGAAAATGGTGATATGGCACCATGTGTAGGAAAATTCTGGAAACTACATAAACTACGAAGTGATGACATAAGCTTATGTTAACAAATCTTGGTAAATCTCATATTTGACGAAAAAGTTTCTCCATCTTCTCCATCCTCCAACCATTTCTTCCAAAGGGCAGCTGCATATTCATCTTTTCTTCAAGATGAAATGTTGCTCTAAGTGGGAAAAGAAAGGATTTTAGTGTGAGAAAACCAAAAGAAGCATGGCTTAAGCTTAAAGAGTAAGTTTTCTCCATCTTATACTTGTAAATCACATGCTTTAAGCTAGTTTTGTTAAACCCTCGCTATGAGTTATTTTTGGACAGCATATGAATCATTAGAAATGGAGTTTGTATGTTGAATATGAAGGCCTTGAAATGAAGTTTATATGTTGAACATGAAGGCCATATGAGCTTAGTTATTGTTGTTATGTGCTAAAACTTTGGAAAATACAAAGATTGTAATTTTTGAGAAAATAGAAAGCATGGGGAGATGCTGTCTGAATTTTCCCAAAATATTTATGGTATTTTCTTGATGTCTTAAAGTCATGTATACCAAATTTCAAGTGCTAAAACATAAAGTAAAAGGCTATGAAATTTTTAGAACCAAAGAAACGCACTTTGAGCCTAAAACGAAGCTAGATTATGTGATGACCAAAACATGATGTTGGGGCTGGAATTTAATGATATTTATCAATTCCAATGGATTCAAAAGATGTTTTTAGCTAGGAATCCCTATGGAAAAGCCCCCAAAGCTCATGGGATAAAATTCCTAAATTTTGGCTAAGAAATGTATATTATTCGACCATAGTGAATGGGAAGGGAAAGAGTTAGATTTTTCCAATTCCAATGGTCCCATTAAGTTTAAAAGGGGTCATCCTACTTTGGAAGTTAAGGTTTATTTGTGGATTGTAATGAATTATCATTATGATTATAGGGTTTGATGTTGTTTTGGGAACTCCAAAAGCAAGTAAACCGAGTCCCAAGGATTAAGGAGCAAAGTTTGCTAAGGTAGTAGTTTTCCTCTCTCTTTCTTTAAACTTGTATGTTTGTATAATGATAAGTGGTATGCTATATCAAGTTGTCATTTATATTATAAGATGAGATATGTATGCTTAGATTGTGCTTGGTCTTGTATGAAATCCCTTATATTGCTATGCGATATGTGGCATCTTGACTGGCATTATGTTATGTACTTACATGCTTGCTTGTGAATGAGATTGGTTTACTACTATTGAGATTTCATAATATCACCCTAAATATAACCCATGCTAGGTCTGAGTTCAAGCAAAGAAAAAGCAAAGAATCTGGAGACATAAATCAAGGACCTTACTTTTATGTACCACGTTTTGTTATGGAAATAAATATTTTAGATTACTGCGTGTATGAGTTATATTATGACACTGTAAGGTACTTAGGTATGAAATGAAAAGCCATGTATATACCCAATCCTGAAGTAAAAAGAGTATGACTATCATGCATAAGATGCAAGAATACTTGTGCCTATATAAAGGCAAAATAATAATAATAATAATAATATGACCAATGAGGGGTAAAACTGCCCAGTTTATCGTAAGGGCAACTTTATATGAATTTATATGTGCTCCGCTAAGTAAGCATTTTCCTCGTGTAAAGGGCTTAAAGAGCTTGAAGTAGAGCCCTAAATTAACCTCATATAATTTTTCTATAATTAAGTATGTATTCTCAAAGTTAGATAAGAATTTGGAAATGACCAAATGAATAGTGAAATTGTATGAGGAAGTTTTAAAATGAAAAAAATTTTATTAGTTCAGGTTTTTGTTGACTCCTTTAAGATTTATATGAGGTAATTGTAGTAGAAAAAGTGTTATAAAATAAGGTATTACAGATAACATAGATGCTAATTCAGGTAATAATAAATGCAAATATTACTTTCACCAAAAACAAGCAAAGTAATCATGAATAAAAGTAAAATATTATTAAATCTAACAACTAATATTCATATGTAAAACATGAGGCGATCTCAATAATTGATGCATAGATTTTTCTACTTTTTAAGATCAAATCACGACCCTTGATCTAACAAAAGGCTCACATTTAATCTCTTTTTAGGGCTTAATCTTAACCATCCATTTGATCCAAGGGTCTAAATCTTTTATCTTAAAAATTATTCAATTTTAACCATCCATTTGGAAATAAAATTTACAAGAACTCACACACACATTCGCACCACACAAACACATAAAAACACACAGACCCATTCGGCCATAGTAGGGAAAAAAAGGAGAAGAAGACTCATGGCCAAGGAAGAAGGAGAAGAAAAGAGGAAGAAGGAAAGAAAAGCTACCAAGGGAAAGAAACACCGTGGATTTAAAGGTAACGTAGATAAACTCTCTTTTTCTTAGTTTTTCTTTTATTTTCTTCCATCAATCTTCTCTTCTCTTCTTCTTCATGATTCGACCATGGCAAGAACAAAGGAGTAATTTTGTTATTTTCATGAATCTAAGCTAAGAAAAGGTGAAGAAATCATATATAAGGCTTATGGATTCATGTGATTCAAGAAAATTTCTATTCTTAGCAATTTTCTTACAAACTATGGGACTTGGAATTTCAAGATGCCATGGAAGAAATTGAAGAGAAAAAAAGGGAGAATAATAAAAGAAAGCCTAAGGAAGAGATAGATTAATATAACCTTGATTTTCATGAAGATTGTGGTAAGAAACCCTTGAATTTCATTATGAGAAATGTGTAGAATATACATGGAAGTTTTAGAAATTGTTTTAAGGCTTTTGTTCATCTTCCTTGAATATGTATGTATGGTAATTGGTGACATGAAAAATGAAGCATCCTTACATACACTCCTTGGTACATAAGTTCAATGTAACATATGAGTTTTATAGAAATAAGGACTTAAGGTTTCAGAATTTTTCTAAGTCTTCCCCTATAGCAAGGGTGCCTATTTGTTATAGCTAGGGTGCCAGTTCGCTATAATAAGAATGCCAATTCATTATAACGAGTTTGTGTCTCATACAAGATCTAGGGAATTGTAATAGCACCAGCTGTGGCGAGAATAGTTAGGACCTAGAACTGACCGTAGCGAGAAGTGCTTCCCACTATAGCGAGACTCATTCTGGAAAAATTATAAAAAGTGAGATTTTGCTTCTTAAAGAGTCTAGAATCCTTTCTCTTTTTTTGACCAACTTTGGACTAGCTAAAAATAGAAGAAACTCTACCTAAGAAAGAGTGAGATAAGGGGAAATTCAAGGAGGAAGAGAGAACAAGGAGAAAGGTAAGAAATTTCTTAAAATTCAAGCTCCTTCCTTTAGCAACTCATTCTTCTCCTCCTCCTCTCTCTTTTCATAGTTTTGGTTATTGAATTGGTTCTATTTTGAGCCAAGTATAAAGGAGAGAAGTTAAGAAATTACAAGAGAAGGCTAAGGTAAAGGGAAAGACTCTTGAAGAAGCAAGGAAAACAAGGTATGAATCATAGTTTCTTGCTTCCTTTCTTTGCTTCTTGTATGGGTGTGTTTTGGCCTCCTACAGAACAGCTAAGAGGGAGTGAGTTTTGACATAAAACAAGTAAAAATCCTATTATTTAGAGTGTGGGAACCTAGGAAATGCAAAAAAAGTGAAAGAAAAACCATGAAATTTCAAGAGAAAACAACTAGGGATTCTTGAACACTTTGTAAATTCTATTTTGATTCATGAATTCCCTAGCCTATGTAAGTATTTGTTTGATTTCCTAAGACCCCTAGGAAGCCTCTTAAGTGCCTCTCCCTTCAAGGAAAAGTTTAGAAACCATAGATTGAGAGTTAGGTCAATAGGTTCCATAATACAGTCTTAAGAAGAAACTTGTATCTAGACTCTTGAGAATGAGTTCATGATGACTTCAAGGAGTCTAAATGGAACCATGAGGACTAGATATGAGAGGGAAATGAAGCTAAGAGATTGAATTATGGTAGTTGCTTCATTAGGCCATTAATAGAGCTATTATGGAACCAATAGACCAAATATGCTTCTTAAGTGTGTGTTTAATGTCTTGGCTTATTCCAAGAGAGTAATTGAATGCTATTTGTTGTATCTAGGCCAAAGAAATCAAGCTCCACCTATTTATGGGTGCGAGACCAAAAAGAGGAAAGAGTAATCAAGAGAGAAGCTTGTATTTGATTGTAAAGTAGCTCTTCACTCCTTCTTATTTGCATTCTTAGATGTATGATAGTCATTGTATGCTTGTATATGCATTTATATTGTGAGACATGCCATTTGATGTTGCCTTGTTGTATTGATACCAATATATTTATGTTTTGGTTATGAAAATTGCTCTTAAGGGTGAGTGGTGCCAAAAGTCCCTTAAGATGGGTGAGGTGGATCCAAAAGTCCTTAGGAATGGGTGAAATAAGGCCAAAAGTCTCACGAATGAGTGATGCCAAGTCAAAAGTCCTTAGACCAAGGGTGAGGCTAATATAAAAGTCCCAAAAATGGGGTGAGGCTAGACCAAGAGTCCCTAAAGCTTATTCTTGGCTTTGATATGTTTTTATAACATGTGAATTATGGTTTGAATGATTCTTAGTGTTATTGGATGCCTACTTGTGTACTTTGACATGTTTATATGCCTTGATTATTTACTTGAATGAGTGTATGAGTTATTGAGATTCTTTGAATATCACCCTTTTCCTCTCCCATCTTAATATATCTAGGTGGAGCTCAAGGAGACCAGAATGCAAGCCAAGGAGTATAGTTGGCTACACTTTGATACTAATGTGGTTTTGATGTATTTCATTGTCAAAGTTTATATATACATATTATTTTTGAGATGTAAATGTTTGAGCAAATGTAAAAGTAGGTAAATATAGTGTATGAACCAAAGTAGTAATGAAATGAATGAGAAAATGCCACTTGGCAGCTCATTCTTAGTTATGTATTCTTACATGTGGTATAGTGAGATTATGATGCATGGTAGTTTGTGTAATATCCTACTCCTTGAAAATATGAGAAAATGTGAAAAATGTAATGTACAATTTCTATGTAAATGTACGAAATTCACTGGATACAAAAGGAAGTCCCCTAGATGGAGTGATTTAAGGTCTAATAAAATTAGAATAACATTCTAGACCTCAAATAATGGTGATTCAAGGCTAGAGGTGCCTTAAAATGGGAGCTAGAATAACTAGACGAATTTTAACGAAAATGCAACGAAACATAATGGCATTTTCATAATTTCTGGTAATTTTTAGAATACTTATAGGAGAGTTTTTTTAACAAAAAATTTGAGTTCTTCGGGGATCTTAGAGGCCCTAAAAATCATGGAAAACCCCAAGACAGTTAAAACCCCTCCAGTGAACAATTTTAACTATTAATTAGTCAAAACTTTGACCGAATAATTCAGAATAGGTTTAAATCCAATTTGGGTGAAGCCAAAGGTATTTTATGAATTAGAGAACCCAAATTCTATGATGGAAAAGACAGTTCTCAAAAAGGAGTTGAAATGAGCCCAAATGGACAAAATTAAGAAGATGGACTAAATTCCCACTTCTGCCCCACTCCTTATGATTGACTTTTCTGGGCTAAAATAGAACCAAGGACATATGAGAATAG
Organism: Erythrophleum ivorense; assembly: GCA_026724425.1. Classification (NCBI taxonomy): domain Eukaryota; kingdom Viridiplantae; phylum Streptophyta; class Magnoliopsida; order Fabales; family Fabaceae; genus Erythrophleum; species Erythrophleum ivorense. Next base: position 42,796,689 of record JAIUCV010000001.1, on the reverse strand, counting down.
CGCACAAGATGGAGGGAAGAAGGAGGAGAGAAACCTAGCAAAAAGTGTAAGAATTTCATGGTTTTTCATGCTTCCTTCACCAATCTTCTTCCTCTCTTTCTCCTTTTTCTTTCTATGGATTGATTGAAGTCTTTGGGTCTATTTTAAGCTCAGGCCAGGGGGAGGAATTTTGAAATTTAGGAGGGAAGCCAAAGGAAAGGGAAGAGCATTCAAGAAAAGCTTGAATTCAAGGTAAAAATCCTTAGTTCCATTCCTCTTTTTCCTTGTTTCTCTTCTTGTGTATTTCGTCCTACATATGGCTAGCCAAGGGGAGAGTGTTTTTGGATAGAACTAAGAATAAATCTTAGGAATTAAGGTGTGGGAATTAAGAATATGCAAAGAGAACAAAGTAAGAACCATGAAATTGCAATATAGAAAAGTTAGGGTTTTATGTGTTCCCTTAAAATTCTGTTTTGATACAAGAATTCCTAGGCCTAAATGAATGTTTATATGAGCTCTATAGATCTCTAAGAAGCTTCCCACATGCATGTCCCATCAAGAAAACAAAGCAAGCTCCTTGTTCCCCTTTAGTGTCCATCACCTCAGCTTAGAGCAGAACAAAAGCATAAGGGTAGTTTTAATTTGTTCCAAGCTTGTTTTTGAGTCATATATGATAGAAGAGGATGAGAGGAAGCTTGGAAAAATTTAAAAATCCATGGATAGTGTGATGGTATCATAGTTTCCATATTATGCCTTAAAGAAGCAACACCTAGTTAGGCTCCATGAAATAAATGTGTAATGGCTCCCAGAGACTTCAATGGAGTGAAGAACCTTAAATGGATGGAAAGAATGGAGCAAAGATAATGTTTTCCTAAGGTTGCTTCATTAGGTGCATTATGGAACCATAAATGAACCTTAGAAGCAAGTTAGCTTTCTTAATGAGTGTGTGGCTTTATAAATTGTTCCAAAAGTGTAATTGGCTTCCATATGATGTGTCTAGGCCAAAGGAACTAAGTTCCACCTTCTTGTGAGTGTGTGGTTGTGGGAGAGGATCCAAGTGCAAGGAAGAAAGTGTGTTGTTGTAATAAAGGTAGCTCTCTCTTCTTTCTCTCATACATGGATAAACATCTATCTTGTCTTTGAATGTATGTATGCTTGCTTTGAGCCATGAAAAAATGCTTTAGCATGTCTCTAGATGAAATGGTACCATGATATTGTATTATATTTTCAAGTGATGCTTTGTGAATTTGTTTTCGTTTGCTTGAGTGTGGTGAAGCTAAAAACCCTCTAGCTATGGTGAAGATGAGCTAAGAACCTTTGAGAATGGTTGAGACAAAGCTAAGAGTCTCCCAAGAGTAAGCCTTAGTTTAAGGCCTTTAAGAAAAAGGGTGAGGTAAGTCCAAAATCCTAGAAGAGAATGGGTGAGGCTAAGCCACTTACTTGGCAAGCCTATGGATGTGTTGTATGACTTCTTGAATGTTAGAAATTATTTCTTGAATGATCACATATTCCATATGATACAATATCAGTAGGCATACTCATTGGAGCACAACAAGTTCGAGAAACCCTCATCCATCAAAAACTTCATAGAGCTCAAGAGGCCCAAATTGTACTAGTATATGTCCAAAAATCTCAAAGAGCTCAAAATAATACCTATGTTGGACGTCGGCCCAAGTTTAGAGCCCAAGATCTATATTTGATCAACATCTCTTTAAATATGCAAAAGTGGAAGTCCAAGTGGAAGCCCAATGACAAGAGGAAGAGTTAAGCGTCTACAAAGAGCAATTGGGCTTCAATTTGCTGAATTAGAAGCCCATAATGTTAGTGCATGCATTGAGGAAGCAAATAGAGCCTTAATCATGCTTATTCAAGCCCAAGTTGATGCTTAAAGAGCCCATTAAAGCTAGAGGACGTGAATAGTATTTCAAATACAAGATGTCCAGCCCATTAATATTAATTAGTTTTGACTAGGACTCTAGTTTTGACTAGAACTCTTTTTGAATTTCATTTTTTTATTATTATATTATTTTTTTGGACTTGGTCAAGGAGCTTATCTAGGAGATTAAGTTAAAATTAATATCTTAATCTTATTCCTTGATTTTAGGGATTGTTTAAAATATTTCTAATTAGATTTTAAGAGTTTTAGTTTAAGTAGGATTTTAAGTCTTTTAGAAACTTTGCCTATAAAAGGCTCCCTATTGTACTCTATTTTGGATCATGAATGAATGAACTTGAGTATTATTCAATACTTTGAGAGGCTTTTGCTTCTTTGTGTTCTCTGAAAATTCACGTGACTTATCAAAGGATTGGTCTTCCTTTGTGGCGTCTTGAGGCTAGGGTTCTAAGAGACAAGTTCTCTTAGGGTCTTTCCTTTGACCAACATTCTTTGTTTCTAGCCGATCCCGGGCATAGTTTCGAATTGTTGAAGGTTCTCTAGGGCATGTTCCTAGTGGGTCTTGCATCATTTAACCAAATGATGCAAGACCCACTAGGAACATGCCCTAGAGAACCTTCAACAATTCGAAACTATGCCCGGGATCGGCTAGAAACAAAGAATGTTGGTCAAAGGAAAGACCCTAAGAGAACTTGTCTCTTAGAACCCTAGCCTCAAGACGCCACAAAGGAAGACCAATCATTTGATAAGTCACGTGAATTTTCAGAGAACACAAAGAAGCAAAAGCCTCTCAAAGTATTGAATAATACTCAAGTTCATTCATTCATGATCCAAAATAGAGTACAATAGGGAGCCTTTTATAGGCAAAGTTTCTAAAAGACTTAAAATCCTACTTAAACTAAAACTCTTAAAATCTAATTAGAAATATTTTAAACAATCCCTAAAATCAAGGAATAAGATTAAGATATTAATTTTAACTTAATCTCCTAGATAAGCTCCTTGACCAAGTCCAAAAAAATAATATAATAATAAAAAAATGAAATTCAAAAAGAGTTCTAGTCAAAACTAGAGTCCTAGTCAAAACTAATTAATATTAATGGGCTGGACATCTTGTATTTGAAATACTATTCACGTCCTCTAGCTTTAATGGGCTCTTTAAGCATCAACTTGGGCTTGAATAAGCATGATTAAGGCTCTATTTGCTTCCTCAATGCATGCACTAACATTATGGGCTTCTAATTCAGCAAATTGAAGCCCAATTGCTCTTTGTAGACGCTTAACTCTTCCTCTTGTCATTGGGCTTCCACTTGGACTTCCACTTTTGCATATTTAAAGAGATGTTGATCAAATATAGATCTTGGGCTCTAAACTTGGGCCGACGTCCAACATAGGTATTATTTTGAGCTCTTTGAGATTTTTGGACATATACTAGTACAATTTGGGCCTCTTGAGCTCTATGAAGTTTTTGATGGATGAGGGTTTCTCGAACTTGTTGTGCTCCAATGAGTATGCCTACTGATATTGTATCATTCCCTCTCTCTTTGAAAAGATTCGTCCTCGAATCTTCGCCATCAGGTGGTTTCATAGGAAGCAAATCTAAATCACAACTCTTTTCGATGCTAGTTGAAGATGAGGGTCCATTGGATAGCTTCTTTGAAAACAAATCTTCACATACTTGCAAGAAGCTAGAACCAATAATAGATAAAGATAGGTTAAGATTGTTAGTAGATAAACAAACATCCTTACACACGCTCTCAACCTCTCTTTTTTCATCAAACAAGCTCACACTCATGCTTTTCTCACTTTTCTCACAACTCTCTAGCTCTTTCTTTTCACTCATATTCTTTTCTTTTTCAAACTCATCTTTTTCTCTCTCTAACTCATGTTCTCTCTCTTTTTCTTTTTCTTTTTCTTTCTCTAACTCATGTTCTCTCTCTTTTTCTTTTGTTCTCATTTTATATGCTTGTACTATTCGCATTTGATCCTCATAAACATCCATAGGATCAAGAGGTACTAATACATGATGTTTTTCATTGAATATAAATGAATAGCAATAGCAATATTTGTATTTATGCTTAACATATTTAGCTTTTCTCACATGTTTCCATGGTTTACCAAGCATAATATGTCCATCAAACATAGGAGCTACGTCACATAACACCTTATCATGATATTTACCAATTGAGAAAGAAATCAAAACTTGCTTATTAACCCTAAATTCAACACTACCCTTCAACAAGGTATAGGGCCTAGGATGCTTTATAGTAGGCAAATTTAATTTCTCAACTAGTAAGGTACTAGCAATATTTACATAGCTACTATTATCAATAGCCATGCTGCACAATTTCTCTTTGATAAGGCATCTAGTATGGAAATCAGGAGATGACTTTTCCTTATCTTGTCTTGTAGAGTTGGAGTTGGATTGGAATGCATCTAACCATGCACAAGATTGCTTGAATCGTTCTTTGTTAGCCTCTTCAAGGAATTTGTACTCACTAGACATCTTGTCACCTGAAAAGTTAGTCAACGAAGAAATAGGACCTCGCACACTCTTCTCACGTGTTTACACTCAAAAGATGATAAGTTCACTCGTGTTTAACTCTCTTTTTGGCTTTTTCTTTAATGTTAATTGCACTCTTGCCTTTTACCACTCAACAATTTGCTTCTTACAAGTGTTCTAAGTAAGTCACAAGCAAATCAAATGAAAGATCATACTAGTGGTAATCAAAAAACTAGAATCCTAATATATAAATTCCCAAAGAATCAAACAAAGGAAAAAAAAAAGGGTGTGTAACAAAGAGGTAAAGAGGGAAAGGAGAACAAGGGGGGAGAGGAGGTTGGGATGGCTTGGAAGGAAGGAGAAGAAAAGGGAAAATATAAAAATAAGAAACTTTAAAAATAGGAAACTACTTGGGAACCAAGTTAATAGGAAACTAACTCTAATTAAGAAATTGACTCCAATTAGGAAATTAACTCCAACTAGGAATCTAACTCCAATTAGGAAATTGAGTCCAATTAGGAAATTAATTTCAACTAGGAAACTAACTCTAATTAGGAAATTAATTCCAACTAGGAAACTAACTCTAATTAGGAAATTGTCTCCAATTAGAAAACTAACTCCACAACTTGCAACTTTTTTTTTCACTCTTTCTTTTTTTTTTCACTTTTTTTTTTTGAATTCTTCTTTTTCGAATTTTTTTTTTGAATTTTTTTTTTTGAATTTTTTTTTTTTTGAATAAGGATGGAGGCACACAACAATGGAAGAAAGAAGAAGATGGAAGACAAGGGTGAAGATAAAAAGGTAACACAAATGGAAGGAGAGAAGGTATGAAGAATAACGGTAGGAAAAACACAAAAATATACCTTGTACTAGCGAACCAAAGCTCTGATACCAAATGATGCAAGACCCACTAGGAACATGCCCTAGAGAACCTTCAACAATTCGAAACTATGCCCGGGATCGGCTAGAAACAAAGAATGTTGGTCAAAGGAAAGACCCTAAGAGAACTTGTCTCTTAGAACCCTAGCCTCAAGACGCCACAAAGGAAGACCAATCCTTTGATAAGTCACGTGAATTTTCAGAGAACACAAAGAAGCAAAAGCCTCTCAAAGTATTGAATAATACTCAAGTTCATTCATTCATGATCCAAAATAGAGTACAATAGGGAGCCTTTTATAGGCAAAGTTTCTAAAAGACTTAAAATCCTACTTAAACTAAAACTCTTAAAATCTAATTAGAAATATTTTAAACAATCCCTAAAATCAAGGAATAAGATTAAGATATTAATTTTAACTTAATCTCCTAGATAAGCTCCTTGACCAAGTCCAAAAAAATAATATAATAATAAAAAAATGAAATTCAAAAAGAGTTCTAGTCAAAACTAGAGTCCTAGTCAAAACTAATTAATATTAATGGGCTGGACATCTTGTATTTGAAATACTATTCACGTCCTCTAGCTTTAATGGGCTCTTTAAGCATCAACTTGGGCTTGAATAAGCATGATTAAGGCTCTATTTGCTTCCTCAATGCATGCACTAACATTATGGGCTTCTAATTCAGCAAATTGAAGCCCAATTGCTCTTTGTAGACGCTTAACTCTTCCTCTTGTCATTGGGCTTCCACTTGGACTTCCACTTTTGCATATTTAAAGAGATGTTGATCAAATATAGATCTTGGGCTCTAAACTTGGGCCGACGTCCAACATAGGTATTATTTTGAGCTCTTTGAGATTTTTGGACATATACTAGTACAATTTGGGCCTCTTGAGCTCTATGAAGTTTTTGATGGATGAGGGTTTCTCGAACTTGTTGTGCTCCAATGAGTATGCCTACTGATATTGTATCACCATAATATTCATACATGCATTTTTAGACATGGATTTGCATTCTTTATGTGTGATTGAAAGAGAGAAGAGCAATTGAGATTCTATGAATCTCACCCCCTTCCCTCTCCTATCTCATATGGCTTAAGTGGAACTCAAGAGCCAAGTAATGGAGGCAATGAAGCATGAATAACATTGTTTTGACAATGATGTAGCCTATGTAATCTTGATGTAAGAATTTCAAAATACTTATGTACATATTATTTTTGAGTTGTAGACCAATAAGAAAATGTAATAGTATGTATGAATGATGTATGAACCACTTTTGGTGCAAAGTCAATGGAAATGTGAGAATTGATTACTTGATGGCTTGCGTTTGCTAGTGTATTCATGGATATGGGATAGCCAAAATGAGATGCATGATGTTTGGGACCATTTGGAAAGTTCATACAAGTTGTATTTATGCTTTTAAACTTGCCCGAGAGGTGTCAAATATAAAGGAAATCCATTTGAACCAAGTTGGTGCCTTATAAAAGGCAAAAATGACCATAATGGTGAGTATAGTAAAATTTGTCCAAATGAACTCTTCTTGGTCTGAAATTTGGCATGCATCTAGATCTTGTTGAGAGCCTTTTGGAAAGATAAAGTACATAATATTTGGAGGTCCACAAAATTGTTGGCAAATTTTTGAAATTGGTTGAAATTGCAAAATTTGCTACTGGTACTGTTCATTTGGTCCGAAAGTGAATCTCTATCATTCATAGGGCAAACGATGTCCAATTCCTATGAAAATTGAAAGGGAGAAATGAGACCTTCCCAGTAACTTGTACCAATTAGAAGCACTTCATTTGGATGTCTAGATAAGGAGATATGAATTTTTGAAGTTTCTCTTTTATTCTAGGCACACAGTCAGACCTCCATCACTATTCCATTGATTTTTAGGGACTGAATGCTATTGGATTGATTTGGAACTATTTTTTCCCTCTATTTAACATCTGTATATTTCCAAATTAAAATATTTTACATGAATTGGATTTTTGTGGAATTAATTGTGAATGTTCAAAATTTATATCAACAAGCTGTATCAGTAATTCTGGGCAGTCTGACATTTGTGCTTTTTCTATTATCAAACATGATCCAAATGAGATTTCTGTGGCTTGAAATTATTTTTAGTGTAAAATTAACATCTAGAGATTTTCAGAAAGCTATGGTTTGCTTATTTTGATTTTTCTAAATTTAGTTATGATATTTCAAATTTTCCTAAGAAATCTGCCACCATGGAACCAGAGGCAAAACATGAGAATTCATGATTTTTGGCTTTTGGTTCATGGTTCATGTGAAGTTTTAAGATGTTTATGAATTGTATGGATGGAAAATTGTTATAGAATATTGTTACTAAGCTTTCAGGGTCCACAGAGTAACATTTGAATTTTTAACTCTGACATAACGCAAAGAAATGACATTATTTCATCCCTTTTTTTATGTGATTTTCTTTGCTTGCACATGAAAGTTACCTTAAATATAGGAATATGAAGCCCAAAAAAGTATGGTGTAATAGTTTAGACCACTTAAAAATCCAAAACATGTCATGTTTATGCTTTAAAACTTGTATAGGAGGTGGTAAAGAAGTTGGAAAGCCATTTAGACAAACTTTGACCCTTATAGGATGCCAAATTTGCCATATTTGTAAGCTATGTTAAGATTTGACCAAATGAGCTCCTCCTAGCTTGAAATTTGGCATGCATATAGGTATAATCTAGAAATTTTTGGGAAGCTAAAGTATATATTATTTGGAGCTCTAAAGAATTTTCGATAAATTTTCAAAGTTGGAAAATTTTGACAGAATTGGCATTGTTACTGTGCAAATAGTTAGATCTTTGCCTCTATCACTCAAAAGTCAAATGGTGTCTAATAGCTATGAAATATTACAATCATAAACTAGACATGATAGGCTTTCTGTAGCACTTGAGAGCACCTCATTTGGATTTATATAGAGAGAGAAACAAATTTTTGAAGTTTTATATTAGTATCAAAGGTGCAGCCTGACCTTCGTTATCATTCCATAGGTTTTCGTGCCCTAGTTGCTTTTGTTTTGGTCTAGAATTATTTTTTCTCTCAAGTTAACATTCATAGCTTTCTATAATGGTATGTTTTTTGGGTTTTTATTTTTTTAAATTTAGTTATGAGTTTTTGAAGTTCATATTAGTAACTTGTGGCAGCAAATCTGGGCTGCTAGACCTTTCAAGCTTTTCTGATGTCAATCGTGGTCTAACTAGGTTTTCATGGCTTGGAACTATTTGTAACCTATATTTGGCATCTAGAGCTTTCTAGAAAGCTACATTTGCTTGATTTCCATTTTTCAGAATTAATTATGGTTTTCCGAAATTGGTGCCAAAAATCTAAATTCTAGACCTACAAGTAACTTGCTGTTTTTTTTTTTGTTTTTGGCTTCAAATCCATGTCCCATGGATTTTTTTATGATATGTATGAGTGTTATGGATGGAGTATAAGTAGAGAATGCTATTGATGGGTCCACAGGGTCCATGGGCCAAAGTATGAACTTTTAAACCCTAATGTAATGCAATAAAATGCCATGATTTTTACCCATTTTCGTTGGAATGGCATGGGATCAAGCCTAAGTGAAGGCTGAATGAGGTTAAATGAGGCTAATCAATTATGGTATTACATTTGGCCAAGTTCATTAGAGATACTAGGGGAAGAGTTTTCTAAGATCCAACTAAATTAGGTTAATCTACACTAAAAAGAAGGCCTATGGTAAAATTATGGTGAATTATGAATTACTATATAAAAGTCAACTTTTTGAGAAAAAGTATTATCCAAGAGCTTCTTGAACTAATTAGGACTGGTGAAGGCTATTTGGATATTTTGGACATATTTGGACTTGTTGGGCTTTATTGAGCCTCCCATATATCTGAATGAACCTTTTATGGTTATACTAAACTTTATTCTGTATCTTGACGTTGAACCCTGATTTATGAACTATTTTGGACACCGGATGGGCATTAAAACAAATATAGACTTAGAAAAGTGAAAAGATAATTTTAAGTATTTAAATATAATTTTTCCAGACTTCAGTATGCTACTATGCTAGCAGGATTATTTATTTATGCACAGAGTTATGCAAGACAGTTCTTTCCCAAATATACCTTTTATGTCTTGATCAAATGGTGACTTGGATGACATATTATTGTGATATTTTTATATGACTTTCCTTGGGTATTCACTCGGGGACGCCTCAGTAAAGGAAGCAGGAGTAAGCCTACTAAGTCATGGCAGTACAATATGATCTGCGTATTGAGCCTGCCAATGCTAGCACAACATGATCTGGGTATTGGGTTTGGCAGTCTCTAAGGACTAATGGTCAAGTTGAATAATATTAGTTGTTGTACTTTCTTTATTCTCTGTATGTGTAATTAGTTATAGTATGTGAACATTAACAACTACTGATAACCTATTTATTATCTGTATTTAAATCATGCTTTATTATTATATGGGAAATCTTGAAATTTGTATGATGTTCTCTGTTTGTGTTCATACAAAGATCTTTGTTATTTTTCATTTTTGTTATTCTATATCTATAACAAGTGTTTTGTAAATAATATATTATTCTCCATTTATGTTATTATATGAAATTCAATATTCTTTGTAGAATATTTCATTTATCTTATTCACTGCTTGTCAAATTATTACTTGAATTTTCTTCGTGGATATTATTTGATATTAATCCTATATATGTTACTAAAAAAATTATTTTGTACTCTATTGTGATTTATATTTTTTTTTCTTAGATGCCTGTTTATAGAATAACCCTAACACTCCAAGAATAATGGATCCAATTCCCAGTGTAGGGATGGACGTTTGTCATCTATAACATTAGAGTTATCTCATGTGATGAATTAGTTCGTGCGGTACTAATTATATTCGTGGCAACAGATGAGGAGAATCCCTCATTCCCTATGGAAGGGATGCCATCTCCGTTTCCACGAATGAAAACTTTGAACTAATCCTAATATGATCTTTTTATGCAAATAGGTGACTAACCTTTTTGGTCCTTTTTGTTTTTAGGGGATTTTCTTTTAAGTAGATTTAGGATAAATCCCTAGTGATATGATATGGTCTGTACTTATATGACCCCCTCCCATATATTTGGACTCTTTGACTATATGTAATAAAAGTAGTTTTATTTTTATCATATTTTGCAATTTGATATGCTGTATATGTAAGAACCCTAATTCTTAATTACTGTAATTAAGTTTAATAACATGATTAGCAGTCATAAATCAAGGTCTAAAGTTATTATGATTAATTAAAATCAGAGAAAGTGGAAAAATTTTGAATCTTGATATCATTAGAGTCATTAGCTAAGCAATCACAATTAACCAAATCCATAAGTGATCATAATTATCATTTAAGACCTTTGATTCATCTGGTTACTAATTTGAACTCATAAAACCTCTTCTAAATATCCTAAGTCATTGCACAACATTATCATAGCAAATCTCAAGGTCTCTAAGTCAAAAATAAGAGTTTGGGAACCTTCACTACAGCTTGGACCTTCCCCGCAGTGGCTAAGTTAGTTATTGGAACCTAAAAACCAAGTTTCGCATCTTGCACCATGCTTAAGTTTTGCACCGCGGCGAAGTTGCTCTTGGGTTCAACCACTCATATTTTCTCAAATCTCACTATAGCTATTGGACCTTTGCTACGTTAGGCCTATGTACTGCCGTGGCAGAAAGACACCCTAGAGGTAACATCCGGTTTTCTAAAAATCCAAGAAAACATAAGAAAACGCGAGAAACGTAACATATGGTTTCTCTGTCAACGTACGAAATTCACCGAATATAAAAGGAAGTCCCCCAAATAGAGTAAATTAATGTCTAATAAAATTAGAATAATATTCTAGACCGCAAATAATGATGAGTCAAGCTAGAGGTGCCTTAAAATTGAGGACAAAATAGATGAAAAAATAAAAGATCAGAAAAAGGTCCCAAAGAGTCTCCAAAGTCAAGTATGAAGGAGCCAGGGACCAAAATGCAAATAAAAATTATGAGCAGGGAAAAATGTATAAATTACTCGAAAGTTTAGGGAACCCTAATTTCACCCTCTATTTGTGGCTTTAAGCACGAATATCAAAAAATCGAGCAAGAATCTCAGAAACCCATGACCTACGGTTAAACTCAGTTCGATGAGACGGGTCCAATGATGCCAAGTTGTCTAGATGGCCGGGCGGGATTCGATTCGAGATCTGGTTATCCCAATCAGTAGCTATGAGCAAAATAGAAAAAGAAAGTTGTAACAACTATAGAAATAAAAATAGCTAAAGGGCTAAGAAACCCTGAAGGAATGTCAGGGACAGAATTGCAGTAAATGAAAATTTGATAGCACAATCATAATACATAATGGTAAAAATTACACCTATAGACCTGGGTGTCCGATTGACACCGAAATTTATGAGGATTGAGGTTAAGGGCCCCTGAACCCTGTTTGAAGCTCAGTATGGCCAGAAAGTAGAGGAAATAATATTCATAAATTTTAAAAGGTCTAAAGGTATGTATTGTACCGTAAAACCTTAATTGGGCCCGGATATTGATTGTTAGACTGCTGTAAGGCCCAATAGCTTATTCTAAAGGCCCAAAGAGAAGAGAATATATAATTAGGGTTTTAGAGAAGATGAAACCCAAAGATAAATATACAATAAAATAAGAAAAGGATTTTAGTCATTTTAAAAAATTAACCATGGTTAAGTTAGAAACTAACTATGGTTGAGTTAAAAGTTGACCATGGTTAAGTAAAGGCAGTTAACCATGGTTACCATTCATAACTTAAAGGCTAAGAAAAGGTATCCAAGTGTGTGGCCAAGAATTTTTGGAAGAAGTTATTTAGTTATAAAATTAGAAAATCAAAAGAAAAAGGAATGGAAGGTTAAGATTTGATCTTGAAAAGGTTAATCCAAGGGTCCAAATTTAGTATGACCATTTAGCTTCATCCAAATTCATCTCCTTCACCTCCATTCCACCATTTTCACACCACACACAAGGGAGGAGGAGAGAAAAACGTGAAGAAAGAGAGGGAGGGAGAAAAACTAGAAGTAAAACCAAGCAAAACTACCACCATTCTTCACCAAATTTCTTCATCTTCTCCATCCTCCAACCATTTCCTCCAAAGGGCAACTGCATATTCATCTTTTCTTCAAGGTAAGATGTTGCTCTAAGTGGGAAGAGAAAGGATTTTAGTGTGAGAAAAGAAAAGCAAGCAAGGATTAAGCTTAAAGAGTAAGTTTTCTCCATCTTATACTTGCAAATCACATGCTTTAAGCTAGTTTTGTTAAACCCTAGCTATGAGTCATTTTTGGACAGCATATGCATCATTAGAAATGGAGTTTATATGTTGAATATTAAGGCCTTGAAATGAAGTTTATATGTTGAACATGAAGGCCATATGAGCTTAGTTATTGTTGTTATGTGCTGGGACTTTGAAAAACACAAAGATTGTAATTTTTGGGAAAATAGAAATCATGGGGAGATGCTGTCCGAATTTTCCCAAAATTTTTATAGTGTTTTCTTGATGTCTTAAAGTCATGTATACCAAATTTCAAGTCCTAAAATATAAAGGAAAAGGCTATGAAATTTGTAGAACCAAAGAAATGCACTTTTGAGCCTAAAACAGAGCTAGATTATATGATGACCAAAACGTGATGTTGGGGATGGAATTTGATGATGTTATCCATTCCAATGGATTAAAAAGGGTGTTTTTAGCTAGGAATACCTATGGGAAAACTCCCAAAACTCATGGGATAAAATTCTTAAATTTTGGCCAAGAAATGCATACTATTCAACCATAGTGAATGGGAAGGGAAGGAGTTAGATTTTTCCAATTCCAATGGTCCCATTAAGTTTAAAAGGGTCACCCTACTTTAGAAGTTAAGATTTATGTGTTTATTGTAATGAATTATTATTATGATTATAGGGTTTGATGTTGTTTTGGGAATTCCAAAAGCAAGTAAACTGAGTCCCAAGGATTGAGGAGCAAAGTTTGCTAAGGTAGTAGTTTTCCTCTCTCTTTCCTTAAGCTTGTATGTTTGTATGATGATTAGTGTTATACTATATCAAGTTGCCATTTATTCTATAAGATGAGACATGTATGCTTAGATTGTGCTGGCCTTGTATGAAATTCCTTATATTGCCATGCGATATGTGGCATCTTGACTGGCATTATGTTATGTACTTACATGTTTGCTTGTGAATGAGATTAGTTTACTACTACTGAGATTTCATAATCTCACCCCAAATATAACCCATGCTAGGTCCGAGTTCAAGCAAAGAAAGAGCAAAGAATATGGAGACATAAATCGAGGACCTTACTTTTATGCACTACATTTTTTCATGTAATTAAATATTTTAGATTACTGTGTGTATGAGTTATATTATGACATTGTAAGGTACTCAGGTATGAAATGAAAAGCCATGTATATACCTAACCCTGAAGTAAAAAGAGTATGACTAGCGTGCCTAAGATGCAAGAATGCCTGTGCTTATATAAAGGCAAATAATAATAATAATAATATGATCAATGAGGGGTAAAACTGTCTAATTTGTTATTGGGGCAACTTTATATGAATTTATATGTGCTCCACTAAGTAAGTATTTTCCTCATGTAAAGGGCTTAGAAAGCTTGAAGTAGAGCCTTGAATTAACCTCATACGATTTTTCTATAATTAAGTATGTCTTTTCAAAGTTAGATAAGAATTTAGAAATGACCAAATGAATAGTGACATTGTATGAGAAATTTTTAAATGAAAATTTTTTATCAGTTCAGGTTTTCGTTGACTCCTCTAAGTTTTATATGAGGTAATTGTAGTAGGAAAAATGTTATAAAATAAGATATGACACTAGAACTTACTATAGTAAATTTATCAATTTGTGCCGCGGCAAGACTAGCTACTGGAACACTCATTCCTTGATTTCCTTGACCTGCACTATGACGAGGTTTCTCTCTATTACCCTCCCTGGGAAATTTTTCATTTTGTGCTACAGTGCTCCTTGTGATGCGAGACCCACTAGGAACATGCCCTAGAGAACCTTCAACAATTCGAAACTATGCCCGGGATCGGCTAGAAACAAGACTGTTGGTCAAAGGAAAGACCCTAAGAGAACTTGTCTCTTAGAACCCTAGCCTTAAGACGCCACAAAGGAAGACCAATCCTTTGATAAGTCACGTGAACTCTCAGAGAACACAAAGAAGCAAAAGCCTCTCAAAGTATTGAATAATACTCAAGTTCATTCATTCATGATTCAAAATAGAGTACAATAGGGAGCCTTTTATAGGCAAAGTTTCTAAAAGACTTAAAATCCTACTTAAACTAAAACTCTTAAAATCTAATTAGAAATATTTTAAACAATCCCTAAAATCAAGGAATAAGATTAAGATATTAATTTTAACTTAATCTCTTAGATAAGCTCCTTGACCAAGTCCAAAAAAATAATATAATAATAAAAAACGAAATTCAAAAAGAGTTCTAGTCAAAACTAGAGTCCTAGTCAAAACTAATTAATATTAATGGGCTGGACATCTTGTATTTGAAATACTATTCACGTCCTCTAGCTTTAATGGGCTCTTTAAGCATCAACTTGGGCTTGAATAAGCATGATTAAGGCTCTATTTGCTTCCTCAATGCATGCACTAACATTATGGGCTTCTAATTCAGCAAATTGAAGCCCAATTGCTCTTTGTAGATGCTTAACTCTTCCTCTTGTCATTGGGCCATCTATTATCAAGTCTTTTTCCACACGAGCATCCTTCCTTACATGAGTCTGGTTCATATTACTTGGTGTTATTGCATCATTCCCCCCTCTTGAAAAGGATTCGTCCTCGAATCTGCAATATCAAAGGAAGAGAGATCAGTTACATTAAAAGTAGCACTAATATTTCCATAAGAACTAGGTAAGTCAATTTTATAAGCATTATCATTAATCCTTTCAAGAACTTGAAAGGGACCATCTCCTCTAGGTTGGAGTTTTGACTTCCTTTTCTCCGGGAAACGTTCTTTTCGCAAGTGAACCCACACCCAATCCCCGGGTTCAAATACTACACGCCTTCTACCCTTGTTAACTTGGTTGGCAATTTGCTCATTCTTTCTTTCAATATTGGCTTTCACCTTCTCATGCAAATCCTGTACAAACTTTGCCTTCCTAACACCATCAAGGTTAGTAAACTCATGTGAAGGTAAAGGAAGCAAATCTAACGGGGTTAGAGGATTAAAGCCATAAACAATTTCAAAAGGAGAGAATTTTGTTGCAGAATGAATAGCACGATTATAAGCAAATTCGACATGGGGTAAACACTTCTCCCAATTCTTAAGATTCTTTTGAATGATAGCTCTTAATAAAGTAGAGAGGGTTCTATTAACAACCTCGGTCTGCCCGTCAGTTTGTGGATGCGCTGTAGTAGAAAATAAAAGCTTAGTGCCAAGTTTATTCCACAATGTTTTCCAGAAATAACTCAAGAATTTTACATCTCTATCACTAACAATAGTTTTTGGCACACCATGCAACCTAACAATCTCCTTGAAAAATAATTCTGCCACATACATAGCATCATTAGTTTTGGAACAAGCAATAAAATGAGCCATTTTACTAAACCTATCCACAACAACAAAGACACTATCTTTCCCAGTGGGAGATTTAGGCAAACCCAAAACAAAGTCCATAGAAATATCAGTCCATGGGTGAGAGGGAACTGGTAAAGGAGAATACAAGCCATGTGATTGAATTCTAGACTTAGCATGCTTACAAGTAATACATCTAGAACAAACAGCAACCACATCTTTTCTCATGCTAGGCCAATAAAAATGCTCATTCAAAAGAGCCAAAGTCTTTTCTACACCAAAATGGCCCATCAATCCTCCACCATGAGTTTCCTTAACAAGAAGCTCACGAATGGAACACATAGGAATGCATAACATGTTCTTTTTGAAAAGGAATCCATCAAACCTATAATAGTCATTAGCACCATGCAATTCACAAGATTTCCAAATATCAGCAAAATCAAAATCAGATTCATACATGCCTTTTATCATCTCAAAACCTATCAATCTAGCATGCATGGAAGTAATCAAAGTGTAACGCCTAGACAATGCATCAGCTACAACATTTTCCTTTCCCTTCTTATGCTTAATCACATAAGGAAAGGTTTCAATAAATTCAAGCCAACTTGCATGCCTTTTGTTCAATTTACCCTGAGACTTAAGAAACTTAAGACTTTGATGATCAGAATGAATAATAAATTCTTTAGGCCACAAATAATGTTGCCAAGTTTCTAAAGTTCGTTTCAAGGCATACAACTCTTTATCATATGTGGAATAATTTAAAGCAGGACCACTCAATTTCTCACTGAAATATGCAATAGGTTTAGAATCCTGCATCAACACACCACCTATGCCTATACCAGAAGCGTCACACTCAATTTCAAAAACTTTAGTAAAATCAGGCAACACAAGTACAGGGGCATTAGTTAGTTTTTCCTTCAGTATGTTAAAAGCACGCTCTTGTGCTTCACCCCACTTGAATATCACATTCTTTCTTACCAAATCATTTAAAGGGGCAGCAAGAGTAGAGAAGTCCTTCACGAATCGCCTATAGAAGCTTGCCAATCCATGGAAACTTCTTACTTCACTCGCATTCTTTGGAGTTGGCCACTCTCGGATTGCTTTGACCTTTTCCTCGTCCACTTGTATGCCACGAGCTCCTACAACAAATCCAAGAAAAACCACAGAATCCAAACAAAAAGAGCACTTCTCTAAATTGGCAAAAAGTTTATTCTCCCTAAGCACAACAAACACATCATGCAAATGATTCACATGTTCTTCTAGACTCTTAGAGTAGATCAAAATATCATCAAAGTAAACCACAACAAATCTTCCAATGAAAGGTCTAAAGACATGGTTCATTAAACTCATGAAAGTGCTAGGTGCGTTAGTCAAGCCAAATGGCATAACTAACCATTCATATAATCCAAATTTGGTCTTAAAAGCAGTTTTCCATTCATCACCTTCTTTCATTCTAATCTGATGGTAACCACTTCTAAGATCAACTTTAGAGAAAACACATGCACCATGCAACTCATCAAGCATATCATCTAACCTAGGGATAGGATAGCGATATTTTACCGTTATTTTGTTGATGGCACGACAATCTACACACATTCGCCACTTGCCATCCTTTTTGGGTACAAGAATCACTGGGACAGCACACGGACTTAGACTTTCACGAACAAAGCCTTTCTTCATGAGCTCTTCCACTTGATGTTGTATTTCCTTAGTCTCGTCTGGATTTGCTCGATAAGCAGGTCTATTGGGAATAGATGCCCCTGGGATAAAGTCTATCCGATGCTCAATGCCTCTTAGCGGGGGCAATCCATCAGGTATTTCCTCTGGGAACAAGTCACAAAATTCCTGTAATAAAGATGTAACACTAGCAGGCAAAGAGTGATCAAGATCATCGATAGTAAGATAAACATCTTTATAAAGTAATAAGAAGGCATTTTCACAAATAAGAGCTCTCTTGATCTCACTTTTACCCGAAAATAAACTCACTTTCTTTTCCTTATGTTTTTCTCTAATTTTCTTTTCCTTTCTACTCAGCTCTCCTTTCTCCTGCTTCTTCTCATTCTCAACACTCACACTCACTTTACTTTTCTTTTCTTGCTCTCTCTTCTTACACTCTCTTTCAATTTTTAACTGATCCTCATATGCTTGAACAGGACGAAGAGGGGTCAACACAATGGTCTTACCATTAAAAACAAAAGAATAATAATTTTTATATCCATCATGTTTTACCTTTCGGTCAAACTGCCATGGCCTACCAAGTAACAAGTGACCAGCATACATGGGTGCTACATCACAAAGAATCTCATCATGATAATTACCAATAGAAAAAGAGATGAGCACCTGTTTTGTTACCTTTACCTCCCCACTATCGTTAAGCCATTGTAATTTATAAGGGTTCAGCTTTTCCACAAGTAAAGTACTAGCTACATTTGTGCAGCTACCACCATCAATAATCAAACTACATACCTTCTTGTGGATGAAACATCGAGTATGGAAAATATGCTCACGCTGCTCTACCTCAAGATCTTCTTTAGGTTGAATATTGAGAGCACGCCTAGCCACAAGGGCTTCACCATTTACAGCTTCCGTTAACTCTAAATCTGAGTCATCAGTCAGGGGTGGCATCTCATCCTCCTCAGACTCACTACTAGCACTAGTCACATCACCATTCTCAAGAACAATCATAGTTCGTTTGTTCGGACATTGTGAAGCAATGTGACCGAAACCATTACATTTAAAGCATCTAAGCTTAGAGGAGGAAGTAGTAGGATTAGAAGATGAGAAGGGTTTTGACTCAGTTTTACCCTTAACCTGAAAGGGTTTTACCTTACTTTCCTCTTTAGACTTGAAATCAGTCTTTGGTTTGAAGGGGACTTTGGAATCCCTCCAAGAACTCGAGTTAGATGTCACTTTCAGCTTTTGTTGAGCCCTTAGTTGCTTTTCCACCTTGATAGCTCTATGCAAGAGCTCCTCCATATCTAGGTAATTGTATAAATCAACTTGGGCAGCTATATCAGGATTTAAGCCCTCAATGAATCGGGCCATGGTTGCTTCACGGTCTTCCTCCACATTTGCCTTAATCATGGCAATCTCCATTTCTTGATAATAATCTTCCACACTCATAGAACCTTGCTTCAGCTTTTGGAGCCTCTTATGCAATTCCCTATAATAGTAACTAGGGATAAACCGTTTGTGTATGATAATTTTCATCTCTTGCCAATCACGAATTGGACCTTCACCGGTACGTCTTCTGGTGAGTAAGAGTTGATCCCACCAGATGCTAGCATAGTCAGTAAACTCTACTGCAGCAAGTTTTACTTTCTTCGCCTCAGTGTAAGAGTGGCACTCGAATACATGCTCCACTTTTCTTTCCCAATCTAAGTACTGGTCTGGGTCATTTTTCCCAGGGAATGATGGAATCTTCATCTTGATATTTTCGATACCACCATCCTTATTGGATGATGATTGTCTACCTCTCTGAGTATGGGACTCCCCAAAGTCAGACTCAGCATCATCATCAAGCTCCACTTGAGCTCGCCTTCTATGGGTCCTCTTATTGGAAGAAGACTCCACATCATCTAATCTGGCACTTAGTTTCTCAAGAGTACTTTGAACAGCCTTAACCCAGACTTTCATGTCAAAGTCACTATGCTCAGATTCTCCAGACATCCTGAAATATTAGTTTGTACAAAAACACAAGCAAAGAAAGATATAGGACCTCGCAACTCACTAGCTCACGTGTTTACACTCAAAAGATGATAAGTTCGCTCGTGTTTAACTCTTTTTGGCTTTTTCTTTAATGTTAATTGCACTCTTGTCTTTTACCACTCAATAATTTGCTTCTTACAAGTGTTCTAAGCAAGTCACAAGCAAATCAAAAGAAAAGATCAGAGTAGTGGCAATCAAAAAACTAAAATTCTAAAATGCAAATTCCCAAAAAATCAAACAAAGGAGAAAAAGAGGTGTATAACAAAAAAGCTAAAGAGGAAAGGAAAACAAGGGGGGAGAGGAGGTTGGGATGGCTTGGAAGGAAGGAGAAGAAAAGGAGAAAATCTAAAAATAAGAAACTTTAAAAATAGGAAACTACTTGGGAAATTAGGAAACCAACTTTAAGAAAATATAAAAATTAGAAAACTAAGTGCAATTAGGAAATTGAGTCCAATTAGGAAATTAATTCCAACTAGGAAACTAACTCTAATTAGGAAATTGTCTCCAATTAGGAAACTAACTCCACAACTTGCAACTTTTTTTTTTTCTTTTTTTTTTCGAATTTGTCTTTTTTTTCACTTTTTTTTTTCGAATTTCTCTTTTTTTTTCACTTTTTTTTTGAATTTTTTTTTTTGGAGTATCGCACTCTCCCTTTTTTTTTTTGAATGAGTATAGAGGCACGCAACAATGGAAGAAGGAAGAAGATAGAAGACAAAGATGAAGATGAGAAGATAACACTAATGGAAGGAGAAAAGGTGTGAAAGAACAACGGTAGGAAAAACACAAAAATATACCTTGTACTAGCGAACCAAAGCTCTGATACCAAATGATGCGAGACCCACTAGGAACATGCCCTAGAGAACCTTCAACAATTCGAAACTATGCCCGGGATCGGCTAGAAACAAGACTGTTGGTCAAAGGAAAGACCCTAAGAGAACTTGTCTCTTAGAACCCTAGCCTTAAGACGCCACAAAGGAAGATCAATCCTTTGATAAGTCACGTGAACTCTCAGAGAACACAAAGAAGCAAAAGCCTCTCAAAGTATTGAATAATACTCAAGTTCATTCATTCATGATTCAAAATAGAGTACAATAGGGAGCCTTTTATAGGCAAAGTTTCTAAAAGACTTAAAATCCTACTTAAACTAAAACTCTTAAAATCTAATTAGAAATATTTTAAACAATCCCTAAAATCAAGGAATAAGATTAAGATATTAATTTTAACTTAATCTCCTAGATAAGCTCCTTGACCAAGTCCAAAAAAAT
This sequence comes from Erythrophleum ivorense, assembly GCA_026724425.1. NCBI lineage: Eukaryota > Viridiplantae > Streptophyta > Magnoliopsida > Fabales > Fabaceae > Erythrophleum > Erythrophleum ivorense. The sequence continues at coordinate 42,775,896 of JAIUCV010000001.1, read as the reverse complement.
AATATAATAATAAAAAACGAAATTCAAAAAGAGTTCTAGTCAAAACTAGAGTCCTAGTCAAAACTAATTAATATTAATGGGCTGGACATCTTGTATTTGAAATACTATTCACGTCCTCTAGCTTTAATGGGCTCTTTAAGCATCAACTTGGGCTTGAATAAGCATGATTAAGGCTCTATTTGCTTCCTCAATGCATGCACTAACATTATGGGCTTCTAATTCAGCAAATTGAAGCCCAATTGCTCTTTGTAGACGCTTAACTCTTCCTCTTGTCATTGGGCCATCTATTATCAAGTCTTTTTCCACACGAGCATCCTTCCTTACATGAGTCTGGTTCATATTACTTGGTGTTATTGCATCACCTTGCCTCTACCTAACACCTGGCCATGGCGTGACCCTCTTCTACACCATTTCTCCCTAAATTTCATCCCATATACTTTAACTCTCTCTCTAGTAACACTCCAAGGCCACTCTACCTTAATTTGTGAAGCTTTAATAGCTTTCATCTACCTGGTTCACCCAACATACCTATCATTACCAATTCAAGACTTAATTCCTACTCATCAAACTATCATGGATCAGTAAATTCATGAAGTATTGATAGCAGCAAGATCCGTAAGCAACTAACATTATCACTCATGGAGATATAAAAGCATGCTCTCAGGAGTCAAGTCATACATTCATACTAAAAAGGTTCCATATCAGATATAAATAAGTACATACATCATATACCATATTTGTATAAGGCCTAATTCCTAATTAGATACATCATAGGTTAACAAAACATAAAACACCTACACTTGGCAATATGATTACATGATGATGATGCTATACAAAGGAATAACAAAAATTAGCATTTATCTTAAATTAGATCCATCCAAGTGCAGAACTTCCCACACATGGTCTTAGCTCATGGATGTTCATACACTTGCTTCCCTTTATCCTTACCCGAACGGCCTTCACCTAAAATAGTTAGCCCATAAAATAGGGTGAGATGTAAATCTCAGTAAACAAAGGCAAATTCCATTAATATATTCTAATTTAATTAACATATATGCATAAAATTAGGTAAGCATCAGAAAATATACCAGTCATATCAGCAAATAAAATAATTAGGTTATCAGTGACTGCTATCCCATACTAACAATCATATATCCACATGTCAAAGGCCATTAACACCAAAAGAGGCCATCCATGGCACCAACTCCCTAATGAGCATAATTTGGGCTCAGTGCATACAAGGGTCTGATCACAACCCGATGCTCGATCGAAGCACAATGCACGGGTGGCAGCCTTACCATAGCTCTACCATAGACTCACAAGGTCCAAACATAATATATCAGATAACCAACAATTGATTATGCATTTCAAAATCATATATGTACATCAGATATAAAATTAAGGTAGACATATGCATGGAATTTAACATTAACCCCGCCCACCTCACTTGTAGACAATTCTTTGAAAGCAAATAACAATGCTATCTTAGCACATGAGCACAAAATCATACTATTACTATTCCTATTCCTCAATTATAGTGGCAACCTAATACTCAAAGAATTAAACCAATAATAGCTACCCAGAGGACATTTACCCAACCACTACAAGAACAAATTCAGATTGGATGTTTCCCCCACTAGTAACTTCAGAGTATCACCCTAAATCCTAAGAAAATTTATACAAAATTAATACCCATACTACAAATCAACTATGGCGGTCTTAAACTAGAAAAAATGCATCAAAATGAGGAGTTACACTTACCTAATATCCCTCCTAGCCACAACCTTTGAAAATCCTTCAAGAAAACATCAAATAAATCATATCAAATTTTGGGTATGGTGAAAATGCTCTAAATGAGAAATCAATCAGGTCAAATTGAAGAGAAAGAGAATAGAATTAAGTTGTATAACAATAACCTTAGCTAATTTTGACTCTAAAAGTGAGAAATGGTAGATTTATGCCAAGAACCCTAGCCTCCATCTTAAACCTCCAAAAATGCTTGTTTCTTGTGTCTTTTGTTTTCTGCAGAATGGTGGAAGGGCTACTAAGGGTTTAGGGTTTAATGTTTGGGTCTTGGGCTAACCCAAATACCCAATTCCAAGTGAGTTTAGTTTTATGCTTGTTGGGCTATAGATTCTAGGATGACAAGAGTTAGATAAGAGTTAGGCTAAGTTGGAAAAGGTCCATTAACATTTAGGTCTACATAAATAAATATTGTGTCATACCATATATTTTCCATTATCATACATTCTTATTCATGGGGAATTACACAATTTCTTAGGAAATGAGCAAGAAAAAATCCATTATTTGATACACTTTTTTGCATTATGCTGGCGTTCAAAATTTTAATTCCTGTTACATGGGTCTCGTGGATTGTTCAACATCATTTTATAGTCATTTACCACTTATACAAATCACAAATAATCCAAAACAACACATAATCCATGGATCTCAAGGTGAAAGCTCTGAATTTTCCTTTATTCTTCTCAGATAGCATGTGGCAGATTTAAAGGGTAACTTTGAAAAATCATAACAAAATCTAAAAAATTTGAAATCAAGCAAGCCATAGCTTGTTGGAAATCTCTAGATGTTGAATTTATACTAAAAATAATTTTCATCCATGAAAATCTCATTTGGAACATGCTTGACATCATAAAAGATAGGGAGGTCGAGTTGTCCGGAAATCTGATACTGTTTACGAATATAAACTTTGAAAATTCATATTTAATTCCAAACAAATCCAATCCATACAATCTATACCAATTTGGAAAGCTACAAAAGTTAACTAGAGGGAAAAATAGTTCTAAAGTGATCCAAGAGCATTCAGATCCCATAAATCAATCAAACAATAGCATAGGTCTAGAGGTGCTCCTGGAACAGAATAGTGTAATATCCAATTTTCTGAAAATGAGAGAAAACATGAGAAATGTAACGTACGGTTTCTTCGTAAAAGAACAAAACTCACTGGATACAAAAGGAAGTCCCCTGAAATGACTTAGTTAAGGTCCTAAAAAATTTGGAAAGTATTTTAAACTCCTAAAAATGAGAATCCCAAGCTCAGACGGAAAGAAAAATGGAGCTAGAATGAAGAAACAATTTCTTACGAAAAAGTTACAAAACATAATGGCATTTTCATAATTTTAAGCAATTTTTTGAATTCACACAAGAGGGCTTTTTAAATGAAAGTTTTGAATTCTCCCGAGTTCTTAGAGGCCTAGAAAACCATGGAAAGCCCCGGGACAATCAAAACCCCTCTGATGAATGTTTTCTAACATCGGTTGGCCGAACTTTGATTGATTCGTTCAGGAAGGTTTTAGCTCTAATTTGAGTGATTCCAAAGGAATTTTACTAAATTAGGAACTAAATTTCATAATGAAAAAGATGGTTCTCAAAAAGGAGCTAAAATGAAGTAGAAACGAAAATGACAAAAACGAAGGGCAAAATTAGAAATTTTGAAAAGTGTAACTTCCTTCCACCTATATATATGATGCACCCTTCTTCTCCCTTCATTTTGCATGACCAAGTTCTGCCCAAAACCAGAGAAAAACCCTAGGGAGAGTGGCGCACAAGAGGAAGGCAAAGAGGAGGAGAAATCAAAGGCTTAAGGTATGAAAATTTAGTAGTTTTTCATGCTCTTTCTCTTCCAAACCTCTTCTCCTTCATTCTCCTTTATTTCCTATGATTATAATGAAGTATATGGATCTGTTTTAAAGGAGAAATTGAGGAAAAAATTCGGATTTGAAGAGAGGAGTTCAAAGAACACAAGATTCAAATGAGAAAAAACAAGAAAATAAGGTAATTTCTCTTTCTATGGTTGTCATCTTTGGTTCCCTCCTCTTCCATTTCGCCTAACATGAGAAAACCCTAGGAGGACTTGACTTTTAGGCAGGACCAAGGGTGAATCTAAGGAAAAAGGGTGTGGAGATTAAGAATATGTAAAGGGAATTAACAAAAATCTATTAAATTTCAAGATGCAAGTCTAGGGTTTCAATTGCACCTTGTAAAATCTGATTTTGTATGATGACTCCTAGGCCTAAATAAGAGTTTAAATGAGCTCCTAAGATCCCTAGAAGTCTCCCTATGTGCTTCATCCATCAAGAAAATAAAGCAAGTTCATGGAGAGCAAAATGCTTCCTAGGTTCAGCCAAGAGAGGTTAGCATACCTAGGGAGAGTTTTAAATTTTTCTAAACCCATTTTTGAGTCATATATGATGAATGAAAATGAGGGAGGCCTTGGAAAAATTTAGAACTCATAGAAAGTGAGTTAGTGACTTATGTTCCATATTATGACTTAAAGAAGCAACATATAGCTAGGCTTTTAGTTTTGATTGTGTGATGACTCCAAGAGGCTTAAAAGGAGTCAAGAATCATATTTGAAAGGAAAGAATGGAGTCTAGAATTTATTTGAGGGGTGTTGCTTAATTAGGTGCAATTATGGAACTATAATAAGGTTTATAGACCAAGCTAGAGTTCAAGCAAGTGTGTGGCCTTAGAATTAATTCTATGAACCTAATTGGCTTCCATAAATTGTGTTTAGGCCAAGCGAAATCTTCCTCACATTTTTGTGGGTGTGTGGCTAAAGCAATGGAGGGAATTTCAAGAGGAAAGGTGTGTAATTGTGTACAAGGTAGCTCTCTCTACCTTCTCTCATGCATGGATGTATGCTTAGCTTGGTTTTATATGTGGCATAATGGTTCCATAAATGGCTCATTGAAGTAACTCTGATCATTCAAGCTCTAGGCTCTATTATCCTTTCACTTGTAACAACCGAGAAAAAGAAAAGAAAAGAAAAGAGAAAAGAAAAGGGAAAGAAAAGAAAAGCTGAAAATTTTCGAAGGCTGAAAATTTTCTAAGTCTGCTAGCTACAGCCTAGCTATAGCGAATGTACCTGTTCGCTATAGCAAGAAATGGGCTAGCTATAGCGAGAGAGCCTTCTCACTATAGCGAAAATACTTCTAGCTATAGCGAGTGAGGGCATCCCATACAAAATCTAGGGAGTAGCTCACCGTAGCGAGAGCTATAGCGAAGGCCAAGGTCTGGGACTTACACGAGCTCGCCGTAGCAAGGGTTATGGCTCGCTATAGCGAGGGTGAGTCCAGAAAAGCGTAAAAAGAGAGATTTTGACTTTTTAAAAGCTTCCAAACTTTCCTTTCTCTTAGAACCGACCTAAGCTTCGACCAAGGAGAGAGAAAAGAGCTTTGGAGAGAGAGAGAGACCTAGAGAAGCAAGGAGATCAAGCAAAGAGGTGAGTAATCTTTAGATTTTCATAGCTTTTCTCCTTAGCATGTTGTTCTCCTCCTTTTGCCTTCTCTTTCTATGGTTTTAGAAGTTGATTTGGGTTTGGCTCAGAAGAGGGAAGTGGAAAACTACTCTAGAAGAAGGGTAGAACTCATACATCTTCATTTCTTCTTCCTTGCTTTCTTCTTTGAGAGCTTGAGAGAGGAAGGAGAGTGAGTAAAGTTCTAGAGAGAGAATCCCTAGATCTTACAAGGGTAGCGGGGGTTTTGTTTTGGTAAAGAGCCCTTTTAGCTTTGTGAGTACTTATTCGAGTTAAGAGAGTAATTTGATGCTCTTTGTTATGCTTAGGTTCAAAGGAAGCAACTCCATCTAGTTGTGAGTGTGAAATCAAGAAGGGAGAAGATAAATCGAAAAGGAAGACTTGTGTTATCTGATAAGGTAGCTCTCTACTCTTTTCTTGTTACATTCTTGGATGTGTAATAGTCATTGTATGTTGGTGTATGTGCTTGTATGATGAGATATGCCATTCGATATTGCCTTGATGCATTGGTACCAATATGCTTATGATATGAATTGTGAAAATTGCTCGGGTGAGGTGGTGCTGAAAGTCCCTTGAGACGGGTGAGGTGGAGCCAAAAGTCCCTGAACCAAGGGTGAGGCCGATCCAAAAGTCCCAAAGCTCGGGTGAGGCTAGACCAAAAGTCCTTAGAGCCTATCCTTGGCATTGATATGTTATCATGGCATGAAACACATATGTTGTGTTATTGTGACTTGTGTGCATGCTTGACTAGTTATATGCCTTGATTGCATCTTGAATGAGTATGAGCTATTGAGATTCCCTCGAATCTCACCCCCTTCCCCTCCCATCTTAATATCCAGGTGGAGTTCAAGGAGAGTCAAGCATACCTCATGGAGCCTAGTAGAGTATAGTTAAAGAAATGTATAGTTCTTTTGATGTATAAGGTGCCAAAATGAATATGCACTTATTATTTTTGAGTTTTAAATGTGGGAGCACATGTAAATATATGTATAGATGATGTATGGATTGTTTAAAGAGCCAAAGTACTGAGAATGTAGAAATTGGCCCTTTTGTGGCTTACATGTGCTAGTGTATTATGTTCCGTAGCATAGTGGTTTTGAAATGTATGATGTTTTGGATCACTTAGACATTTCATATATGCTATGTTTGTACTATCAAACTTGCCCAAAAGAGATCAGAGCATGTGGGAGGTCATTTAGACCAATTTTGAACCACATGGGGTGCCAAAACCGCCAATTGGGTGAGCTCCGTCAAAGTATGACCGGATGAGCTCTTCTTGGTATGAAATTTGGCATGCCTCTAGAGTCCATTGAGAGCTTCTTGAGAAGCTAAAGTAGGTAATATTTAGAGGTCTAGAGAATATTTTCCGAATTGTTGAAGTTAGGAAAATTTGATGGTTTTGTCATGGTACTGTGCAATAAGTCCGAAAATGAATCAATGTCATTCATGGACCAAATGGTGTCCGATTATCATGAAATTTTGTGAGTATAAACTAGATATCCACAGTGACCTATACCAACTGGAATCACCTCAATTGGAGGTCTGTAGAGAGAGAAACGACTTGCTGAAGTTCTGTATCAGCATCAGGGAGGCTTCTGACCTTCGTTACTGTTCCATCGGTTGTCGAGGCCTAAGAGCTCCTAAACTGATCTGGAATTATTTTTCTCCTCTAGTTAACATCTGTAGCTTTCCAAATTGGTATAGATTTCCCAGATTGGACTTTTTTGGAATTAATTACTAATTTTTAAAGTTCATGACAGTAAACTGCACCAGTACCAGGGACAGCCAGACCTCTGTGTCTTTTTCGATGTCAAAGATAGTCCAGACGTTGAGATTGTGGTTTGGAGTTATTTTTAGTATGAAGTTATGATACAATATCAGTAGGCATACTCATTGGAGCACAACAAGTTCGAGAAACCCTCATCCATCAAAAACTTCATAGAGCTCAAAAGGCCCAAATTGTACTAGTATATGTCCAAAAATCTCAAAGAGCTCAAAATAATACCTATGTTGGACGTCGGCCCAAGTTTAGAGCCCAAGATCTATATTTGATCAACATCTCTTTAAATATGCAAAAGTGGAAGTCCAAGTGGAAGCCCAATGACAAGAGGAAGAGTTAAGCGTCTACAAAGAGCAATTGGGCTTCAATTTGCTGAATTAGAAGCCCATAATGTTAGTGCATGCATTGAGGAAGCAAATAGAGCCTTAATCATGCTTATTCAAGCCCAAGTTGATGCTTAAAGAGCCCATTGAAGCTAGAGGACGTGAATAGTATTTAAAATACAAGATGTCCAGCCCATTAATATTAATTATTTTGACTAGGACTCTAGTTTTGACTAGAACTCTTTTTGAATTTCGTTTTTTCATTATTATATTATTTTTTGGACTTGGTCAAGGAGCTTATCTAGAAGATTAAGTTAAAATTAATATCCTAATCTTGTTCCTTGATTTTAGGCATTATTTAAAATATTTCTAAACAAATTTTAGAGTTTTAGTTTTATTAGGATATCAGATTTTAGAGTTTTAGTTTTACTAGGATTTTAAGTCTTTTAGAAACTTTGCCTATAAAAGGCTCCCTATTGTACTCTATTTTGAATCATGAATGAATGAATAAATTTGAGTATTATTCAATACTTTGTGAGGCTTTTGCTTCTTTGTGTTCTCTGAGAGTACACGTGACTTATCAAAGGATTGGTCTTCCTTTGTGGCGTCTTAAGGCTAGGGTTCTAAGAGACAAGTTCTCTTAGGGTCTTTCCTTTGACCAACAATCTTGTTTCTAGCCGGTCCCGGGCAAAGTCTCGAATTGTTGAAGGTTCTCTAGGGCATGTTCCTAGTGGGTCTTGCATCATTTGGTATCAGAGCTTTGGTTCGCTAGTACAAGGTATATTTTTGTGTTTTTCCTACCGTTATTCTTCATACCTTCTCTCCTTCCATTTGTGTTACCTTTTTATCTTCACCCTTGTCTTCCATCTTCTTCTTTCTTCCATTGTTGTGTACCTCCATCCTTATTCAAAAAAAAAATTCGAAAAAAAAAATTCGAAAAAGAAGAATTCAAAAAAAAAAGTGAAAAAAAAAAAAGAAAGAGTGAAAAAAAAAGTTGCAAGTTGTGGAGTTAGTTTTCTAATTGGAGACAATTTCCTAATTAGAGTTAGTTTCCTAGTTGGAATTAATTTCCTAATTAGAGTTAGTTTCCTAGTTGAAATTAATTTCCTAATTGGACTCAATTTCCTAATTGGAGTTAGATTCCTAGTTGGAGTTAATTTCCTAATTGGAGTCAATTTCTTAATTAGAGTTAGTTTCCTATTAACTTGGTTCCCAAGTAGTTTCCTATTTTTAAAGTTTCTTATTTTTATATTTTCCCTTTTCTTCTCCTTCCTTCCAAGCCATCCCAACCTCCTCTCCCCCCTTGTTCTCCTTTCCCTCTTTACCTCTTTGTTACACACCCTTTTTTTTTTTTTTTCCTTTGTTTGATTCTTTGGGAATTTATATATTAGGATTCTAGTTTTTTGATTACCACTAGTATGATCTTTCATTTGATTTGCTTGTGACTTACTTAGAACACTTGTAAGAAGCAAATTGTTGAGTGGTAAAAGGCAAGAGTGCAATTAACATTAAAGAAAAAGCCAAAAAGAGAGTTAAACACGAGTGAACTTATCATCTTTTGAGTGTAAACACGTGAGAAGAGTGTGCGAAGTCCTATTTCTTCGTTGACTAACTTTTCAGGTGACAAGATGTCTAGTGAGTACAAATTCCTTGAAGAGGCTAACAAAGAACGATTCAAGCAATCTTGTGCATGGTTAGATGCATTCCAATCCAACTCCAACTCTACAAGACAAGATAAGGAAAAGTCATCTCCTGATTTCCATACTAGATGCCTTATCAAAGAGAAATTGTGCAGCATGGCTATTGATAATAGTAGCTATGTAAATATTGCTAGTACCTTACTAGTTGAAAAATTAAATTTGCCTACTATAAAGCATCCTAGGCCCTATACCTTGTTGAAGGGTAGTGTTGAATTTAGGGTTAATAAGCAAGTTTTGATTTCTTTCTCAATTGGTAAATATCATGATAAGGTGTTATGTGACGTAGCTCCTATGTTTGATGGACATATTATGCTTGGTAAACCATGGAAACATGTGAGAAAAGCTAAATATGTTAAGCATAAATACAAATATTGCTATTGCTATTCATTTATATTCAATGAAAAACATCATGTATTAGTACCTCTTGATCCTATGGATGTTTATGAGGATCAAATGCGAATAGTACAAGCATATAAAATGAGAACAAAAGAAAAAGAGAGAGAACATGAGTTAGAGAAAGAAAAAGAAAAAGAAAAAGAGAGAGAACATGAGTTAGAGAGAGAAAAAGATGAGTTTGAAAAAGAAAAGAATATGAGTGAAAAGAAAGAGCTAGAGAGTTGTGAGAAAAGTGAGAAAAGCATGAGTGTGAGCTTGTTTGATGAAAAAAGAGAGGTTGAAAGCGTGTGTAAGGATGTTTGTTTATTTACTAACAATCTTAACCTATCTTTATCTATTATTGGTTCTAGCTTCTTGCAAGTATGTGAAGATTTGTTTTCAAAGAAGCTATCCAATGGACCCTCATCTTCAACTAGCATCGAAAAGAGTTGTGATTTAGATTTGCTTCCTATGAAACCACCTGATGGCGAAGATTCGAGGACGAATCTTTTCAAAGAGAGAGGGAATGATACAATATCAGTAGGTATACTCATTGGAGCACAACAAGTTCGAGAAACCCTCATCCATCAAAAACTTCATAGAGCTCAAAAGGCCCAATTGTACTAGTATATGTCCAAAAATCTCAAAGAGCTCAAAATAATACCTATGTTGGACGTCGGCCCAAGTTTAGAGCCCAAGATCTATATTTGATCAACATCTCTTTAAATATGCAAAAGTGGAAGTCCAAGTGGAAGCCCAATGACAAGAGGAAGAGTTAAGCGTCTACAAAGAGCAATTGGGCTTCAATTTGCTGAATTAGAAGCCCATAATGTTAGTGCATGCATTGAGGAAGCAAATAGAGCCTTAATCATGCTTATTCAAGCCCAAGTTGATGCTTAAAGAGCCCATTGAAGCTAGAGGACGTGAATAGTATTTAAAATACAAGATGTCCAGCCCATTAATATTAATTATTTTGACTAGGACTCTAGTTTTGACTAGAACTCTTTTTGAATTTCGTTTTTTCATTATTATATTATTTTTTGGACTTGGTCAAGGAGCTTATCTAGAAGATTAAGTTAAAATTAATATCCTAATCTTGTTCCTTGATTTTAGGCATTATTTAAAATATTTCTAAACAAATTTTAGAGTTTTAGTTTTATTAGGATATCAGATTTTAGAGTTTTAGTTTTACTAGGATTTTAAGTCTTTTAGAAACTTTGCCTATAAAAGGCTCCCTATTGTACTCTATTTTGAATCATGAATGAATGAATAAATTTGAGTATTATTCAATACTTTGTGAGGCTTTTGCTTCTTTGTGTTCTCTGAGAGTACACGTGACTTATCAAAGGATTGGTCTTCCTTTGTGGCGTCTTAAGGCTAGGGTTCTAAGAGACAAGTTCTCTTAGGGTCTTTCCTTTGACCAACAGTCTTGTTTCTAGCCGGTCCCGGGCAAAGTCTCGAATTGTTGAAGGTTCTCTAGGGCATGTTCCTAGTGGGTCTTGCATCAAGTTAACATTCCAAGATTTCTAGATATGATTTGCTTGATTTTCATTTTTCTAGAATTAGTAATAATTTTCCAAAGTTGGAGCCAGAAATCTGACATATGGGCCCATTTGAGAAATGCAATTTCTTGGTTTTTGGCTTCATATCCGTGGTTTGGGAGTTGTTTGAGGCTATGTACAAGTTGTATAAATGGTGTTTGAGTAGAGAATGTGAATGATGGGTTCACGAGACCCACAGGGCAAAATGTGACCGGTTAAACCCCAACTTAACATTATAATATCCCACGGTTTCGGTCATTTTCCTGAAAAATCATATGGAATCAAGCCTAGGGGGAGATGAATTGGAGTGTAGTCAGTAAGGTGTTACATCAATTCTAGGCCTCTTGTCCTCATTCAAGGTCCTTGGAGTCCTCACACATTTATTTGCACAATTGAAAAACCAAGTTGCTTCATAAGATACCATTATGGATACCATTGTCCCATCTTCTAATCCATGGCTCTTAAATTTTTTTCAATGGTTTCTCACATCTTCTAACATCATATAAAGTCCTAAACCTAGGCTAGAGCAAATTAAAACATTCCCTAACCTAATGAACCTAGCTTGGCTGAACCTATGGACAAGAATGGGGTTCATAGGGTTCTTGATTTTTTCTTGATGGGAGAGCCACTTGGGAGACTTTCTAGAGGTCTTAGGAGCTCAATGGAACACTTAAATGGTCAAGGAAACACACACTCAAAATCAGATTTCATAATTCCCTCAAGAACACTACACTTTCCTATCTTAGTTTCTTTTGGTTTTTCTTGCAATTTATTGCCATATACCTCTTCTCCATGGTCTAAGACCCTAGTTCCTCCCTTGTTTTTGGATAGTATTCCTCCCCTCTCATAGTTCTGTATAAGGCTGAAACACACACCAAGGAGAAGTAAGAGGGGAAAGCAACATAAACAAGATTTCACCTTAGATCCAAGTGTGTATTCAAGGCTCTTCCTTCTTGGTTTATTCCTCCTTAAGAAATTCAAACTCCTCCCTAAGTTTTGGACTAAAAACAAAACCATTCATCTCAAAAAAAAACCATAGAAAGAGAGGAGGAAAGGAGAAGAATGAAGTTGGAATAGGAAGAAGCATGAATTTCTCTAAATTTCCTTACCTTTTTTGGCTTTTCTTCATCCTTCTTCTCCCTCTCTTAGTACGCCTAAAGGAGCTGCTTCTTTTTTGTATTTTGGGCAGAAGAAGGTCAGCCAAGAAGATAAGAAGAAGTGGTGTAAAGGTGGTAAAAGGTTCAAGAAACAAACTTTTTCAAAAATTCTAATTTTATCCTTTTGTAATAGCAATTTCATTCTAGTTTCATTTTAGCTCCTTTTTGAGAACCATCTTTTTCATTACAAAATTTGGGTTCCTAATTTAAGAAAATACTTTTGAAATCACTCAAATTGGGGCTAAAATCTTTCCAAATAAATCTGTCAAAATTTGGGTTCACCATGCCCAAATGGTTTTCAGGGCCTTTGAGAACTCTGGACAACTCACATTTTGCATTTAAAAAGCCCTCCTATGTGTTCTTCTAAAAGTTGTACTTATTTATGAAAATGCCATTACGTTTTGTCAAATTTGGTAACAATTTTGTTTCTCCATCCTAGCTCCATTTTTCTTTCATTTTGAGCCTGGAATTATCATTTTTAGGAGTTTATGAGTCTACCTAAATTTTTTAGGATATTATCTAGCTCATTTCAAAGGACTTGTTTTTATACAACTCATTTCATTGTTTTATGGAATTTATGTTTGTTACATACTGGACCTCTAAGAAGTGGAATTGGATCTCCCTAATGCTAAGATTAGGCTTCTACACTTAAGCCAAATCAATAATTAAATTAATTATGAGGCCCAATTTAATATTCTCCTCTCTTAATTAATTCGACTAATTAAACCCATATTACTCTTTAATTAATTATAATCATTCTTAATTAATTTCAAGGTGTTACAGTATAGGTTAGTTGACACACAGTAAAGAATTTCTATCTTGAAGAAGATAAAAAAATGACAACTAAATTGAATTAAATTAAATTAAATTATCTTAAAGATAAATAAACAAATAAATATAAATAAAACATAAATGAAATACATGGAATTTAAGGAAGGTGTTATAAAGACATTGGAAAGATATTAGACTAAATAAATATATATTATAAAATATTTGAATAATGTGGCAAAATGATTTCCATTCCTGGAGAAGGATCACCTGATGACATCATGTAAATAAAATGTGTTGCAATGTAAGGATTTTGTAGGTAGGAAGTAAATCTAAAATTACATGGTAATATGCTAGATAAATGAAGTAGTGTTGACGTAAAAGATGAATTGGGTACTTCGCAAATTGTATGAAAAGCTCTCTCTCACCTCCTCACTATATAAGGCAACACTACCTTCTCATTTCATCATCAACCAAAGCTGTAGATTGAAAGAAGAGTGAGGAGTGGCAGGCTGAGAGAAGTAAAGAGTGAGTGAATAGTAAGGAAGAGAGAAGTGAGAAAGAAAGTAAAAGGAGAATTCAAAAAAAAAATTTAAGCATAAGTTAGAGATAATAGTTTTCTCTCTTAGTATTTTAATACTAAGATGTTTTTAGCGTTTTAAATTCATGGTTATAGTGTGATTATAGTAGTTTTTATATCTAAGTTAATTTATGATTTTGAATGTATAAAATTAAAAAGTAATAATGCCTAAACTAATTAGGTTGTTTATGTAAAATAATTCTTCTCTTTTAATTTAGCATATGACAATATTGCATGTAATTTAATTTAAAGTTAACTTAGAATATTGTGTTTATTTAAAATTTTATGTAATACCTGGTCTTCCTAAAACTAAACTAGAACTAATGAGTTATGAAAGGAAAATCCTAAAATGAAATGATTGGAGGCTAAATAAGTCTAGAATAATAATCTAGACATATAGAAATGTGGATACAAAGCTACAGATGCCCTAAAATCGAGCCATGATAGCTAAATAAAAATGTGGATATAATGCTCAAGGTTTGGCCAAGGGGTGGAATGAATAGCTAGGGAGTGTTTCTTTGAGTCCTAATGAATTTAAAGACTTAGATATGATGAATATATAATTATAGAAGCATTGGATTGAATTAAGGAGCCTTAGAATGAAAGTTAAAATTTTAAGGGCCTAAATGAGGTTAATAAAGCAAGTTAGTTCTAAACACTTCTAACCAAGTATGTAATAATCCAAATGAGTTTCTTGAGAATTATAAGACTTGTAGAAAGCAAGAGTTTGAGGTTAAGAAAGCAATAACCAAAGGTTGCTCACAATGGACCTAAACTAGTTATAATTGGCACCTTGAGTCCTAATGAGATTAAGTAAGAATTATGAAGCCTAGAGTGAGTTTTATGGGATTAATTTGTCTTGTGATTGTCATATGTAGGTCAAGGTAATCCAAACTCACTCAATTGTGAGTGCCAAGACAAAGAAAGTAATGGAAGAGGAAGCCAACAAGTGGGTTAGTGGTAGATTCAAGTTCTTAAAATCACAATGTAGCTTTCTCTCCTTTTCTTGCTTACATTTAAATGCTTGATTAAGTTGAAATACTTGTATGTGTTGTTGCTTGATACATTCATGATAAATGTTTCATTATATTTTCAAATAAGCTATATGAGTACTATTTGTGTATAAAAGACAATGGAGATGGCTCCTAACTCCTCTAAGGCATGGAATTGAGTGCAGTAGCTCTTTCTTGGCCCCAAGTTGAGAAGAGTTGAACCTAGTAAGTTTATGATGAATGTAACACCATAATTTTCTAGCTTATCTCATGCTATTCTCATGCTTCACATCATGCATTTCATGAAGGAGTAGGGAAAAAGGATATAAAATAATGAATTTCTTAGCATTGCGCTATACATAAATCTTTCATTCAGAGTCTCGTGGGCCATATGGACTTATGTATCATATTCTCATATTTAATTACATAGATACAACTCATTTGCATCATTAAAGGTGGCCTACATCTTGTAGAGCTCAAAGGGAAGTATGAAATACATACATATATTTTTGGCCAGATTTTCCACATTTCTGTCACAAATTTTGGAAAATTATAACTAATTATAGAAAAATTGAAATCATGATTTCTTGCCCATTCTATAAATCTACCATGTCTACTTCATGCTAAAAATATGTACAGAACATAACATCTATCAAAGAAGGCGTTTGACATTAAAAAAAGTCCAGAGGTCAAGCTGTGTACTGGTGCTATCACAGAATTCTTCAACAAACTTCAAAAATGTTCTATTAATTCTAAACAATTCCAATCCATGCAAATGATACCAATCTAGAAAGATGTGGATGTTAGCTAGAGGAAAAAAATAACTCCAGACTAATTTAGGTACGACCAGAGCTCGAAACTCAATCAAACAATAATTGAGGTTGGCTGGAGTTCTTGATATTGGACAGATTCTTTGAAAATTCATATCTCCCTCTCTAGACATCCAAATGAGGTGCTTCTAGTTGGCACAAGTCTTTGGCAATGTATAGTTTATTTTTATAAAATTTTGTAGCGATTGGACATCATTTGAGCCCTGTGTGATAGATTTCATTTTTGGACCAGCATGAACAATGACATGACCAAAATCAAAAAAATTTTCAACTTTGAAAATTCATCAAATATTCTCTAGACCTCTGAAAATTTTCTTCTTTAGCTTCTCAAAAAGCTCTCAACAAGCTCCAATTTTATGCCAAATCTCAAATCAAGAAGAGCTCATTTGGACAAAAAGCGATATAGGGTTTTAGTATAGTCAATTTTGGCTCCATATGAGATACCAAAATATCCAAATGGCTTTCCATGGGGTTTAGCACCTCTTGGGCAACTTTAAAAGTATAAATAGAACTTGCATAAGCTGCCTAAATGGTCTCAAATCTGATGCATCTCAATTTGGCCATTCTACTTCCATTCATACATGAAATTTCATAATGCCAAATTCCATTACATGACCAAAATGAGTATTTCCATATATATAACCCTAGCTCTAATTTATACACTATACATTAACATAGTTATACATGCTCATAACATCATAGGTCATATACAACTAGAGATTTCATCAATTGCTATCTATAAGGCTTTAAAGTAGAAATTTCAAGGCACTTGATGTCATGCTCTCATTTTCAAGATAGTTAGCTTCGATTACCTTGCTCTCTTGGTCCACCTAGCATGTTAAAACATTGGAGAGGAGGGGACGAGATTCAAAGAATCCCAATAGCTCATCTCCCATTTAATCATACATAACGGATGTAAACAAGTCTCATAAATGCATGTATGGTCATGTTGACATGTGCAAACATTCAAGAGACATTTTCATCACTTGAGAAAGTCATGTATAGCATACAAAGGTTTGCCAAGCAAGTAGATTGGTCTCACCCAATTTCTTGTGGATATTAGAATTGCCTTACCCATTCTTTAGGAAATTCTTGGACTCAACCATGCTCTTGGGAGCCCATCTCACTTTTAGGAGATTCTTTACTTTGTCTCAACTAATCTTAAGGGTTCTTGGCACATCCTTACCATGGCTAAGGGTTCTTGGCCTCACCACATTCAAGTAAACCCAAATACACATCATAAATATCATATGAAAACATATTGTAATATCATGTCACCATGGAATCAAAGTCATGCTAGAAAACTTTTCATGGCTTAAAAATACATATACACACATTCAAAGACAAGTAAAGCAAACAATTATGCATGAGAGAAGGTGGAGAGAGATACCTTGGATATAATTACACACTTTTTCTCTTGAATCCAAGCTCCCTCCTTCGGCCACACACACACACAACAAGTGTGGGGATAATTTCTCTTGACCTAAATATAATTTATAGAAGCTAATTAGGTTTATGGAATCAATTCTAAGGCTACACAACTTGCTTGAACTCTAGCTTGATCTATAAATCTCATTATGGTTCCATAATTGTACCTAATGAAGCAATACCCCTCAAATAAATTCTAAGCTCCATTCTTTTCTTTCAAATATGATTCTTGACCCCTTTTAATTCTCTTGGAGTCATCACACAATCAAAAGCAAGAGCCTAACTATATGTTGCTTCTTTAGGTCATAATATGGAACATAAGGCACTAACTTATTCTCTAAGCTTCCTAAATTTTTCTCAAGGCCTCCCCTCATTTTCATTCATCATATATGACTCAAGAATGGGTATAGAAAAATTTAAAACTCTCCCTAGCTATGCTATCTCCCTTAGGCCGAGACAATGGAGGTTTTTGGCTTCCTTGGACTTTGCTTAGTTTTCTTAAGGGGAGATGCATGTGGAGAGCCTCTTAGGGATCTTAGGAACTCATTTAAACTCTTATTTAGGCCTAAAAATCATCATACAAAATCAAAATTTACAAGGTGTAATTGAAACCTTAGAAATTGTATCTTGAAATCTAATGGCTTTTTGTTAATTCACTTTTCATATTATTAATCTCCACACCTTTTTCCTTAGATTCACCCTTGGTTCTGCCTAAAAACCGAGTCATCCTAAGGTTTCTTATGTTAGGCAAAATGGAGGAGGGGAACCAAAGGTAGCAACCATGGGAGGAGAAATTACCTTGTTTTCTTGCTTTTTCTCACTTGAATCTTGTCTTCTTCAAGTTCCTCTCTTCATATCCGAATTTTCCCCTCAATTTCTCCCTTAAAAAAATGTATAAACTTCATTATAATCAAAGGAAGAAAGCTCAAGAGGAGAGAAATAAGTTTGGAAGAAGAAGGAGCGTGAAAATCCAGGAAATTCCTTACCTTTTCCTTGATTTTTCTCCTCCTTTCTTCTCCTCCATGGTGCACCTAAGAGAGCTAGTGTTTTCTTTGGTTTTTGGGCAGAATGGGTCATGCAAATGAAGGGGAGAAGAAATAAGATACTTAAAGTGTGTTCAAGAAGCTTCCACTTTCTCAAAAATTTTAATTTTTTCCTTCATTTTTGGCATTTTCATTTCTAACTCATTTTAGCTCTTTTTTTAGAATTGTCTTTTCCATTATGAAATTGAGGTTTCCAATTTAGTAAAATGCCTTTGGAATCACTCAAATCAGAGCTAAAAGCTTCTCAAATGAATCCATCAAAGTTCAAGTATACCGACATTAGAAAACGTTCACTGAATGAGTTTTAATTGTCCCGAGGCTTTCCATGGTTTTCAGGACCTCTAAGAATGCCTAAGTACTCAAAACTTTCATTTAAAAAGCCCTCCTATGTGAATTCCAAAATTTGCTCAAAATTATAAAAATGCCATTATGTTTCATAAGTTTTTCATCAAATTTTGTTTCTCATTTTAGCTCCATTTCTCTTTCCATCTGAGCCTGAGATTCTCATTTTAGGAGTTTAGAATGCTTCCCCAATTTTTTGGGACCTTAACTAAGTCATTTCAGGGGACTTCCTTTTGTATCCGGTAAGTTTTGTTTGTTTACAAAGAAATAGTACATTACGTTTCTCACGTTTTCTCTCATTTTCAAAAAACCATATGTTACAATGAAGCCATGGCTAGAGAATGAATGACTTTTTATGATACATGATGCATTTGATTTACATGAGACATATGCATGCATCTTTGCACCACATGCATGGCATACACTTATGACATTCTTCTATGTATTGAATTGGTTGAGATTAGCCACTGAGATTCTTTTGAATCTCACCCTTATTTTCCCACTAACCAATTTCAGGTTGACCAAACAAGGAGAAGGATATTGATAGAGCAAAGATGATAGTTATTATGTATTAGGATGTTATCATGTATCACTTTTTATTTGTATACCAACTATGATATGGATAACACTTGATGTATATTTATGAATACTTGATGTCTTATGATGTATAATATTATGTTTTAGAGTGGAATCTATATATTAGCATGAGAATGTGCATGTATGGTGGTTTATGACAAGTTATGGGCCTTATGTAAGTAAATGGCATATGATAAGCCATGTTGCATGTGCATATAATTGAGAGCCAAGGGGGTCAAAATTTGATCCAACCATTTTTGTATATTATGGAATGGTTAGAAAAGCCATTTAGGATGAAAGAAATATGCTCAAAGTGGAAAAAAAATCAATTGGATCCTAAATGGTCCAAATTAGTACCAAAATTGGTCTTAAATTTTTCATAAACAACTTCTATGTCATAAGTGGCCTAAATGATCTAGTTTGAGCCTAAGATTTGGCATGAATTTAGACCCCTCCTAGAGCTATTTGTCAAGATAAGAACCATAATTTTTGGAAGTATACAGAATATTTTACAAATTTCTAAAATTGTATAGAAATTTCAATTAGGTTCTTGTACTTTTCACACAAAACAATTCTGATGTTTCAAATTTTTTAGGGGCCAAATAAAGTCCAATGCTCATGCAAGTTTATAGGCATATAGATGACATTATATTCTTCTTAGACCCACTAAATTTACATAAAAAGGAGTAGTATAGAGGAAGTTATGAATTTTTGAAGTTAAGGTGTAATTATATCTTAGTACTATAGTAGCCATTGATATGAGAGGTATTTTATGGGCCAAATATGCTTTAATGCTCTTGAAATTTTTACAAAACTTAGATCTCATCTCAATCTTTCCATGGCCACTGAGAGCACTTAATTTGGAGTCTTGTAGCATAAGATATACAATTTTATAATTTAGGTCTACTACATGCCTCCAATTCTAACCTCTATTATTGTTCTATTGCATTTGACTAGGCAAATGAACTCAATGTTACTAGAAAATTTTACAACATGTATTTCACATCCTAAGCATTACATAGACACCTAATTTGCATGATTTGGAATTGTATAGCCTAAGTTATGAAGTTTTAAATTTAGTGCAGATTTTGCGTCTTTTGCTATCATTTTGGGTTTTAGCCACTTCTTGGATATTCCATTAGCTAAACATGATGAACGGGTTATGAAAAAATTTTTTTATGATGAAAATAAATTAATAATAAAAAAAAAGAATCAAGTTTGGACCTTTATACCTTAAATGACTCGTAAATAGCCTATTTTCGATGTTAAAAAGCCTATGTATGGATGTGAACTTTGTAATTATCTTCATATATTATATAACTAAACTAAGTAAGCTAGGTTTGACATTTTACATGCATAAATTAAATTATACTTTTTATTATTAAATGTTCAAATTAGGATATAATATGCATGGTAAAGATTCATGAGCTAATTTTTATGTTGCATTGTCCATATTGTGTACTCTAAGAATTCCACTTGAATTATAATTATCCATGTCATTAAGAATAATCCTTAGAAAGAGAAATAAAGTATGTGGATTATTCTATAAACAAGAATGCATTTAGACTATTTATGAGATTATTATGAAAGATAAAGAAAGATAATGCCTATAAGGCAATTTGAAATGAGAAATGATCCTTAATGAGAAGTGTTATGGAAAGGAGGTGATCTCAAGGATAATCCTCAAAAAGAAAAGTGTAAGAGGTGACATTTATTTGCTTGATTCTTTGTTATAGATCTATTCTAGAAATGCCCCAATTAGGAGAAAAGCTTTAACAATTTGATGTCAGTTCATATAGATAAGAAAAATTAGCAAACGTATTCAAAAAGAAATGATAAAGATATAGATATTATGCTACCATGAATATGCGTGCATGATATTATTCTTCCATGATAAGATGATATTTGTGCATAAGCTATGAGATGATATTATGCCACCATAATGGGTTGATATTTATGCATAAGTTATGAAAATAATATCTTTCTTTCTATAAATGGAATATAACCATGTTAATACATCATGAATTTTTAATTGTTGTTATTATCTATTGAAAATTATAAATTTTCATTATTTTCATGTTATGTCTAGATCAGGATGGCCCTTCAATTTATGTTTAGGGTTGGGATTGTGTGGCTAGACATAAATTCTATCGGTCTCACTCCAATAATTGAGAATTTGTAACTAATAGCTAGGTAGATTGTAAATTAGGTTAGGTATTAGATGTAGGGACATTTTTCTACTTTTGTCTCTCATAATATTTTTGCAACGTACGTGTATATAATTATAGGTATTGTATTTTGAAATCCTTACAGCTAAATAATATGAAAAGAAAATTTATATTATTTGAATGCTCCAAATTTGTGAAGTAAATGAGGTACTAAAGCTAAGGATGTTACATTGTGCACTAGTTATCCAACTAACATCAGCTTATCCTTTTAGTATAGCAAAGAAGTTACTAACAAATAATCTTAAATCCTTTGTTCTTTGCAAGTACCCTAGGACTCTAGTGATAGCTTTCAAATGAATAGTACTAGGATTGCTTGTATACTTTGAAAGTTTCCTAACTTCTAATGATATATCAAGCCTTATACAATGTATAACATACATCAAACTTCCTATGACACTAAAATACTCATTGACCTTCCAAGATTTACTCCTAATTTTTGTGTTTTATCATAGGCGTGTTTTTCTCTTTAATAATCAAGTGTCTATAGTTATTTAGAATCTTCTCTATGTGATGAAACTAATTTAAAGAATGACCCCCTACTATGCTATTTAACTTTAATGCCTAAGAGAGTATCTACTTTCCCAAGATCTTTCATTTTGAATTTTAAAGTTAGATAGTTCTTAGTTTCATTCACATTAAGCATGTTAGTTCCAAATATTTGTATGTTATCAACATATAGGCATATAATGACTTTATATTTATCTGGAAATTTGAAATAAATACATTTATTTACATTATTATGTCTAAAACTATAAGATAATATGACAAAATCAAATTTCTCACACCACTATTTTGATGTTTGTTTGAGTCCATATAAAAACATAATCAATTTGCACACTTTCTTTTCATTTCTAAGTAATACAAACCTTTTAGGTTGTTTTATTTATACCTCTTCATCTAGTTCATCATTTAAAAAAGCAAACCTAACATCCATATGATGAATACTATAACATTCCTAACTCTTAATTATAGTGATTAAGCTTAATGGCACAATTAATGGTCACAAATACAATATCTAAAGTTAGTACAAATAGCCATTTAGGAAGATTATTGAGGAAATTTGAACTTTATTCTTTTTTAGGATCATTATCTAATAAGCAAAGCCATATAAGCCTATAAGAAATTTAAGTCATCAAAGACATCCTTCATATCATGTCACTAGTAACTTTACATCCAGAAAACCCTCTTATAATTGTTCTTGTAATCCTATATTATTTCTAACATTGATCTTCTTATGTGCAAGTGGGATTATACAATTCTTCAAAGAAATCCCAAGAAAAGGCATTAAAATAATGAATTAAATTATGTTGCGTAGCAGATAAAATTTTTCATTTCGCATCTTCGGGGCCCCATGAACTCACCAACAATATTCTCTAATTATTTTCCATTCATACAAATCATAACATTCTCAAAACTCAGCACAAACCATGGATCAAGAGTCAAAAACCTCAAAATTTTGTTCATTCTTCGCGCTTGTTCAGTGATAGAAACTTCAAAAATTTATATCTTCCTCTCTAGATATCTAAATAGGTGCTTCAAATTGGCATAAGTCACTAGGAGGTTCTAGTTTCTCCCGATAAAATTTTGTGACAATTGGACATTGTTTGCCTATGATTGACATAGAAAAAATTTTAGACCAAATGAACAGTGCATTGACCAAAAATCAAAAAATTTGCCAACTTCAAAAATTTGCCAAAAATTCTATAGACCTCCAAATAATACCCATGTTGGCTTCCCAAAAAGCTCTTAACAAGCTTTATGTGTAAGCCAAATTTAGACCAAGAAGAGCTCATTTGGATAGAAAGTGACATAGCTCACCAAAATGGTCATTTTTGCTATATATGAGATACCAAATCTGTCCAAATGACCTCCTTTAATGTTTGGCACCATACAATGTTTATACACCATCCATACATAATATTATATTTGTTCAATGGTTTACAACTCAAAAATGTCATATACATATCCACTTTGGTATCTAGGTACAAGAAAAACTACATAATTGTCAAAGTATAGCTTTTCAAGACCTTTGGCTTGCATTCCTTACTTCTTGAACATCACCTAGGCATTTCAAGATAATGGAGGGAAGGGGAGTGAGATTCCTAGAATCTCAATAGCTCACACACCCATTCACACACACATTCAAGGCATACATACATCCAAGGCACGCTTTTAGAACATGTCTCAACATGAGCATGCATAAATACATACTTTCATGCCACCAATTCATTCACAATTCAAGAGCATGCTCTAGGGACTTTTGGTTTTGCCTCACCCCAATTCTAGGACTTTTGGATTTGCATCACCCTTGGCCTAGGGGCTTTTGACTTGGCCTCACTCATCCAAGAGACTTTTGGCCTAGTCTTACCCATGCCATGAGACTTTTGGCATCTTCTCACCTTCACTAAGGGACTTTTGGCATCACCTCACCCTTATGAGCCATTTCCACAATCAAAGTTATTCAAGAAAACACATTGGTACCAATGCAATCTAAGACATCAAGTGGCATATTCTCAAGTCACATAAACACACATATGCGCACAAAGACATACATATGCATAAGAATGCAAAGAAAATGAGGTGAAGAGTTACTTTTAACTTGATGCAAGCTTTACTTTGTTCCTTCCCTTTTTTAGCCTCACAAGAACACCCAGGTGGGTTGGTATTCTCTTGACCTAAACACCATAAACAACATACAATTACACACTTAAAGCAAGCCAAGGCACTAAAATCACTCTTGAACATACACTTGGTTCCATAAGTGGCATAATGGTTCCATAAATGGCCTATTGAAGCAACCTTTACAATTCAAGCTCTAGGCTCCCATTTCTTTCCATTCCTAGGTCTCTTAGCTCATTCAAAGCCCTTAGAGCCCTCACATAATCATTTACACAAGCTTAGAATCAAGTTGCTTCACAAAGTACCATTATGGACACCATTGTCCCATCTTTCACTCCATGGCTCTTAAATTTTTGCCAATAGTTTCTACCATCTTCTAATGTCATATAAAGTCCCAAACCAAGGATAGAACAAATTAAAACACTCCCTAACTACTTGTTCTAGCCTAGGCTGAGATATACACCAAGGAAGGGGTTCATAAGCTTCTTGATTTTCCTTGATGGGAAAGCCACTTGGGAGGGTTTCTAGAGGTCTTTGGAGCTTAAGGAAACACTTGAATAGCCAAGGAATCACTCACACAATTATATTTTCCAAAACCCTAAAGAATATCACACTTTCCTATCTTAATTTCTATTGGATTTTTTTGGAATTTCTTGTCATATTCCTCTTTCTCAGGGTCTAAAACCCTAGTTCCTCTCTTGTTTTTAGGCTAAAAATCCTCCCCTCCCTTAGTTTTGTTCTTGGCCGAAATACACACAAAGGAAGAGCAAGAAGAAGAATCAACAAAGGGCAAAGATTACCTATGATTCAAGCTAGCTTTCAAGTGCCTTTCTCCTTAGTTGGTTTCTCTTCAAGAAATTCAAACCACTCCCCTTAGTTCTGGACTCAAAACAGAACCAAAAAGCTCAACTAAACCATAGAAAGAAAGCAAGGTTGGAGGAAGAAAGAACATGAAATTCTAGAAATTTCCTTACCTTGTCCTTGATTTTTCTCCTCCTTTTCTTCCTCTCTTGGGGAACCTTAAGAAGCTAGTCATTTTCTATATTTTCAGCAAAGGAAAGTCATGCTATATGAGAGGGAGAAGAGACAAGAAGCTTATGGAACATTCAAGAAACTTACTTTTTCAAAAATTTCAATTTTATCCTTCCGTAATGGCAATTTCATTTCGGCTTCATTTTAGCTATTTTTTTAGAACCGTCTTTTCCATTATAAAATTTAGATTCCTAATTTAAAAAATTCCTTTAGAATCACTCAAATTGGAGCTAAAACCTTCATGAATGAATTCGTCAAAGTTCAAGTTCACTGCCATTGGAAAACATACACCAGAAGGGCTTTACCAGTCTCGGAGCTTCTCATAGTTTTTAGAGCCTCTGAGAACCCTAGGCAAGTTAAGTTTCTCATTTAAAAAACTCTCCTGTGTGTTTTTTCAAAAGTTGCACTTATTTATGAAAATGTCATTACGTTTTGTCAGTTTTCGTCATAATTTGTTTCACCGTCCTAGCTCTGTTTTTCTTTCTGTTTGAGTTTGGAATTATGATTTTTAGGAGTCTAGGACTCAACCCAAATTTTTTTAGGACATTATCTAGCTCATTTCATAGGACTTGCTTTTATACGGCTCATTTTGTCATTTTATGAAAATTACTTTTGTTATAGTTCCCAAGCCAATACTGTTAGGAATTTCGGGACACCAGTGGAAAATTAAAACCTGAATCCCTTTCCGTGGATCCACCAATGTTGTTTAAATTAAGTAAATCTAGAAATATTTACCTTTTCTATTAGATCTCAGGAATTGATCTTTAGATATGCTCCCTCTACCGATATCCACACGAACGATTGCTCAACTCAAACGGCGTGCTAGCACCTCTGACCAACATTCGTACACGCTCTTGATAAAGAAGACACTCTCCTCTTTCTCTCTCTCTCTCTCTCTCTCTCTAGGTAGCCGTACAGTGTCCTTATACTGTCAGTACGCTCTCTCTAGGGTTTTTCTTCCTTTTATTGTTTTGTTGTTTTAGGAAACCTAAGCCTCCTCCTTTTTATGATTATGGAGATATCTCATTAGGGTTTTAGATATGTTTGATTGATTTAAAATATATTATTTTAAATCAAATCTTAATTAAATATATTAGTTTAAATTTAAGTCTATCCAATAGATTAAATTTAACTAATTATTTAATCTAAAATTTAGAACTAAATTTAAATTTAATTTATCTTATAAATTAAATTTAAATTATCATATTAGTTTAAATTTAAATCTATCATATAGATTTGAATTCAAAACTAATTGATTTAAATTAATTAAAGGATATATATATTTCAAAATGAATATATATGCATACATATATTTCAAATTTTATAAATTATATATATATATATCAAAATATATATACTTATTTATTTATAAAATTCTTCCACCCTAGATTGAACGTGACATTCATTAAATCTAAGCACAATTTTAAATTCAATGAATTTAGACATTATAGCTCTCATTCTTGTGTGTGACCTTGTAAGCCCATATGACCTTGGTAGTGGGCTAATAACAATATTTGACCCACAAGTCACAAGTGGCCTCTAGCAAAACATTGTGACTACCCAAATCATATAGAGATCGATGATCCGATGCAATTTTTCATATAATCTTATCACATCCCTTTTGTCACACAATATCTAAATCAAGTATAAGGCATGAAAATGTCATCCTTATCTTATTTGATTGTCGTTTTCTCGATCTACGTGCAGACTAACAGTATAAATGGAAACCTTTCCATTCAAGCACGACCATACATTTCTCAGTCTCACTAATCGAGGGGCCCAGAGATATCTCTCTATTAATCAGAGGGATAAATCCTATCCTAACCACTCATCTTCTTCTATATGAATTCCATTATGCCTTTATGATTACCCAGTTAAAGATGACTTTTGACTACGCCAAAAATAGTATTTTTTCATGTTGGAAATTTTAGTAATCTCAATTCTAAGGGCTCGATGACACAGTTATACATAAAATACGCTTATGACTAAATCCATGTAGCTATCTCATGACAGGTCAATCCAGTATCTTATTCCCTAACAAGTACCTATGATTTTGATTCGTATCTTTATACATGATTAATATATAATTATCAATCAAAATCATACTAGTCTTAGTTCATCATCATTCCCATAATGATGATCGACTAAGGATATTTAGGATAATCAATATGATTTATCCAAAGATATTATTATATAGAACATGCAAAAATATAATAATGTAATAAAAGAAAACTCTTATTTTTTAATAAAGTACAATGCTTGCAATATAATGAATGGCCTAGAGCACAATCTCCAATAATACATATCATTAACTTTATAAAACTAAGTTCTAGGGGCTAGAAATAGGGGTTTAGTATTTTTGGTTGCAACTTGGACATTCCTGCCATGGCTTAGTTGGCTATTAGAACTTAAAAACTAGGTTATTGGACTTGCACTGCAACTTGGTATGCCCGCACTGCAACTTGAGTGGTTATTGGAACTCAAACAAAAATATGTAATCTATGTCGCGACCTAGGCCTTCCATACCTCAATGAGATGACTCTGGACCCTAATATTCAAAATTTCCTAATCCTTATAATACCTCAACCTCATAACTCTTATACCATGGTCACATAGACTATCCTAACATTTCTCATGCATATTGGAACACATTTGCAAGAAAACATATATTTTATTCATGGATGATTGTGTAATGGGGAAGCCATATACATGATTCATGGCTTTGGGGCCTTTTGAACTTACCAATATTATTTTCCATCCATAATATATCCATTCAAGTCACAAACATCCCAATTCATCTCATATGCCATGGATTTGGAACCAAAATTCAAGAACAAGCAAAATTGCTCTCGGGTTGCTCTCAAAAGTTTTTGATATCACTTTGAAAATTTATAACTAATTTTAGAAAAATCACAATCATGCATATGATAGCTTTCTAGAAAGCTTTAGATGTTAAATAATAACTAAAAGTAGTTCTAGACCAAGAAAACACCATTTACAACACAGAAAATAATGGAATAGTACTAGAGGTATCTACTACATCCTAATACTAACCATAAACTTCAAAAATTTGTTTCTCCATCTATAGAGCTCCAAATGGGCTGCTCTTAGTGGATATGGAAAGATTATGATGTCTCTTTTATGCTTGTAAAATTTCCTAAGTATTAGACTTCATTTGGCCCATGTGCAACATAGAAAAGCAAAACTGACTATATGAATAGTGCACATACCATTTCTGCATAATTTGGCCAACTTTGAAAAATCATAATAAATTCTCTAGAGCTCCAAATTGAGTGTTATTTAGCTCTATAAAAAGCTATAGATGAGGCCTACTTGCTGGCCAATTTTCATACAAAAAATCATTCATTTGGCCAGACTTTGGTTTAACACACGAATTGGTCAATTTTGAAGTCCAAAGTGGGTTCTTAATGTACCAAAAAGCTCTCTTCTTATTCCATAGCCACTTGGGCAAGTCTAAAAGCACAATTACAGCATAGGGAAGCATGCCAAATGGTTCAAATTATCATGGTGCTCATGCTCACCTTGCCACTTGCATTTATACACATGCACATAAAGGCCATAGGTGGCAAAAACTCATGTAAACATATATTTGGTTCCAATTTCCATTCATACATGATATTCACATACTGTTATATATGCTCAATGGTTTACATGTCATAAACTACTCATACATACATGCTTTAACACTACATTACATTAGAAACTATTCAATTGTCAAAGTATTGCACATTATGCTCCTTGGCTTCCATTTTTGCTTCCTTTAGCTTCACCTAGACATGGTTAAATAGAAAATGGGGAAGAGTAAGATTCAAAAAATCTCAATAGCTCTTTATCCTCTTAAATATATATAATGGATGCATATACATATCAAAGAATGCATGCATGGCATTAAGCTACTAGTGAACATACATAAAGCATTTTCCTTGTCATGGAAACTTATACATATCATGCATAGGCTTTCAAAGGCATTGGCTAACCTCACCTATTTTCTTTGGGATTTTTGGATTTGTCTCACCCATTTTCAAGGGACTTTTGACTTAGCCTCACTCTCCTTGAGACATTTGGCTTTGTTTCACCTATTCCTAAGGACTTTTGGCTCATCCTCACCCATTACAAGGGACTTTTGGCATAACCATACCTATTCAAGCCACTTTGCAATCATAAACACTTTTCAAGAAACATAATCGTACCATACATGTAAGCAATGACTAGGAACATTTATCATAGTTCAAATATACATATAAGTACTCAAAGACAAGAAAAAATCCAAGCAATGTATGAGAGAAAGGTTAGAGAGCTATCTTGAAGGAAGGACACCACACTTTTTTCTTGAAATTTTCTTCCCCTTTTTGGCCAAGTTCATGCAACTAGGTGGCACTTGATTCACTTGGCCTAGACACATCAAATAGGACATATTTCAATTATAGGAACAACTTTAGCTTTATACAAACTCTATGGAAGCTCACTTTCTCATATGACTGCATATAAGACATAATGAAGCAATTATTGGAATTCATGATCTTGGCTCCATTTGAACTCCTTTGAGCTATCATAATTTTATTTCAAGGAGCTCACACCTTAGTTGCTTCTTTATGTCTTAAAATGAACCCTATATCTCTATCTTCCAAACTATGGTTTCTAAATTCATTCCAAGGCTTCTTTTTAGTCCCTTTCTAGCCATATTTAGTCCCTTTCTAGCCTTAGAAAAATTTAAAACACTCCTTAGGTGCATTACCTAGTCTTGGCTGAGACATGAAGGAGAATTGGGACCTATGGAGTTTGCTTGCTTCTCTTTAGGGAATTGCCACTTGTGAGACTTTCTAGGTGCCTTGAGAACTCATTCATACTCTTAGCTAACCTAAATTATCATTAGAAAGTCTCCTACATATCAAGATGGAGTTTGCTTGCTTCTCTTTAGAGAATTGCCACTTGTGAGACTTCCTAGGTGTCTTAAGAACTCATTCATACACTTAGCCAACCTAAATTATCATTAGAAAGTCTCCTACATATCAAGGTACGACAAAATTCCTGACTTTTGTAGCTTTAATTCTAATGCTTCTTCTTTGAATTCCTTTGCATATTCTTGTTCCTCACACCCTAAAACTTATGTTTCTTCCTTGCTAAGACTAGAATTCACTCTTCTTGCTTGGGCTTAATGCTTGCTGAAATCTCAAGGAAGAAGAACAAACAAAAGAAGCATGGAAGGTTATGGAATTACCTTATATTCAAACCCTTTTCAAGAGTTCTTTCCATTGCTTCAAGTTTCTCCTTGAAATTCTGAGCTCTCTCCTCTAGACTAACCATAAACCAGTCCCAATTAAGCCATGAAAACCATAGGAACAAAGAGGAGAAGAAGAGGAATAACATTTATAAAGGAAGAACCATGAAAATCCAAGAATTTCCTTACATTTTTGTTAGTCTTTCCTCTCTTCTTGGCTTCCCTCTTATGTGTCCTCTGTAGCTAGTCTCATCTCTATTTTTAGGTAGAACATATGTTAGCTAAGAGACGAGGAGAAAAGGGACATGACTTATAAAGGAAAGTGCTTCTTAAATTCTTTTTAAAAATTCTATCCTTGTCCCTTTTTCTTGGTTATTTCCTTTTGGGCTCATTTTAACTTCTTTTTGAGAACCATATTTTCCGTCATAAAATTTAGATTCTCTAACTTATAAAATACCTTTGGTTTCACTCAAATTAGATTTAAAACCTTTTCAAATGAACTACTCAAAGTTCGGGTTAACCGATAGTCCAAAACATAAACCAGAGGGATTTGAACCATTCTAAGAGTTCCTATAGTTTTTAAGGCTTCTAAGAATCTTGAAAAACTCATTTTTCTCATTTAAAAATTCCTCCAGTGATTTTTCCAAAAAAGTGCTCAAAATTACTGAAATGCCACTATGTATTTGTCAATTTTCATTTAACTATTCTGCCTCTATTTTAAGGCACCTGGGACCTCATATTTTCATTATTTGAGATCTAGATTATTGCTCTAATTTTATTTAACCTTAAATCTTTCTACTTAAAGGACACTCTTGTATAACCAATTCATTTTTGTCATTTTTATAAAAGCCGAGCATTTCAATCCTCACCATGACTTGAACCCTTCAAACCACAGTTAGGTTCCTCTGGAACTCCTTGGTTAAAATCTCTTGCATCTTGCAGTGGTGAGTCCACACAATGTCACAATGAGAGGGCTTCCTAAAACTCTCCAATGCAAAAGGAACTCGCTGTGGCGAGATTACTCTCAGGTTCCCTCTAGACTTGCAATTAGTGTTGCACTACAACTCAGCCCCTTGCGCTGTGGCACTCTTTACCTCTGAATGACTATTGGCTACGACTTAAGTAATCTTGGTCGTGACTTCTTTGCCTCTGATCCCATTTTCTCACCTTCTCACCTTTTCACTTCTTAGTTATATTCCATTAATCCTAGGTGAATTCTAGAGTCTTCCTAGCTATCACACATGGTTTTCTAGGCCTCTTAGCTCCCTTATATCACAATTAATACTCCACATTGATCATAAACTTTAGGGGGTTCATAATACTTGAGTATTACCATACATATTAGTACATGAACATATTATAGCAGCAATTGGTAACTAAGGCCATTAACAACATCATTCCTATACATACATATATATTTGTATATATATTCTAGCTAAGCTACCATACAATACCAATTGGGATAATGATTCATTGCATTACATAATCAAATCTTATGTGATTAAATGATAGTTCCACATTAACAATAATCCATATCAGATATTAACTAAAGTCATATGTCAAATTTCAACTACTACAAGATCTATTCTTCTATTAGCTCTATCATTAATTACAAGACACTAATATAACTACACTTGGCAATATGAATGCATGATGATGCTATACAAAAAGGATTACAAAAATGATAGCATCTATTCTAAACAAAAATGGCTCTATCGTAGAGAGCCCACACATGGCTTCCATGTCAGAGGTGCTCATCTACTTGTTTCCCCTTCCTATTATCTGATCAATCTTTACTTGAAATTGTTAGCCTATAAACGGGATGAGATATGAATCTTAGTAACCAGGGGATAATTCCAAGTATATGTACAATTTAATCAGTGTAAATGCATTTTAATCAGATAAATATCATAATCATCCATCATATCAGCAAATGAACTAGTTAAGCTACTAGTGACTACTATCCCATACTAGCAATCACATATATCATGTTAACGGCCAATAATACAAGGAAAGGCCCATCCATGGTGCCAACGCCCAATAGGGCACAACCTAAGCTTAGTGCATTTATGAGTCTAATCACAACTTGGAACTTGATCGAAGCATAACGCACAGGTGGCAGTTGCACCACAGCTTCGCCAAGGACACAATCAGGGTCCAAACACAACAATCAAGCAGCCAATCAATTATTCAGCAAGGCAAAGATACATTATGTAGCAATTATTAGATTACAAATGCATATATGCAAGGAATTAAATTAAACCTTGTGCCAAATTCTGAAATCAAAGATAAATGCCCACCCTTTAGAGGATCCTAGGTTAAATCAAAGCATATTTTGGATACTAATTATAGCATAAATTAGATACCATGGCACTAAACTATCAAGAAGTTCCTAGGAATTACTTACCCAATCACCAAAGAGTCTCAGCTTCAAACTTGAACTTCACCCACCAAGAAACCATAATATTCCAATCAAATTTTTAGGTATTTTCACATAAAATCCAAACTCATATTATAAGTTAGCTATTGCAGTCTCAAATTAATAGAAAACACATCAAGATGTGGAGGAGATACTTACCTAATGACCCTCTTAGCTCCAGCCTCTAAAAATCATACAAGAACAACCAAAATAACAAATTTTAAAGCTGGGTGAAAGGTGAAAATACTCCAAATGAAAAACTAATTAGGCCAAATTGAAGAGGAAAAAGAAAGCATTAAGTTTCATATAGATTACCTTGGCTAATTCTTCCTTTAGAAGTGGAAAATGATGGAGATATGTTAAAAAACCCTAACCCCCTATGGATGTCTGAATTTCCCTCTTGAGTTCCCTTAGGTTTTCTACATAATAAGAAGGAGACTATGAAGGGTTTAGGGTTTTAGTAAGGTTTTGGCCTGGCTTAAGGGTCCATGTCTAACTTGGGCCTATTTTTTGAGTTTTGGGCATTTAAGAAATTAAAGTAGATTGGGCCATTCTTCCCCAAATTAAGAGTGGGCTTCTATATTTGGCTTATGATATAAATGAATTGATCATAAGGCCTAAATTAAGTGTTCCTATTTTTTCAATTAATTTCACTAATTAAACCCATAACCATAACCATAATTAATATACTTTCACTTAACAATGATAAAAAATGATTATTATCTCGAAATGTCTAAAATAAATATATTTATTTGAAAATCTTTATTTCCTTAATCTTCCTAAATGCCCCATGTTAATCCCTTAATTCATTATAATTATTTTTAATTAATTTTGGGGTGTTACATTCTTCCTTCCTTTTAAGAATTTTTTTCCTCAAAACTAGAAATACCTTACTTAAAGAGTACTGAATAGTCTTTCCTCATAGCTTCCTCTGTCTCCTAAGTTGCCTCACTAAGTCTTAGTCTTTTCCATAGCAATTTCACTAGGAGGATGTTCTTATTACACAGTTGTTTGATTTTCGAGTCCACTATCCTTTCCAACTTAACCAGATAAGACAAGTTATCTTGTAGATGCACATTCTTATGCTCAATGACATGTAAAGGGTCTGAGTAATACTTTTTCAACTGAGATACATGAAACGCATCATGAAATTGGGCTAGATTTGGAGGTAAAGCCACTTTATAGGCTACAGGTCCTATACACTCAAGGATTTGAAAAAGACCAAGGAAACAAGGATTGAGCTTTCTTGACTTTATGGACCGTCCAATGCCCACCGAAGTAATCTTAAGGAACACATGGTCTCTTACCTTAAATTCTAAGGGTCTTTTTCTCCTATCTACATAACATTTTTGCCTACTCTGGGTAGCTATCAACTTCTTTCTATGAATTCTACTTGATGAGTGGCTTGGTCTACTATGTCCAAACCTAAGAGGCTTCTTTTTCCTAGCTCTACCCAATACAAGGGTGATTTGCACTTCCTTCCATAAAATGCTTCAAATGGTGCCATCTGGATACTACAATGGTAACTATTATTATAAGCAAAATTTGCTAAAGGTAAGTACACATCTAGCTCCCCTTTAGTTCTAGTACACTAGCTTTAAGCATATCCTCAAGGGTCTGAATGGTTCTCTCAGTCTATCCATCTAACTGAGGGTGATAGGTAGTGCTAAAGTTAAGATTAGTGCCTAAAGCTTCTTACAGAGACTATCACAATTTCAATCTAAATCTAAGGTCTCTATCTGACACAATACTATTAGGGACACCATGTAATCTCATAATCTCTTGAACATACAGTGTGCTAGTCTATGTAGAGGATAAGTGGCTCTAATATATAGAAAGTATGCAGACTTTGTTAGTTTATCCACAATCACCCAAATAACATTGTATCCTGAGGATATCCTAGGTAATCCCATCACAAAATCCATGGAAATACTATCACATTTCCATTCCAAAATCTCTAAAGGTTGTAACAATCTCACGAGTTTTTGATGTTTAATCTTAACCCTCTGATAAACTAAATATCTGGCAATAAAATATGCTATGTCCAATTTCATCCTAGGCCACCAAAAACTCTTTTTAATATCCTTATACATCTTAATGGTGCCTAGATGAATGGTGTACCTATTCTTGTGGGCTTTAAACAACACCACGTTTTTTACCTCTTCATCCTTGGATATACACACTCTACCCTGATACCTCACTAGACCATCATTTGATAGGTCAAAGTCCTCAACTTCTCCACTTCCTAATTGCTCTCTAATCTTACCTAAAGACTCATCCAACTCAGGCTCTTTAATCCTTTTTCTAAAATCATTTTCTATCCTTAATTTTCTCAAAACTAGGCTACTAGGATGTACTAAAATAGACAGGTTCAAGTCTTTTAACTCTTTAATCAATCTTTGCTCCATAAGCATCATCATTGCCATATGAATAGATTTCTTACTCAAGGCATTGGCGACAACATTTGCCTTCCCTGGATGATACTTTAAGGAGAAATCATAATCTTTAAGGAACTCCATCCACCTCCTTTGTCTTATATTCAATTCCTTTTAATCAAACAAGTACTTCAGACTCTTATGGTCATTATACACCTCAAATTGGGTACCATAGAGATAGTGCCTCTAAATCTTAAGTTTAAAAACTACAATCGCTAGCTCTAGGTCATGGGTGAAATAATTCTCTTTATGATGTCTAAGTTGCCTAGAAGTATAGACTATCACTTTACCTTGTTACACCAAAATACAACCCAAACCCTTCTTAGAGGCATCACTATAAACTTTAAAGGTTTCTTTAGGGTCAAGTATCACTAACATAGGTGTAGTGGTCAACCTATACTTAAGTTCCTAAAAGGTGTTCTCACACTTAGTATCTTACATAAATGATTCATCCTTTCTAGTCAACTTGGTCAAAGGCATGGCTAACTGAGAAAATTCCTTAATGAACCTTTTAATAGGAAACTATAGATTTCGATCACTGTTTTGGGTCTCTCTTAATTCAGTACTGTTTTCACTTTACTAGGATTTACCACTACCCCTTACTCCAATATTACATGGCCTAAGAACTTCACCTCTCACAACCAAAACTCACACTTCTTGAGTTTGGCATACAACTAATGCTCCTTCAAAGTTTGTAAAATTATCTTAAGATGCTTTTCACTACTCTTGGAATAGACAAGGATGTCATTGATAAACACTACCACAAGCCAATAAAGGTATAGCCTAAAAATCCTATTTATGTAGTCTATAAAAATAGCAAGGGCATTATGTAACACCATAATTTCTAACTCATCTCATGATATTCACATGCTTCACATAATTTATTTCATGAGGGAAGTAAGAAAAATCCATTAAAATAATACATTTCTTTGTATTGCGTCTTGTATAAAAATTTTATTCAGTGTCACTTGGACTATGTGAGCTCATACAACATATTTTCATATTCAATTTCATAGATACAACTCATTTAGATCATCAAAAGTGGCTTACATCTCAAGAAACTCAAAAAGAAGCATGAAATAAACACATATTTGTTGCCAGATTTTGCCCCTTTTCTATCCCAACTTTGGAAAATCATAACTAATTCTAAAAAAATCAAAATCAACTCATTTTATTTTTTTCATTTTATTATTATTATTATTATTTTGGAATATTTTCAAAGAAAAACAAACAAACAGCCTATAAAAGATATGAAAAATGCACCTCCACCCACCTTAACAAGATACAATGCCCTTAATAATCAAAAGCATCCTAATCAAGGTAGGAAGAACATTTGTTGGGTTTCCATGGCTAAAAGGCTAAACACATGGAGGGTAGCTTTTTAGATCTAGCTAAAACAAAACAACAATGAATGCCTTAATCCTTTTCATGCCTGGCAAATGAATAAATGTGGTCTTGCATAAGATTCAAGCTAAGTTCTAGAGTAAAAACAAGGTAGGAGATACAAACTAGAAATGAATAAGCATTAGGTTTAAAAATCTCACAAAGTAAATTGACCATCATCAAATTTCATTAAAGCAAAGCTAATTGCTACTTAACTTGTATTCTCAACACATGGTCAATTCCCTATCAAAGCTATGATCCCCTCAATACCACCAACTTCCAAAAAAGCACAGTTTTTTTTTTTTCAAAAACTGGAAAATAACACAAAATTGACTAAAAGCCTAGAAACTAGAAAAAAAAATCAACTAACCAAACCAAAAAGTTTATTTGATGAATTGAATTAAGAACAAGAACACACTATAACCAATCCTAATTGATCAATAAAATTTGCTGCACAATCCACTTAAGATGCTAATTAACCAATTAGATGAATTAATTTCTCAAACAATTAATTGCACAAAAATTCCAGTCACTTAATCTAACAACCATTGTATCAATTAGTTTAAAATCAAGAGGAAATTAAAAGTAATTTGCACAGCACTAATTTTGAAATTTTTACAAACATGTAATAATGATCACAATTAAAATTCCAAAGATCAAATTATACTCAATCCACAAATCAAACCAATCTAGTAATTTTCAGCAATTAAATTCCTAAATTAATAAGCTAAACCTAGTCAAATTAACAATGGAAATAATGCTGAAATTAAAGATTGAGCAAGGAATTTTTATCCCATTTGGTGAGAAAATATGGAGCTCAAATCTACATCTCAGAGTTTCCAAGCTTCAGCGAGCCACCAAGGATGATTCAAGCTACCATGGAGAGTTTAATCAGAAGAAAATTGATGATGGGAGCTTTAGCCGTAGAGAAATGGATTAATTAATCTCTCCCTGGAGCTCTCATTTTTTCCACATTCCAGTATGCCTCCCCCTTTCCTCTCTTTTGTCGTCTAATTGCCTTCCCCTTCTCTTTTTTTTTCCTTCGCTCGCTTATTATTTTTTTCTTTTGCACGCTGTATGCGTTTCCCGTCATTTACTCTCCAATCCTCCTCATTGTTGCCACATTTTCATTTAATCATACATGTTCTGCTCTCACGTCAGCCTTCTTTAAATTCTAGCTTCTAGCTCATTCAGCTCATTTACTCCCACATCAGCCCACATGTTCCTTTGCATGACTCACTCATTCCATCATTATTTTTCACATTGCTATCTAGCTTTTCCATGTTTCTTTCACATGCAATTCTTCTTTCCTACCCATAACATCTTCTCAGCTAGCACAAGCTTCGTGAGCTCATAAATGACATGGCTTCAACGTTTCTTCATCGTGGACTGCCTCTTCACTCATTCAGCTTATGTATCCATAACCAATAGCTCAAGCTTTCATCACATTTTGCTCGAGTTTAATTCCTCCAACTCATGCTTGTTCAACTCGTTTACCACGTGCTTATTGTGTCTCATGCAGCTTCCATGTGAGGAATAAAAAGAATGGGTTAAAGTTTAAATGAAGATAGAATGCATGAAGAAGCTAAAATAGAGCTATGAAAAGCTACGTGGAAAGAGAAGAGAAAGAGCATCGAGTTGAAAGGAGCTTGGGCAGCTCTCATGTAAGCTACATGAGCAGAAAAGAGGAAGAAGCAGAGTACAAGCACCGGGCTTTTCATGCACGAAGAGAAGCAAAGTTAAACGTTGAACAGAACCATGCATGAAGCACGTTGATCCATCGAGAGAACCATCAAGGCTACATACTCCATTCCTCACACCTCATCTGAAGAAACCACACATTCAAGCTGAAACAGAGTAGAAACAGCTTCACATAAAGAGGTCTTGGGTTGAAAAGTGTGGAGGAGCAGAAAAGAGGAAGAGCCATGAGTTGTGTGTAGTGAAAGAGCTTGGTTTTAACGTTGAAGTAGCTGAACATAAGTTGGAAATAGTAGCTAACATCAAAGGCGAGCAGAATAGAGGAGAAGTAATACGAAGGTTTGCTAAACACATACATGCAGAACAAGTGAAGGAAGCAGCCTCTGTTTGAAAGCTAGACGAAGAAGAAAAAGCAACTTGATCAATCTATGTGGAACTAAGTACATGGAGTTTAAAGAAGGCTGACATGAAGGATATGAAGCTGACCCATGTTGAAGCTAGAAGAGCTGGATTGGAAGCTACAGATCATGTGGAAATGACGCAAATGAAGCTACAAGCTAGCATGGGAATCATTATAGTAATGAGCTGAAGTTGGAAGCATCCTATATCGAAAAGGCATGGAAAGGCAGGTAAGGGCTCTAGCTAGAAGAGAAGCAAAGAAGTTGACATGGAAAGGAACAGCATGTGGCTAGAACAGACGTTGAATACGACGGAGAGATGCATACAGCTCGAGTGGAAAGTCAACGTAGCTAAATAAATACATGAAACACACGCAAAGCTGACAAAGAGAGAGAGCTGGAGATTAATGTAGCTATGGGCTGACGTGGATTAGTGAAGCGGAGCTGGAAGCGCAAGAAATAACTAGAGCTAAGGGGGCACGTGACTCATTAAGGAAAAAAAGTGCTAAAGCATTCATTGGAAAAAAAAATGTGACCCTAGCGTGGGAATGAAGGAGGGGGGAGCGGGGAGAAAACAAAAAGAGGATGTAAAAATGCGAGAGCTCTAAAGGCTAAAGGAGGAAGCATTTTCTCATCGGATTTTCCATGGCCGCTGCTCATTCCATTGATTCTCCTCCGATTAAATTCTCCATGGTAGCTTGAATCATCCATGGTGGCTAGCTGAAGCTTGGAAACTCCCAGATGCAGATTTGAGCTCCACAATTTCTCACCAAATTGGATAAAAATTCCTCGCTCAATCTTTTAATTTCAAAATTATTTTCCTTATTAATTTGACTAGGTTTAGTTTATTAATTTAGGAATTTAATTACTAGAAATTACTAGATTGGTTTGATTGTAGATCGAGTATAATTTGATCTTTGGAATTTTAATTGTGATCATTACATGTTTGTAAAAATTCCAAAATTAGTACTGTGCAAATTACTTTTTATTTCCTCTTGATTTTAGGCCAATTGATGCAATGGTTGTTGGATTAAGTGGCTGAAATTTTTGTAGAATTAATTATTTAAGGAATTAATTAATCTAATTGGTTAATTAGTATCTTAAGTGAATTGTGCAGTAGATTTTATTGATCAACTAGGATTGGTTATAGTGTGTTCTGTTTTTAATTCAATTAATTAATTTTTTAAAGTTTCTTGTGGTCGCAAATTCCTTGAATAATCGATGAACTAAATCTTGGATGGTCGGTCATTCAAGAGCTTTTATAGGGAATACACTAATGAATAAGAAAATTAAATTTAAATTTGATACACTAAAAAGGAGCAAAGATAATTGAATTCTAGAGAGTCCATCTGAAGGCTAGCTACCACATTTTCTTAACTGTTTACTTCATTTAGTCTTAAGTTTTTTATTCTTGTCAATTAAATTTTAGTTCAATTAAATTTTAGTAATCCAAAACCCCTTAAATAATTTTCATTTAGTAATACTTGGAACACTCTTTCATAAACAAATTAAGGCACAAACTCCTTGGGAAAATGACCTAGGTTGCACCATTATCTACAGAATTTACTTTACTACCTAGTTTTATTTGAGATTGCGCAACACAATCGTCAAAATTTGATGCCATTGCTGGGGAATTGGAGTCTTAATTGTTTGAGAAAGTTTGCTAGGTGTCTAACCTCTATTTTTGTTCTATTTTGGTTTGCTTTTTGTTCTATTTTGAACTTGGATTTGGATCATTTTGGTGTTACGCATCAACTTGTCTGCTTGTTGGAATTTTTGTTTGAAGTGCCTAGAAAATTCTCAAACTTTGTTTTCTAAGGTTTTTGGGTGTTTTCAGCAAAAGTAATAGAAAAGCTATTAGGTGCACCATTTTTTAGCCAAATTCCAACGTTTGAGGCACTTTTTTGAATTTTTTAGTATTTTTTTGAATTTTTTTAGAAATTTTTCAATTTTTCTAGATTTAATTTCTTGATTTTTTGTGAGTTCATTTTGAGTGATTAGCTTCTAGTTTAGAGTGTTTTTTTATTGTTAGATTAGTCTTAGCTTCATTGAATTTTTATTTTCTTGATTTTGAGTTAATTTTAGTAAAGCCTGTCACTGATTTGTTTTGTGCTAATTATGCTTATCATATTCTTTGTCTGAAATGGATCCTTATTATTCTAATGAAGGTGTTTATGATTCTTGTGCAGAACATAGGATTTCTCGGATGTTGGATGAAGCCATGTCAATGCTTCAAGGCCTTCTTGAAAGACAAAGACAAAAACGACAAGCACAACAATATCAACAAGTCCAATAACCATGCTACCAACCACACCACCTTTCTTATGAAGTCCACCCCAGCTATCAACCATACCACCATCATATGAAGTACACCCTAATTACCACCATTATTATGAGCTATACCACAACTTCCATATGCAAAAGGCAGAACATCATCCTTACAATTATCATGAAGGATACATGTAACAAGAGGTCTAGAGGGAACCAAGTTTGGAAGAGAGGATGATGCAA
This sequence comes from Erythrophleum ivorense, assembly GCA_026724425.1. NCBI lineage: Eukaryota > Viridiplantae > Streptophyta > Magnoliopsida > Fabales > Fabaceae > Erythrophleum > Erythrophleum ivorense. The sequence continues at coordinate 42,735,221 of JAIUCV010000001.1, read as the reverse complement.
CAATTGGAAGCCTTTAATCTTAAACACCAACAAATACATCAAATGGCCCAACAAGAAAATGAACTATGACGTCTTGAAAATCAACAAAAGATTGACAACATTATGAAGGATTTGGGAATTCAAATGAATTAACCAACTTCAAGTGCTAATGAATTAACTGAAGAGCAAATTAGAAGGGAATTTATAGAGGAGGAAAAGTCCTATTCACTGGGTAATATCCTTCCATCTTCTAATATATTGCAATTTGTTAGAACTGAATCTGGTTTATTTGATAGTACTGTGACTACTGATGCATATAATGTTATTGATTCTGAATTGCATGATGATGTTGTTGATAAGGAAATTGTTGTTGAATCTCTTGATATGGTTGATTGTGGTAATGTATTAAGCAAAAATGATACAATTATTGATGTTCATGATTCCTTATGTACTGATACACTTGGTATTTCTACTCCTAGCTGTGACCATTATAATGAATTCATTTGTGAACCTGTTAATGATGAATCTATTAAGTCTAGCTTAGTAGATAAGTGTAGGGGTGACTTAGAACGTGATGACCATTCTATTCCTAGTGTGGAATTGGTTGATAAGTCTATTGATGATGCATCTTATGAATTTAGGGACAGTATACCATCTGGACCATGTGACATAGTTGAATTGAATGATTCTGTTGATTGTGTACGTACTGGATCCACTATATGTGATAGATGCTCACAGATTAATTCTTTCATTGAGACTAGTAAGTCCCCTGCATATACTGATCAACATGATTCCTCACTAGCTTGTGATGGCATGACTGTTGAAATAATAGATGTAGCATGTGAAAAGGACATAGACAGTGAAATTGTTGAACAACTTGTTGTTGATGAATCAGACTCTACTTTCCAATGCTTATGTGATGATATGCATACATGTCCTATATTTGTTAAGATTAATGAGTTTTTGAAGTCTGATAAATCTGTTAATCCAAAGAGTCCTTTGTTTGCACTGAAATTGTTGATAAGAATGATTCTATTGATCATACTGGTATTGATGAGAACATGCATAAAGATAGTGCTGATATTGAACATCTTGTTGATCCTTGTGCTATTGTTGATACTAGTGAGAGACTAAATTTTGTTATTGATCATTGTTTAGAATCTTGTGAGCCTACTGATGTCTCTTTGGTAAGGGAAGATGTTGTTTCTCTTGTTAAGAGTCCGGAATAGATTCCTAAAGTCGTTAAGCTAATTCCCAACAAGCCACAAACTCTCCTAATTGAGAAAAAGCAACTGTCAGACACCTTGAACTCAAAGGACTGTGAGAAGCTGAAATTAAATTCTTCTGTGGATGGAATGACTCTTACTGATGAGAGTCTAGTAGATTTTATTGGCTTTGATAGATATTTAGAGAGTCTAGAGTGATGCGAAATCAAGGGGTGCCCCAATCTTCACGACGTAGGTTGATGGATAGATGATGGTTCGAGACCCGACGGAAGCAAATAGCCAACCAACGTTATAAGAACGTTGACCTGCTATTTAGACAATGCGCCTAACCACGAACACAGTAAACCAATCCACACAACGACACACTTGGATCGAAGCATGAATTGGGGGCTTTTGCGAACTTGAATCACCAACCTAAAGATAGGTTGACAAGACAAAGGTTTCACAAGAGCAAAGAAAAGATAAGATTCTCACAATTAGAGAAACACTCAATAATTCTACTACTTCCAATCTGATTCAAATGAAGGCAGAATACATAAATTTATAGTGTAGCTCAAACCTATCTACTGGAGGAAAAGTAGGAAACTAACTACATAATCCTAACTAAAAGATCTAAAAAATAGGGATACAAAATCAAATCCTTTTGAAAACAGAAAAGGATAGATAATCAACCTAATAGAAACTAATTAATACTAATGGGCTGGACATCTTGCATTTGAAGTACTATTCACGTCCTCTATCTTCAATGGGCTTTTTAAGCATCATCCTGGGCTTGAATAAGCATGATTAAGGCTCCATTTGCTTCCTCAATGCATGCACTAATATTATGGGCTTCTAATTCAGCAAATTGAAGCCCAATTGCTCTTTGTAGACGCTTAACTCTTCCTCTTGTCATTGGGCCATCTATCATCAAGTCCTTCTCCACACGAGTATCCTTCCCCACATGAGTCTGGTTCATATCATCCTCCCCCTCTTGAAAAGGAGTCGTCCTCGACTCTTCAAAGTCTGCACCAAAATAAGGGGAAAGGTCAGAAACATTAAAAGTAGCACTTACACCATACTCACCTGGTAAATCTATCTTGTAGGCATTATCATTAATTCTCTCTAGCACGCGGAAAGGCCCATCTCCGCGAGGCATAAGTTTAGACTTTCTTTTGTCAGGAAACCTCTCTTTTCTAAGGTGCAACCAAACCAAATCTCCTGGTTCAAAGATAACCCTCTTTCGTCCCTTATTAGCACGTTCTACATATTGTTGAGTCATCCTCTCAATGTTTTGTTTTGCTTTCTCATGGATTTGTTTAACAAACTCAGCACGTTTCTGTCCATCCATATTGATTCTTTCTTGCAAAGGCAAAGGAGCTAACTCAATAGGTGTAAGAGGATTAAAACCATATACAATCTCAAATGGTGAATATTTAGTAGTGGAATGAACAGCCCTATTGTATGCAAACTCGACATGTGGGAGACACTCCTCCCAATTCTTCAGGTTCTTTTTAACCACAGTTCGTAACAAAGAAGATAGTGTCCTATTAACAACTTCAGTTTGTCCATCAGTTTGCGGATGACAAGTAGTAGAGAATAACAATTTAGTTCCAAACTTGCTCCACAAAGTTTTCCAAAAATAGCTTAGAAACTTAGCATCACGATCTGACACTATAGTCCTCGGAATCCCATGAAACCTCACAACTTCCTGAAAGAACAAATTAGCAATATTAGAAGCATCATCAACCTTATGACATGCAATGAAGTGTGCCATTTTAGAAAACCTGTCCACAACAACAAAAATAGAGTCCCTCCCCCTCTTAGACCTAGGTAATCCCACAATAAAATCCATGGAAACATCTTCCCAAGGTACACTAGGAATAGGGAGGGGAGTATACAGTTCATGGGGATTTAATTTAGATTTTGCTTTATGACATACAACGCATCTCCCCACAAACTTTTGAACATCCCTACGCATCTTAGGCCAATAAAAATGCTCATTCAAGATATCAAATGTTTTAACAATGCCAAAGTGTCCCATTAAACCTCCTGAATGTGCTTCCTTCATCAATAACATACGTAGAGAACAATTAGGAATGCAAAGCTTATCAACACGAAACAAGAATCCTTGATGCAAGTAAAATTTGTCCCAACCAACTCCAGGCTTGCAATAGTTAAAAGCTTCACCAAAATCAACATCATTTGTATATAATTCCTTGATGAACTCAAAACCAAGAACCTTAGAGTCTAACATGGAAAGAAGAACATACCTACGTGTAAGTGCATCAGCAACAATATTCTCTTTACCTTTCTTATGCTTAATCACATATGGGAAAGATTCAATGAATTCAACCCAACTAGCGTGTCTTCGATTCAATTTGTTTTGGCTCTTAATATGTTTTAGAGCCTCATGGTCAGAATGTATGACAAATTCTTTAGGCCACAAATAATGTTGCCAAGTTTCCAACACTCTAACTAAAGCATATAGCTCCTTATCATATGTAGGATAGTTAAGAGTAGGACCACTTAGCTTTTCGCTAAAATATGCAATGGGCTTACCTTCTTGCATGAGTACACCTCCTATGCCAATTCCACTAGCATCACATTCAACCTCAAAAATCTTACCAAAATCTGGAAGGACTAATAAAGGTGCATGTATGAGCCTCTCCTTGATGGTTTGGAAGGCTTTCTCTTGAGCTTCTCCCCACTTGAATGGAACATTCTTCTTTGTCAACTCATTCAAAGGAGCTGCCAGTGAGCTGAAGTCCCTCACAAATCTCCTATAAAAGCTTGCAAGTCCATGGAAGCTCCTCACTTGTCCGATGGTGGTAGGGGTTGGCCAATCTTGAATGGCTTTGATTTTCTCTTCATCAACCTCAACCCCCTCAGCACTCACAACAAAACCAAGAAAAACAACTTTATTAGTGCAAAAATCACACTTATTCAAATTGCCAAACAATCTTTCTTTTCTTAAAACCTCTAGGACTTGTCTCAAGTGATCTACATGCTCATGCAAAGTCCTACTGTACACAAGGATATCATCAAAGTAAACTACCACAAATTTACCTATGAATGCACGCAAGACATGATTCATCAACCTCATAAATGTGCTAGGTGCATTAGTGAGACCAAAAGGCATAACTAACCATTCATAAAGTCCATGTTTAGTCTTAAATGCAGTTTTCCATTCATCTCCTTCTTTCATCCTAATTTGATGGTAGCCACTTTTTAAATCAATTTTAGAGAAGATAGTGGAGCCATTTAATTCATCAAGCATATCATCTAACCTAGGGATAGGATGACGATATCTTACCGTTATATTATTGATGGCTCGACAATCAATGCACATTCTCCATGTGCCATCCTTTTTAGGCACGAGCAACACTGGTACTGCACATGGGCTAAGGCTCTCCCTCACATATCCCTTTTCTAGCAGCTCTTGCACTTGTCTTTGAATCTCCTTGGTCTCTTCAGGATTAGCTCGGTAAGCTGGACGATTGGGCAAAGGCGCTCCAGGTATAAAGTCAATTTGATGTTCTATCCCTCTAATTGGTGGCAACCCAGGTAGTACCTCTTCGGGAAAGACATCTCCATATTCCTGCAAAAGAGATATAACAAGACTAGGCAAAGTAGAGGTTAAGTTGTTAGTATTCAACATAGCCTCTTTATAGATAACTATTAGGAGGTTTTGTTGAGAAAACAAAGCTTGTTTGATCTCACTCTTTCTTGCTACTAACAAACTTTTCTCTCTTTCTCCCTCTTTCTCTCTTTTACCTTTAGCTCTCTCTCCTTTTCCTCTCTCTTCTCTTGGCTTGCCCTCTTTTCTTTTCTCAATTTTACTCTCCTCTTTTTCAGACACTTTTACACACTCACTTTCTCTTTTCTTCTCTCTCTTGATTTGATCTTCTAACACTTGCTTTGGTGACATAGGAAGGAGGGTTATAGGTTCCCCTCTAAGTACAAAAGAATAATGATTTAGAAAACCATCATGTGTAACACGTCTATCATACTGCCAAGGCCTACCTAACAAAATATGACATGCTTTCATTGGTACAACATCACAAAGCACTTCATCCTTATACTTGCCAATTGAAAACATTACCTTAACTTGCTTGGTTACTCTCAATTCTCCACATTCATTGAGCCATTGGAGTTTGTAAGGCCGTTGATGCTTGAAAGTAGATAAATTCAACTTCTCCACTAGCTCAGTGCTTGCCACATTGCAGCAACTTCCTCCGTCTATAATCACACCACATATCTTTCCTTGGATTTGGCAACGAGTATGGAATAAGTTCTCTCTTTGTTTATCTTCGTCTGCCATCATCGGGGCACTAAGGGCTCTCCTAGTTACAAGGAGTTCTCCTTCTTCTGCATACTCTCCATCTTCATGTTCCATGAATAGCTCTTCTTCTTCCTCTATTGTTTCTCCTTCAGTTTCCCACTCACCAAGGTTGTTGATATTCATGGTTCGCTTGTTAGGACATTCACTAGAGATGTGTCCTCTCCCTTGGGACTTGAAGCATATTATGTCTCGATTTCTTGAAGGATTAGGCCCACTTTGAACCTTCTTGGGTGGTGCAGCCAGCTTTTCTTCTTTCTTTATTTCATTTCCCTTTGAATTTGAAGTAGAGGGAATATCTTTCTTTGGGTTGTTCCTCCATGAGTTGAAAGAAGTTGAACTGGAGCTCTTCCTTGCAATATTCTTCCTTTTGAGTTGTTTTTCCACCTTGGCAGCTTGGTGGACCAAGTCATGAATCTCAACATAATGGTACATCTCCACAACATCGGCTATGTCACGATTAAGCCCATCTAAGAAACGAGCCATTGTTGCTTCTGGATCCTCCTCTACATTAGCTCTAATCATGGCTATTTGCATTTCCTTGTAGTACTCATCCACACTCTTGGATCCTTGAGTGAGGCGTTGAAGCTTATTGTGAAGTTCCCTTCGAAAATAGGATGGAATGAATCGTCTCCTCATGATAGCCTTCATCTCTTCCCATGTTGAGATGAGGTGCTCTCCATATCTAATCCGCTCCTTTTGCATCTGGTCCCACCAAATAAGAGCATAATCAGTAAACTCAAGAGCAGCAATTTTGACCTTCTTACCCTCAGAGTAGTTATGGCATGAAAAGATTTGCTCTACACGCATCTCCCACTCCATGTATGTTTCTGGATCACTCTTGCCTTGAAAGGAAGGAATTTTGACTTTGACTCCTCCAAGGCCTTCTTCTTCATCTCTAGGCCTCCTCAGTGATCTTCTTTGTATGTTGAGTGGCCTTCTTCTTGGCTGAGTCTCCTCTCCTTCATAATCTTCATCATGGCTCTCCATGTCTTCCGCATATTCACGGTGTTGTGGGTGTGCAGCATGAGCTTGTCTTTGGTTAGCTTGAGTAGTAGTCCTTTGGCTAGAGGTTCTACTCTCCACTCGATCTAAGCGTTCATGGAGTCCTTCCAACTTCTTATCAAGCATCCTTTCAAAATGACCCACTAGAGCTTTCATTTGCAAAGGCGCTACTCCAAATGAATTGTGATCATCATTATCACTTTCATGTGCTACTCCTTTTTCTCGATTATCTGCCATGTTAGTGAAAAAGAAACACAAGTATATAGGATCTCACAAATATTTCCTCACGTGTTTCACTCAATTGAGATATAACACTCACACTCGTGTTTACTCTCTCTTATTGGCTTTTTCTACAATGATCTTATCCACTCTTGCCTTTTACCTCTCAATATCAAATCCTAAGCTCTTATGTTACCTAAGACCTTGTCAAGTGATCAAGGACTGCCAATTCTCGGTTCACCAAAGTATGTGCTGGTGGATGGTATGAAAAGTTGTGATTGGCGCATACAAGTTACAAGTAAGGTTAGGGTTTGGTTAGGCTAGGGTTCCAATATGAAAAAGGGAAGATTTAACCACTTAGCAATGCAAAATTAAGTTTAAAATACCAAAGAGCCAAATTACAATGATTCTAAAAACCCAAGATATGAGAAATCAATGGAGGGTTAGATTAGGAAAGTTCAAATCAAAGGAATAGGAAACAAGTTGAAGTCACAATAGGAAAGTCCACAATCACAAGATAAAAGGAAACAAATGGAAAAGGAAACAATGCTGATCACAAATGAAAGAAATCTGATCACAATTTTTTTTTTTCGTTTTTTTTTCACTTTTTTTTTTTGGCTAACCTTTTTTTTTTTGCCTTTCTTTTCTATTCCTTTTCCTTTTCCTTTTTTTTTTTTGCCTCTTTTTTTTTTTTTTGGATCAGATGAAAGAGAATCACAAGATCACACAATAAGAAACAGATCAGAAAACGTTACCGCTAAAAATAACAATAACTTCCTCTAGAGAACTCCGAATTTGATGATTCTAAAACGAAATGAAAGTTGAGATTCTGAAACTTAGGATTGACCTATTAATCGTCCAAAATCTCAAAAGGAAAGGGGTTGAACAGATAAGGGAAAAATAACACGTCCAGAACAAAAGTTTTCCAGATTACAAAATGAATGGCTCTTGTAGCATAAAAAACCAAATCTTGCACACTAAGGATCAAATCTGGAAACAAGGGAAGGTAGAAAATTTAGTATTTTTTTTTTATAATAAAAGGTAGCAATGAATGGATATGGAAAAAAATATGGAGGCTACAAAAGAAGTAGAATGGTGGATGATGAATGTATGATAGACAACCTACCGTGTAAACCGAAGCTCTGATACCAAATGATGCGAAATCAAGGGGTGCCCCAATTTTCACGACGTAGGTTGATGGATAGATGATGGTTCGAGACCCGACGGAAGCAAATAGACAACCAACGTTATAAGAACGTTGACCTGCTATTTAGACAATGCGCCTAACCACGAACACAGTAAACCAATCCACACAACGACACACTTGGATCGAAGCACGAATTGGGGGCTTTTGCGAACTTGAATCACCAACCTAAAGATAGGTTGACAAGACAAAGGTTTCACAAGAGCAAAGAAAAGATAAGATTCTCACAATTAGAGAAACACTCAATAATTCTACTACTTCCAATCTGATTCAAATGAAGGCAGAATACATAAATTTATAGTGTAGCTCAAACCTATCTACTGGAGGAAAAGTAGGAAACTAACTACATAATCCTAACTAAAAGATCTAAAAAATAGGGATACAAAATCAAATCCTTTTGAAAACAGAAAAGGATAGATAATCAGCCTAATAGAAACTAATTAATACTAATGGGCTGGACATCTTGCATTTGAAGTACTATTCACGTCCTCTCCCATATCTCAAGTTGGGGTGATTCCTCCATCCTGGATTGTATGTATTAGAATAGGGATCATATTTTTGTTGCCCTTGTTGCATTGGCCCTACTGGAAACATCCTAGCACAAGTCTCTACCCTCTCCTTTAACATAGGGCATTGATCAGTAGCATGTGTGGCCAAATAACATATATCACACAGGGGTCCCAACAAGATAGTAGAGGTAGATGTCTACCCAAGTGCATAGTACTGTGGATAAGAATGTATCTAAGTAGGGTAGGACTGTGGTGCACAAGTCTGAGATGGAGTAGAGGATGACTGTGGCTGCTGCTAATCTAAAGTAAGCTGTTGGAGCACAAAAGACATTGCATCAACCTTGTTTTCAATTCTCTGACCATAGCCTGGAGCATACAATTCACTAACTCCTCTTACTGTTTACATTAATTTGGACCCAAATTGCTGAGCATTCTGAGCCATTTTATCAATTAACTCCCAAGCCCTTGTAGGTGTCAGATCATCTAAGGCTCCACCAGAGGCAGCATCAATCATGTTTCTGTCCATGTTCATCAGCCCCTCATAGAAGTACTGAATAAGCAGCTAATCAAAAATTTAATGGTGAAGACAATTAGCCAGCAACCTCTTGAATCTTTCCTAGTACTCATACAAAGTCTCTCCACCATTCTGTCTGATCCCACATATTTCCTTCCTTATGGATATAGTGCTAAAAGAAGGAAAGAATTTTTCCAAGAATAGCCTTTTCAATTGGTCCCAAGAAGTGATGGCACTAGGGGGTAGATAGTACAACCAGTCCTTGGCTAAACCATCCAAGGAAAAAGGGAATGCTTTGAGCTTAATTTGTTCTTCTTAGATGTCCTATGGCTTCATTGTAGAGCAAACAACATGGAATTCCTTCAGATGTTTGTGAAGGTCATCTCCTGCAAGTCCATGAAACTTGGGAAGTAAGTGAATCAAACCAGATTTAAGCTCAAAATTTGCATCTAATTCTGGATATTGTATACAAAGATTTTGATAATGCACATTAGGAGCTGTCAATTCTCTAATAGTTCTGGCATGCATGTTATCATTTAAATTAGCATTTGCATTCAAGTTAGCCTGAACATGCATATTTATGTCAGCATTCATTTAATCTTGTTCAGCCATATTATCACTAGCAAATTGAAATAAACAATCAATTCCTTCCACACAATCAAAAGAAGAAGAAATAGAACTACTAATTCCTACACTATCCTTGTTTTTCTTAATCCATACTTGTCTTCTAAAGGTTCTTTCAATTTTGGGATCCAAATCAATTAATTTTTCATCAGAGCTCCTTGTCATAAACCAATTAGACAAGAAAAAACTAAGAAGGAACACAAGAAATCAACAAAGAAAAATCAAAACAAAAAATCTAGAAGAATCTTAGAAAATTCAAGAAAATACTAAAAAATTAGAAAAAGTGCCTTAAACGTTGGAATTTGGCCAAAAACCTTGAAAAACAAAGTTTGACAATTTTCTGGGCACTTTAAACAAAAGTTCCAACAAGCGGTAGAATCAAATCAAGCAACCGAAATGTCCAAAATCCAACTTCAAAATAGGGCAGAAACAAAACAAAAATAGAGAAAAAATAGGGCAAAAATACTAAGAAACCCTTTCAAACAATTAAGAAACTAAACTCCTTGGCAACGGCGCCAAATTTGACAATTGTGTCACGTAATCTCAAATAAAACCAGATAGCAAAATAAATTTTGTAGATAATGGTGCCACTTAGGTCATTTTCCCAAGGAGTTTGTGCCTCAATTTGTTTATGAAAGAATGTTCCAAGTATTATTAAACGAAAATTGTTTAGGGGGGTTTTGGATTACTAAAATTTAATTGAACTAAAATTTAATTGACAAGAATAAAAAATTAAGACTAAATGAAGTAAACAGAGAAAATGTGGTAGCTAGCCTTCAGATGGACTCCTTAGAATTTAATTACCCTTGCTCTTTTTTAGTGTACCAAATTTGGATTTAATTTTTTTGTTCATTAGTGTATTCCCCATAAAAGCTCTTGAATGACCATCTAAGATTCAATTCATCGATTATTCAAGGAATTTGCGACCACAAGAAACCTTGAAAAATTTATTAATTGAATTAAGAACATAACACACTATAACCAATCCTAGTTTATCAATAAAATCTGCTGCACAATCCACTTAAGATGCTAATTAACCAATTAGATTAATTAATTCCTCAAACAATTAATTGCACAAAAATTCTAGCCACTTAATCCAACAACCATTGCATCAATTAGCCTAAAATCAAGAGGAAATTAAAAGTAATTTGCACAGCACTAACTCTAGAATTTTTACAAACATGTAGTGATCACAATTAAAATTCCAAAGATCAAATTATACTCAATCCATAATCAACCTAATCCAGTAATTTCCAGTAATTAAATTCTTAAATTAATAAACTAAACTTAGTCAAATTAATAAGAAAAATAATTTTGAAATTAAAAGATTGAGCAAGGAATTTTTATCCAATTTGGTGAGAAATTATGGAGCTCAAATCTGCATCTTGGAGTTTCCAAGCTTCAGCTAGCCACCACAGATGATTCAAGTTGCCATTAAGAATTTAATCGGAGGAGAATCAATGGAATGAGCAGTAGCCATGGAGAATCCAATGAGAAAATGCTTCCTCCTTCAGCCTCTGGAGCTCTCACATTTTTATGCCTCCTCTTTCATTCCCACGCTGAGGTCACATTTTTTTTTTCCGATGAATGCTTCAGCGCTTTTTTTCCATAATGAGTCACGTGCCCTTCAGCTCGAGTTATTTCTCACACTTCCAGCTCTGCTTCACTAATCCACGTCAGCCCATAGCTACATTAATATCCAGCTCTCTCTCTTTGTCAGCTTTGCATATGTTTCATGTATTTATTTAGCTACGTTGACTTTCCACTCGAGCTGCATGCATCTCTCCATCATATTCAATGTCTATTCCAGCAACGTGCTCTTCCTTTCCACGTCAACTGTGCATGTTAGCTCTTCTTCTAACTCGAGCAAGCTTCATGCAAATCCACATCGTTTCTTCTCTTCAGCTCGAGCCCTTAGCTGCCTCTCAATGCCTCTTCGACATGGGATACTTCTAGCTTTAGCTCATTGCTTCAATGATTCCCACGTCAGCTCGTAGCTTCATTTGCATCATTTCCACATGATCTGTAGCTTCCAATCCAGCTCTCCTAGCTTCAATGTGGGTCAGCTTCATATTCTTCATGTCAGCCTTCTTTAAACTCCACGTAGATTGATCAAGTTACTTCTTCTTTGTCTAGCTTTCAAACAAAGGCTACTTCCTTCACTTGTTCTACATGTATGTGTTTAGCAAACCTTCATATTGCTTCTCCTCTATTCAACTCACCTTTGACATTAGCTATTGTTTCCAACTCATGTTCAACTACTTCAACATAAAAACCAAGCTCTTTCACTCCACACAACTCATGGCTCTTCCTCTTTTCTGCCCCTCCATACTTTTCAACGCAAGACCTCTTTATGTGGAGTTGTTTCTACTCTGTTTTAGCTCAAATGTGTGGTTTCTTTGGATGAGGTGTGGGGAATGGAGTGTGTAGCCTTGATGGGTCTCTCGATGGATCAACGTGCTTCATGCATGGTTCTGTTCAATGTTTAACTTTGCTTCTCTTCGTGCATGAAAAACTCAGGGCTTATACTCTGCTTCTTCCTCTTTTCTGCTGTGTAGCTTACATGAGAGCTGTCCAAGCTCCTTTCAACTCGATGCTCTTTCTCTTCTCTTTCCACATAGCTTTTCACAGCTCTGTTTTAGCTTCTTCATGCATTCTATCTTCATTTAAACTTCAACCCACTCTTCTTTTTATTCCTCACATGCCTCCTCTGTTTAAGTCTCCAAAACGTAAGTCTTGTCTTGCATAACAAACTCTTCTCTTCTTCAAATCAATTTATCATTTAAAGCTACAATTACCCATTGAAATTATGTATAAAAGAATGGAAAATATTCAATAGAATTATCCACAAAATTATTTAAAAGAAATTCATGCATTAAAACTCAATAATTTTGCCAATTAATTCACAAAGTGCATAAGTGGCTGATGAAATCAAATTGTATCTAATTAAACCCCTAAAGCCATATTTACTCATCAAAATGCCTAAGCTTAGGAGGATTAATATGTCTAAAATTATCATTTATCAATCACACAATTACACACTTGAAGCAAGCCAAGACACTAGGTTTACTCTTAAACACACACTTGGTTCCATAAATGGTCCATTGAAGCAACTCATATCATCCAAGTTCTAGGCTCCATTCTCTTGCTATTTCTAGACTTCTTGGACTCATTAAAGGTCCTTGGAACCATCACATATTCGATTGCACCATTCGAAGACTAAGTTGCTTTATAAGGCACCATTATGGACGCCATTGTCCCATCTCCCAACCTATGGCTCCTAAATTTTTCCTAATGGTTCCTCCCATCTTCTAACATCATACGGAGTCTCAAATCAAGGCTAGAACAAATTAAAACACTCAACTCTATGAATCCTCCTTGGTCAAAACAAGCACATAATTAGGTTTCTTGGAGTTTTAAAATTTTCCTTGATGGGAGAGCCACTTAGGAAGGTTTCTAGGAGTCTTAGGAGCTCAAGGAAACATTTAAATAGCCAAGGAATTACTCACCCAAAATCAGATTTTACAAAACCCTAAGAAAGCCTGCACTTCTCTATCTTGATTTCCTTTAGTTTTTACTTGAATTTCTTGCCATCTTCTCAATCCTTGCACTCTTTTTCCTAGGTTTCTCTCTTGGTTCTACCCAAAATTCATCTCCTTCTATCCCCCCTAGGCTGGCCAAAACTACCATAAAGAGGAGTAACCAAGATGAAGCATCAAGAATGGAAAAATACCTTAGTTTCAATCTTGTTTTCAAAGCTTTTCTTCCTTGGTTCCCTTCTCCTTGGAAAATTTGAATTTTCCCCCTTAGGTCTAGACCAAAAACAAAACCAAATCATTCAAGAAAATCCATGGAAAGAAAGGAGGAAGAGAGGAGAACAAGATTGGAGGAAGATGAAGCAAGAAAATCCATTAAATTACCTAGTTTCTCCTTGGTTTTCTTCCTCTTTTTCTCCTCCTTCTTGTGCGCCTAAGAGAGTAGAATAACTTCTATGTTTTGGGCAGAAAATTTCGTGCTCAATAAAAGGGAGAAGATGGAAGAAAAGTGTGGAACTGTTTAAGACATTCTATAAGCTTTTATTTCCAATTTTGCCTTTCTGTAATGGCAATTTTGTTTCATCTTTGGTTTATCTCCTTTTTGAGAACCATCTTTTCTTTCATAAAATTCAGGTTTACAATTTAATAAAATGCTTTTGGAATCACTCAATTTGGAGTTAAAACCTTCCCGAACGAATTGGTCAAAGTTTAGGTCAACTGACGTTAGAAAAACATACATTGGAGGGGCTTTACCAGTCCCAGGGCTTCCCATAGTTTTTGGGGCATCTGAGAACCTTGGGCAACTCAAAAATTTCATTTAAAAAGCTCTCCTATGTGGTTTTCCAAAAGTTGCACTTATTTACGAAAATACCATTACGTTTCGTCAGTTTCCGTCGCAAATTATTTCTCTATCCTAACTTCATTTTTCTTTCTGTCTAAGCCTAGAATTATCATTTTTAGGAGTTTAGGACTCAACCCAAATGTTTTGGGACATTATCTAGGTCATTTTAGAGGACTTACTTCTATATGGCTCATTTCATCGTTTTACAAAAATTATGTTCGTTACATATCCCAGTTTCCTTTCATCTCTAGCATACACGCCCTCAACATGTCCTTTAGGGTTTGGATGGTTCTCTTTGTTTGTCCATTTGTTTAGGGGTAATAGGCTGTGCTAAATCTAAGCCTAGTGCCTAGAGCATCTTGTAACGATCTCCAAAAATTCGATGTGAATCTGGGATCTCTATTTGAAACTATGCTCCTAAGCACACCATGTAATCTAACTATCTCCCTTATGTATAGCTGGGCTAATTTATCTAGGGTATAAATGGCTTTCATAACTAAGAAGTGTGTTGACTTTGTTAATCTATCCACTATTACCCAAATTGGATTATGCCCTAATGATGTCCTGAATAAACTCATAACAAAATCTATAGCTATACTGTCCCATTTCCACTTCGGGATATATAGGGGCTGAAGTAAGTCAACTAGTTTTTAGTGCTCTATTTTCACTCTCTGACATACTAGACATTAGGAGACATATTCTGCTAATCTGCTTTCATTCCAGGCCATCAAAACATTTTGTTTAAGTTTTGATACATTTTATTATTGCCTGGATGAATGGTATACTTACTCTTATGTGCCTCATTTAATATTCTCTCTTTGATTTCTGCATTTCTAGGCACATACATCCTATCCCTGTATCTCACTGGTAATTGCTAATTTTCATGTATTTGTATCCACTAATTGGGACATTTTTTATAGATAATTGATGATATTTTGAGTTTTAAATTAGATATTATTTAGTTTAGAAATTAATCTCACCTTTTAAAATTTTGTTGAATAAATTAGGATTTTTAATGATTTTTATTTTATTTTATTTTATTTCATTTTCTTAGATGATGATTTCATTTTTTTTTATTTTATCTTGTTTTGTTTTATTTTATTTTGGACTTTGATTTTGATTTTGATTTTTTATTTCTTTTTTCTTAGGGAAATTTGCATGGAAGGTAGCTCAAAATGCATGGCTTACTCATTCACTTATACACACCTATTGGTAGTCTCCCATTCATCCATGCACACTACATAAATGCAAGCCACAAACATCCACATCTCTCTATACTACTCGAGCAACCCTTCACTTAACATTAACACACATGCATGGCTTAAGAAGGAAGTGACACGTCCAGCTTATAGCCAACTATCGCACTAGTCATAGCATCAGCATCTCACATGTATGGCAGAAATGTAGAAACACACAAAGCATGTGGAATGAGCTGAACAGAACAGCCATGGGCATGTGATGAAAGTGAGGAAGAGTATGGGTAGAACATGGAAATGAAAAAGCTGAGCTCACATGGAAGAAACACAGCAAAAATATGAAGCTACAAGCATAAATACATACATGCAGAAAAGAAGCTATGGATTTAGTGGGAAAGAGGAAGAGACGCTTCGTGCTTAGCGGAAACAAGAAGCAACAGCTATGTGAAGAATGAAGAGAAGAGCACAAGCCAATAGAAATAGAGTAGAAGCTTTCGTGGGAAACTCATGAATAAGGTTGTGAACAGAAGCATGGAAAATACATTGAGGTAGCACCTTGGTTAGAGAGGAAGCACGAGTCCAGCTGGCTACTTGAAAAGAGGATGGAATGAGAGATAAGTTGAACAAAGGAGCAGCTGCATAAGGAAGAAGCAGTACAAGCTACAATTTTTACGTGGAATAAAAGGAGAGTAACGTATGAACAATAGGAAATGAGCTGGAAGAAGCATGGGATTTACGTTGAACATACACACTGATTGAAAAAGTTATGTTTGGACTCAAAGATAACACAAAGCATGGATGAATTGTTTTATATTATATTCCAATGCATCATCCATTCACAGTGGGGCCCACACTATACACACATGCATAGACATGTGAATAGTGAGAAGAATTCAGCTTCAAGCACAATACACACAAGCAGTGTTACGTGGAACATTAAGTCAGCTCACATTGAAGAAATGAAGCAACACGTAAGAAGCATGTGAGTTTTAAATGGAGAGCTGAGCACATGACATACAAAGAAAGAAGCTAAGCATGTGAGGCTAGATAAAAAATACATTCAGGCAGAGAGCATCGAGGGGGAGGAGGTAGATTACATCGAATAAAAATACACTCGATCGTCAAATACATTCCATACGCAAAACAGTGTCCACTCCATGTAGAGCCATTCCATCTTCCATTCTCCACCATTCTTTCACCTCCATGAAGCTTTAACTCTCCATCTTATGGCTAGTTCGGAGGAGAATCTTGGATAAGCTGAATCCATGGATTATAATCAGAATTTTTGGCTAAGATTTTCTTAATTTCCTACACTTTTTCTTTTTTTCTTTGTACATGCTTGGTTAAGTTGTATTTGATTGGGAATTTGTGTAATTGTAATTAGTGGCTGGTTAAGCACTGATTAGGAGAGATATTGACTGATTAATTGCATGAATTAAGTATTGAATTTTGCATTTTCCTTTAATTTTCCATGTATGCCATCAAGGTGTTTGATGAAATGCATGAGTAAAATTATGAGCTTAATTGTTTGATTTAAGGATTCCTTAGAGTTCGATTAGTTAATTAAACATCCTATGGTGTTAATTCAGAGGCTAATTGATCAATTAATCATTCAATTCAAGTGTTCATCGATCCTAATGACAAAAGTTAGGAATTTGATACAGGATTGAGGTTTCAATTCAACATTAAATTGTTAATCTCTTGATTCTTGCTTGTAACTCAAGAAACATTGTTATGAACACAATTAGGGACTCTTAGACCAGAATTAATTGTAATTAAATTAGGATAAGGATAGTGGATACCAAAGGACGAATCCAAAGCTAGTCACAAGTCTATCATTCACCCATAGTTCATACAATTAAGTCAATCAAATCCCCCTTAGTTAGAAAATTTTTAGAGTTCTTTTACACTTAGAAAGCCCTTTTAAACATTGAATTCCATTTCCAAGGGAGATGACCTTGATTGTGCCACTAACTATAAAATTTAATACAACCTAGTTTTATTTTGAGGGTTGTGATACACGACCCATCACTCACTATATCATCCTCAGACATATTGAACTCCTAAATGCTACCTTAGGCTATCTAGCTATAATCTTATTTATATAGTCATCTATCTACTGGACCTCTCTTATTTGCTCCCTCAGGTCATTTTCAATTCAAGTTTCATTCATTAATAATTTCCCGAATACACCTTACAGGAGAGACTTATATCTTTGAATCTCTCAATCAATTCCTGCTCTCGAATCATCATACAGGCCATGTGTATGGCTTTCCTCCTCAGGGCATTAGCTACCACATTAGCCTTATTGGGATGGTATTTCAATGTGAAATCATAGTCTTTCAAAAATTCTAACCATCTCTGTTGTCTCATATTCAGCTCTTTCTATTCAAATAAATATTTAAGGCTCTTGTGGTCACTGTAAATTTCTGTAACTGCCCTATACAAGCAGTGTCTCCATATTTTCAAAACAAACACCACTCCGGCTAACTCTAAGTCATGTGTGGGGTAATTTTCTTCGTGAAGTTTTAACTATCTAGAAGCATAAGCTACCACTCAGCCTTTCTACATAAGTACACATCCTAGCCCTTTCTTAGAGGCATCACTATAGACTACAAAAGTTTCTCTAGGGTCAGAGAGTACTAAAACTGGGGCCATGGTTAACTTGTGCTTCAACTCTTGTAAACTACTCTCACATTTTTCATTCCACAGAAATGGTACATTTTTTCTAGTGAGCCAGGTCAATGGCATTGCTATCTAAGAAAAGCCCTAAATAAACCTCCTATAATAGCTTGCTAAACCTAATAAGCTCCTGATCTCTATCATTGTCCTAAGTCTCTCCCACTATAACACTGCCTCTACCTTGTGGGGATCTATTGTGACCCCTGCTTGGGAGATCACATGACCTAGAAATTGAACTTCAGTGAGCCAGAACTCACATTTACTAAGTTTAGCATACAACTATTTCTCTCTCAGGGTCTCCAAGGTTAATCTCAAATGCTGCTCATGTTCCTCTTTACTTTTTAAGTAGATAAGGATGTCATCTATGAAGATAACTACAAATCTGTCTAAATTTGGCTTAAAGACTCTATTCATGTAATCTATGAACATTGTGGGTGCATTCATCAACCTAAAGGGCATAACTAAAAACTCATAATGCCTGTATCTTGTCACACCATATTATTCCTAGCATCAATTTCCTTAATCAAGGTGGGATTACACAAAGTAGCAAGGAAATTCCAAGACTTTTGCATTAAAATCATGACTTAATGGCGTTATGTCGGGGTGAGGATTCAAATTTCGATCTGTGAACCCCTAGAAACTTACCAACAACATCTTCTAATTATTTTCCATTCCTACAAGTCATAAACATCTTAAAACTTCACATGAATCACGGATCAAGAACCAAAAATCACTAATTCTCACGTTTTGCCTCGGGTCCCAAGGTTGCAGATTTTGAAGCAACTTTGAAAAATCATAACTAAATGTAGAAAAATAGAAATGAGGAAAATGATATCTTTCCAGAAAGCTCTGTATGTCTAATATAAGGTAAAAATAATTGCAGGTATGAAACACTCAGATGGACTGCGTTTGAGAACCGAAAAGTATGAAAGGTCTGGCTGCTCTTGAGTTCTGCTACAGCTTACTGATATGGATTTCAAAAATTCATAAATAATTACCAAAAAATCCAAATCAAGTAAACTATACCAATCTAGAAATATATAGATGTTTACATTAAAGGAAAAATAGCTCCAGACCCAGA
Source organism: Erythrophleum ivorense (assembly GCA_026724425.1). Classification (NCBI taxonomy): domain Eukaryota; kingdom Viridiplantae; phylum Streptophyta; class Magnoliopsida; order Fabales; family Fabaceae; genus Erythrophleum; species Erythrophleum ivorense. The sequence goes on along the minus strand of JAIUCV010000001.1, from coordinate 42,716,284 downwards.
GAATGACATGAAACTGGAGAAACTCGATGGAACAGTGCTGAGGGTCCTGCTGCGTTACTGACAGTGAGTTCTAACTTCAAAAATTCATTTCTCTCTCTCTAGACCTCCAAATGAGGTGCTTCTAGTTGCTATAGCTCACTGTGCATGTCTAGTTTCTCCATGTAAAATTTCAGGACCGTCGGACCTCATTTGCCCTATGTTTGACACAGATGCATTTTCGGACCAAAGCTACAGTACACTAACCCAAATCAGAAAAATTCCTAACTTCAAAAATTCACCAAATATTCCATAGACCTCCAAAAATTCTGCACTTTAGCTTCCCAAAAATATCTAGATGATCTGTAATGCATGCCAAATTTCATGAGGAAATTTGTCCATTTGGTCAATTTGTGATATAGGGTTGCAAAATGCCCTTTTTAAGCTTCATATGGGGTCTCAATGGGTCTATTTTTGCTTCTTCTCATTCTATGGCCACATGAGCACGTGGGAAAGTATTAAAATACTCTATCAAACATGTCCCAAAGGGCTAATAACCCAGATTCCATAATCTCACCCATCCACACCAAGATATACACAAGAGCCATACTTGTATAACTTGGCATATCCAAGTCAAATTCATGAAATATCCTTCACACGGGTCTAGTTCCCATACATATACAATATACCCATACTTTTACAAATATTCATAAGCTCATACATCATATACATTATGGAGACACATCATGTGACAACCATATGGCTATAATACAAATATTTTACAACTCCATTGCTAATCTTCTTGCTTCCAAGTGTGGTGGCTCCCATTTCCTTGCTCTCTTGATCCACCTAGGCAAATTAAGTAATGGGGGAGAGAAGAGTGAGATTCTAGGAATCCCAATAGCTCATCTCCCATTCAATCATGCATAAAGAATGTAATACAAGTGTTAAGGATGCATGCATGGCATATCAATATAGAAAATGGTGCAAAATACTTTCTTGGCATTTACATAAAACACACATAACATACTTAGGCTTGCCAAATGAATGGATTAGCCTCAGCCACTTTCTTCAAGGTTCTTGGACTTGCCTCGCCCTTTTTTCTCAAAGTCCTTGAACTAAGCCTTGCTCTTGGGAGACTTTCTCTTGGTCTCAACCACTTCTAAGGGTTCTTGGCTCATCCTCACCAAAGATAGAAGGTTTTTGGCCTCTCCACATTCAAGCAAACCAATGCAACATTTATAGGTATCATTTGAATACATAGTGCAATACTATGGTTCCATGGAACATAGGCATCATACTAAAATACAATTCATAGCTTAAAATACTCATACACACATTCAAAAACAATGTAGACATTCATTCATGTATGGGAGAAAAGAGAGAGAGCTACCTTGTTATCTATGCAAGCTTTACTTTGCCTTACTCCTTCCCTTTTTCGGTTCCACAAGAACACTAAGGTGGGGTTGGTTTCCTTGGCCTAAACATCATGAATAATACTCAATTATATTCTTGAAATAAGCTAAAGCATTCAATTTACTCTCAAGAACATACTTGGTTCCATAAGTCACATAATGGCTCCATAAATGGCCTATTGAAGCAACCATCATGATTCAAGTTCTTGACTCCATTCTCTTCTCATTTCTAGGCCTCTTGACCTCATTTAAGGTCCTTGGAGCCATTACATATTCATTTACAAAAGCCTAAACACAAGTTGCTTCATAAGGTCACATTATGGAAGCCATTGCCTCATCTCCCAATCCATGGCTTCTAAATTTTTTCCAAGGGTTCCTCCCACCTTCTACCATCATAAGAAGTCCCATTCTAGGCTCAAAATAAATTAAAACACTCTCTAGGTGACCAGACCTTGTGTGGCCGAGATATACATCATGAAAAGAGTCCTTGAACTTTGCTTTGTTTTCTTGGAAGGAATGTCACATATGTAACTTCCAAGGAGTCTAAGGGACTCAAACCATGTCTTACATAAGCTAGAATACCTCTAGGAAAAATCAGATTTCGTCACTTATTTCAAAACCCCAAGTTGTGCCAACTTGAATTTTAAGGCTCCCTTTTTGTTTCCACTTGTCTATTCTAAATTCCCACACTCTAAATCACTTGTACTTCCCTTGATATGGTCAAAATTTAACTCCCTTTGGATGGGCTCTTGGTTGCACGAAATTCATATAGAGGAGAACAAGCAAGAAGTGCAAGAAAAGCCATGGAAAGGAATGGGAACCTACCTTAAATTCTTGCTCTTCCAAGTGGCTTCCTCTTGCACCCAAGCCTTCCCTCCAATCCTAACTTCTCCTTGCTGGACCAGAAGCAAAATAGCATCAAAATATATTCTGAACCCATGGAAATATGGAGGAGAAGGAGGGGAATATTTATTGTAAAGACAAAAGGAAGAAAACACACCCTTTCATACCTATTCAAGGCTTCTTCTTCCTTCCTTGGCCTCCCCTTTTGTGCGCCACTCTTAGCCCTTCTTAATTTTATTTTAATGTGTGAGAGAGTGGGTGAGGAGATCTGAGCAGAGGAGGGATGTTTTTTATAAGCTAGGGATTCATTTAAGCAACTTTCAGAATTTGCAATTTAGTCCCTCTTCGTAGTTTTGTTTGTTTGGGCTCATTTCAACTCCTTTTTAAAATCTGTCTTTTCCATCATATTTCTTAGGCTCTTAATCATAAGAATTGCCTTCGAAATTACTCAAAAAGGATCTAAAACCATTCCGAACTGTTCGGTCAAAGTTTTAGTCAACCTTTGCTGAAATCGCTCACCGGAGGGGTTTCAACAGTTCTAGGGGTTCCCATGGTTTTCAGGGCCTCTGAGAATCCCAAAAGCTCAAATTTTTGGTTTTAAAAGCCCTCCTATGAGTTTTCCAAACTTTCCAAAAATTACAAAAATGCCCTTACTTTCTTCGGCAAATTTTTTGAGCTCTTCTAGCTCTGGTTTTTAGACATCTTAAATCCCAAATCCTCATTTTCTAATATTTAGAATTTCATCATAATTTTATTTGGCCCCAATTCCTTCTATTTCGAGGACTTCCTTTTATATTTGACTCATTTCTGACGTTTACGGAGAAATTGAACATCGCGTTTCTCACGTTTACGGAGGGACCGGATGTTACATATCTTGTTCTAAATGCTATTTTGGGAATATCCTCAACTTTTATTCTAAGTTGATGGTATCTCGACCTTAGGTCTATCTTAGAGAATATGGACGCTCCTACTAACTAATCTAGAAGGCCATCTATACGAGAGAGAGGGTACTTATTCTTAATGGTTATTTTATTCAGTTCCCGGTAATCTATACATAGCTTAAAGCTCCTGTCTTTCTTTTTTACGAATAAGATTAGAGCTCCCCACAGCGAGACATTAGGTCTGATAAAACCGTTCTCTAAGAGCTCTTTGATGCGTGTGTCACACAACCTTTAAAATAAAACTAGGTTGAATTAAATTTTATAGCTAGTGGTGCAACCTAGGTCATCTCCCTTGGAAATAGAATTCAATGTTTAATTGGGTTTTCTAAGTTTATAAAAGACCCAAAAAATTTCTTAACTAAGGTGGGTTTGATTGACTTAAACTAATTAAAATGAAACCGAATTAAAATTCCTAATTGCTACCTAATTGATGAATTATGGTTGATAATGGGCTTGTGACTAGCTTTGGATTCATCCATTGGTATCCACTATCCTTATCCTAATTCATTTGTGATTAATTCTTGTCTAAGAGTCCCTATTTGTGTCTAATACAAATTATCTTGAGTTACCATGCAAGAATCAAGGGATTAACAATTTAATGTTGAATTGAAACCTCAATCCTGCATCAAATCACTAACTCTTGTCATTAGGATCAATGAACACTTGAATTGAATGATTAATTGATCAATTAGCCTCTGAATTAACACTCTAAGATGTTTAATTAACTAACCAAACTCCAAGGAATCATCAAATCAAATAATCAAGCTCATAATTTCACTAATGCATTTCATCGAACACCTTGATGGCATATATGGAAAATTAAAGGAAAATGCAAAATTCAGTACTTAATTCATGCGATTAATCAGTCAATATCTCTCCTAATCAATGTCTAACCAGCCATCAATCATGAACTGCATTAATCTCAATCATTTACAAGCTTAACTAAGCAAATAAAATAATTAAAATTGATATAAAAAGCGAGGAAAATAAAATGAAATTCTTAGCCCAAAATTCTGATTCTAATCCTTGGATTCAAGCTTCAACTCAAGAGCCTTTCTCCTAGTTAGTCATAGATGGAATTAGAGCTTCATTGGGTGAAAGAATAGAGGAATGGTGTGGAGTGGCTGCTGGACGAAGGAGCGTGTGAATGGAATGATAGAGTGAATATGATGGAGTGAATGATGATAAAAGAAAATGTGCATTTAGATGATGTGTGGAGTCTTTTTTTCAATGCTTCCTTGATCATTTCACATGCTTTACACTCTTAGCTCCTCAGCCTTTGGATGAATATATATGAATGAATGGAGTGGATGAATGCGTGGGATATAATAGATGGAGTTTAGATTCTTGCGTGAATATCATGATGCATGGATCCCTCGATTGTGTATTCTGAATGATTGAAATATGCTCCCTCTCAAGTGCCTCCCTTTTCTTATGATTCATATGCTCTTTTCATTTGCCAAGTTCCTGTAGCTTTTTCTTCTTAATATGAATAAGTGTGGGTCCCATTTTAATTCCTTTATAATATTCCACGTTGCTTCTTCTTTTGTCTGCCTAAGCTTCCACATGATTCCTCCACACTTCTATTCATAGCCATGTAAGACTCGAGTGTCTTGGTAATTATTGTGCAGTAGCTTAACTGTGGCATTGTGTGCTGAACTTATGTCTATTGTGAGTTCTGGACATGTAAATCTAGCAAACAAGCTATATGGATGTCTCTTCTTTAGCTTTTATACGAGTAAATGGTTCTGCATCAGCTCCCAGCCCATCCAACTCATAAGCTACTTCCTCATTCTTAGCTTTAGCTTGAAAACCTTCCTCTCCTCCTATCCCACATGCAGTACTGCATTCGTGTGTGTCTCTTCTTCATATTTTATACACTGTTCTACCACGTGAGATATAATTACTCAAACTTCATGATCTCGTGTTTGTATGAACCCCTGCCTTATTTGTTTCTTCATTTAACTCTCTTATAACCCACGTCAGCTCCTTGTGGCTGTTGCATACTTCTTCTACTCCACATTCTTTAGCTAATGGGTGTAATTTTAGAGTTGAACCTGTGGCTTCATGTGCTCTCCCTCTCCACGTCAACCTATAGCTTCTCTTGTAAATTTTCCTCACATGGTTCTTTTTTTCACCATAAGTTTGCGTCACGAATTTGTGGCTTGCTCTATTTTTCATTTCCCTCAAACAAAATCCATGTGTTATATGCTAGACATGGAAGGAATACACATATAGTGCTGCATAAGACAACTCAAAACCTTTCTTCTTTAATCTCTTCAAACCTGTTGCTTTAGTCTTTAGCTTATGCTTCATCCACCTGAGCGTTTGAGTCAACGTGCCTCTCATCTCATTTTTCTATAATGACAACATTCCACGTGGCTGCATGTATGAGTGTGTTAGAGCTTCCCTTGTACGTGAATGAGTATGAATATTGAAGAATGGGCTTCAAGTGAGTGTTACTTTCCTACCCCATTTTTCTTCTTTTTTTTCATTTTTTTCATTTTTCAAAAATTCATTAAAGATATGAACCATTTATTCTTTCCCTCAAATTGTACACATGAAGCCTTCATCTCTTCTTCTCTTCTTTAAATCAAATTCTCATTCAAGCATCATTTGCCCATTAAAATCTGCACAATATTAAATAGAAATATCCATAAAATTATTTAAAATAAATTTATGCATTAAAACTCAATAATTTTGTAAATTAATTCCTAAAATGTGGAAAATGGCCAATTAAAATCAAATTCCATTCAATTACATTCATTAAGTCATATTTGATTATTAAAATGCCTAAGATAAGGAGAATAAAATGTATAAAAATCATGTTTATCACTCTTCTATTTATTTCTTAAGCTCAGTTAACTCGGTGGAAGCCATTCTATATGGAGCCTTAGACACTAGACTTGTCCTAGGTATAATGTCTTTAGGAAACTCTACTTCTCTCTCTAGGGGTAGTCCACTAATCTCTTTAGGGAATATTTTTGAGAACTCTCTCACTACTGGAATCTCATCTATACCTTTTTCTACCTCTATTTGAACTAAAAAGAAAACTAAGTACCCCTGGCAACCATGCCCTAGAGACCTCTCAGCCTGGGAGGTGGTCATAACAGATAACTCAGTCCTCATACTAGGCATAGTCCCACACTCAAGTAAAGTAATACATCTATGGCTACAATCTAGTGTGGCATTATTTGCAAACATCCAATTCATGCCAATGATCACATCAATATCAACAAAGGGCATACAAATCAAATCAAGGGTGGTAAGGCAATAATTAAACTGGATCACATAATTTAAATAAGCATGGGAGGTAATGGCTCGGTTTCCTATGGGAGTGGATACATGCAAATCATATGGTAGTGTATGCATACTTAGACCCAACCTCCTAGCATAATTATATGATATAAAAGAATGGCTAAAACCTGAATCAAATAATGTAGTTATAAAAAAATTATTTTTATTCTAATAGTACCTTGGATTGGACTCGGGAATCAGCTAGCCTCCTACAGTGACAGGGTAAAGACTCTACCCTGAGTCTGAGGTTTGGGAGCAGGAGCCATCTCCCTCTGCTATGTGAACTGTGGAAGAGTTTAGGTGCAGTCCCTAGCCATGTGTCCTGGCCTACCACACTGGAAACATATGTTCTGCCCCACATAGTATGGTTTGGTTGCATGGTTCTTGCCACACTGGGGACATGTGATAGGTGTAAAGCTACCTCTACTAGATTAAGTCCTCTATTTCTTGCCTCTTCAGCTCTACTAGCTTCTGTCGCCTCTCCTCCTAGTAACTGCAGTCTATGATCCCTCTCTAGGTCCCTTGGGCTCAGGGAGGGGTGGTTTAGCACTGGAGGTAGGCTGCATCATTCTGAGGTTCGCCTCTATCACTTTACATATCTCAACTAGGGTATTAAAGTGCCTAATTCTCTATGGCACTATTCTATCTCTGATCTCCAAAAGAAAACCTTTCATTAGCCTATCTACTCTCCACCACTCATCATCATGTCTCTGTAAGTAAGAGGAATATCAGGAGAGCTCTACAAACTTGGTCACGTATTGGTCCATGGACATCCCCTCTGTTTGTTTCAGAAGTATGAATTCTAACTCCTTCTCATCCCTAACATAACTAGGGAAGTACCTCTCATAAAAGGCCTGAAGGAATGCCTCCCATGTAATCAGAAGGTTCCTCGCTTGCAAGATAGGCTCAGTGCCCCTCCACCAGAAATTTGCTTCTTTCTCCAACTGGAAAATAGCCATAGTGGCTTTTCTGCTCAGACGTGCACTCCATCACCTAGAAGATTTTCTCTAGCTACATGATCCGAGCCTCAGCTTTCTCTGTGTTCATCTCACAATCAAAGGTGAGAGGCCCGAATTTCTTAAACTAGGTGATAACCTAGCTAATAGAATGCTGCTCTGGGGCTAAAGGCGCTTAAGCTAGCGGAATAGGGGCAACCATCTGTGTGTGTGGCTATGAACCTGAGTGAGTCACCCCAGAATGCTTGGGACTATCTAAGTGGTAAGGTGGCTGTGGGGGAGGAGGCGTAGGGCCCTAACTATCTCTCTCAACAAGTTGTTCTTGTAACTGCATAGTTATAGCCTACTGCTATCCAAGGGAGCCATAATAGACTGTAAGGCTCCAGCAACTGGATCATTAGGCTTGGCTCTATCATCTGCACGAGCCTCTTTAGAGGGCCGACCTCTCCTAGTGTTCACTATTTTACTGAAACATCATAACAAACTTTAACATGAAAAGAGAATACTTTCACACCATCACACACTCAATTCATCCACAAAACAAGCTCATATACATCTAGGCAACTAATAAACACAAGCCACAAGCCATATCAAGAGCCTAAACCTTCACTCTAATACCAATAAATGTAACACCATAATTTCTTAGCTCATTTCATACTATCTCCATGTTTAACATCATGCATTTCATAGAAGAACCAAGAAAATAACATAAAAATAATAAATATTTTAGTGTTGCATCAGGTATAAAATTTTCATTCAGTGTCACATGGATCATGTGAACTTATACATCACATTCTTATATTTAATTACATAGATAAAACTCATTTCCATCACTAAAAATGGCCTACAACTCGTGGAATGCAAAGGGAAGCATAAAATACATAGTTGCATTTTCGGTCAAAATTTTTCCTTTTCTATTACAAAATTTAGAAAATAATAACTAATTCTAGAAAAATTGGAATATGCATTATTTACCATTGTGGAAAGCTACATATGTCTAATTTATTCTAAAAATATGTCAATACCATGAAACACAACACAAAAGATGTTTGATATTCAAAAAGGCGTAGAATTTTGGCTGGCTACTGGTACTATCACAACTTTCAGTTACAAACTTCAAAAATGTCCAATTAATTTCACAAAAATATAATCCATGCAAATGATACCAATCAAGAAAGCTACAGATGTTAGCTAGAGGAAAAAAAATAACTTTAGACATGTTTAGCACGCCCAGACCTCGAAATCTAATCAAACAATACCTAAGGTCAGTTTAAGCACCTAATATTGGGTAGAGTTTTTAAAAATTCATATCTCCCTCTCTAAAAATTCAAATGAGATGCTTCTAGTTGGCCCATGTCACTGGAAGTGTCTAGTTTATCCCTATAAAAGTTCATGGCAATTGGATATCATTTGGCCCCTAAGTGACGATTTCATTTTTGGACCAGTGTGAATAGTAATATGACCAAAATTGGAATTTTGTCCAACTTTAAAAATTCATCAAATATTCCTTAGACTGCCGAAACTTCTAAACTTTAGCTTCCCAAAAAGCCCTCAACAAGTTCTAATTGCATGCCAAATCATAGATCAAGAAGAGCTCATTTGGACAAAAAGTGGTGTAGGTTTCCAATATGGTCAATTTTTGCTCCATATAAGATATCAAAGTGTCCAAATGATCTCCCTTGATGTTTGGCCACTCTTGGGCAAGTCTAAAAGCATGATTATAACTTGTATGAACTATTCAAATGGTTCCAAACCTCATGCATCTCAATTTGGCCATTCCACTTCCATTTATGCACTAATGCATCAGATGTTCAAGAAGCAAAATTTGCCATTACATGCTCAATATACATTCTAATGGTCACATAATATAATCTCTCATTTATACATCACATATTAACATAATTATATATGTTCAAGAGGTCATGGGTCTTGTAAAATAATAAATTACATTAATTATCATTCATAAAGACTTAAAGTAGCCAAATCCATACACTTTAGTGTCAAGCTCTCATTTCTCATGTGGTTGGCTTCTATTTCCTTGCTCTCTTGGTCCACCTTGCATGTTAGAACATTGGAGAAGAGGGAATGAGATTCAAAGAATCCCAATAGCTTATCCCCCTTTCAATCTCACATATGCAAAATTAATCTTACAAATGCATGCATAAGTATATTAATATGTGCAAACATTCAAGAAGTATTTTTAACATTTGAGCAAGTTATACATAGCATACAAAGGCTTCCCAAGTAAGTGGATTAGCCTCATCCATTCACTTGTGGATTTTAGACTTACCTCACCCATTCTTTAAGAGGTTCTTGGACTTATGCTTGCTCTTGGGAGTCAACCTCACTTTTGGGAGACTCTTTACTTTGTCTCAACTAAGCTTTAAGGGTTCTTAGCCTCACCACACTCAAGCAAACCAAAGCAAGCATCATTAACATCATTTGGAAATATAATGCATCATCATGGTACCATGGCATGTAAAATCATGCTAGAATACTTTTCATGGCTTAAAACACACATACAACATTCAAAAACAAGTCAAACATACATTCATGCATGAAAGAAGGAGGAATAAGCTACCTTAGAAGCAAGCACGCACTTTTTCTCTTGAATTTCCTCTCCCTTCTTTGGCCTCACACACACAGAGATGTGGGAATGATTTCTCCTTGCCTAAACATAATTTATGGAAGCTAATTAGGTTTATGGAATTAATTCTAAGGCCACACAACTTACTTACACTCTAGCTTAACCTATAAACCCTTTTATGTTTCCAAGAATGCACCTAATGAAGCAACACCTATCAAATGAATTCTAGGGTCCATTCTTTCCTTTCAAATATGATTCTTGACTCCTTTTAAGCCTCTTGGAGTCATCACACAATTAAAATGAAGAGCCTAACTACATGTTACTTCTTTAGGTCATATTATGGAACATATAAGGCTAACTCACTTTTTATGCTTTTTAAATTTTTCCCAAGGCCTCCCTTCATCTTCACTCATCATATATGACTCAAAAATGGGCTTAGAAAAATTTAAAACTCTCCCTAGGTACACAAATTCCCTTAGGCCGAGATAATGGAGGGTTTTGGTCTTCATAGACTTTGGTTTGTTTTCTTGATAGAGGAAGCACATGGGGAGACTTCTAGGGATCTTAGGAGCTCATTTAAACTCTCATTTAGGCATAGAAATCAAGGTATAAAATTAGATTTTGCAAGGCACATATGAAACCCTAGAATTTGGATCTTGAATTTCCATTATCATTTGTTAATTTTTTTTACATATTCTTATTCTTCGCACCCTCTTTCCTAAGAATCACCCTTGGTTCTACCTAAAAACCAAGAACACCTAAAAACAAGGGAAGCAAGGGGTAGCAACCATGGAAGAAGAAATTATCTTGTTTTTTCTTGTTTTCTGACTTGAATCTTATCTTCTTTGGGCTCCTTGCTTCAAGTCCAAATTTTCCCCTTAATTTCTCCCTTAAAATAGATTTATAAACTTTATTATAATCATAGGAAACAAAGGAGAATGGAGGAGAAGAGGTTTGGAAAGAAGAAAGCATGAAAAACTACGAAAATTCCTTACCTTCAAGCCTTGATTTCTCCTCCTTTTCTTCTTCCCTTGGTGCACCACTCTCCTAGGTTTTCTTCTTTGGTTTGGGGCAAAAAAATATGAGGCAATATGAGTGGGAGAATGGGGCATCCTATATATATAAGTGGAGGAAAAATGACTTTTCAAAAATTCCTATTTTGTCCTTTATTTTTGACATTTTCGTTTCTAATTTTTTTTAGCTCCTTTTTTAGAACCATATTTTCCATTATAAAATTTAGGTTCCCAATTTAGTAAAATACTTTTGGAATCACTCAAATCGGAGTTAAAACCTTCTCAAATGAATCCATCAAAGTTTGATTACACCGACATTGGAAAACGTCTACCAGAGGGGATTTAACTGTTCTAGGACTTTCCATGGTTTTCAGGGCCTCAAAGAACCTAGAAAACTCAAAAGTTTCATTTTAAAAGCCCTCCTATGTGAATTCCCAAATTTGCTCAAAATTATGAAAAATGTTATTACGTTTCGTAAGTTTTTCGTAAGAAATTGTTTCTTCATTCTAGCTCCGTTTTTCTTTTCGTATGAGCCTAGGATTCTCTTTTTTAAGAGTCTAGCTCAATTTTTTCAAGACCCTATCTAATTCATTTCAGGAGACTTGCTTTGAAAATACATTCATTTTTGTCATTTAATGTAAACTGAATATTACAATAGAGGTTTTTGATTTCACATAAACTAATCCTATACAGTGTAGCGAAATATGGAAAATGACATAAGTAAACTACTATTACTACATGCTATTAAAAAGTCTAGTCATAAGGGAGTGGGATTGTCATAGGTATAGACCAGGGCATATCACTGGGGATTTAGTCTAAGCAACCTAAAAAGAAATCCTTAGATAACAAAAAAGAACTACCAAGTCAATCCCTTATTTACAAAAAAGAAATATCAGTTATCAGCAGCTGCATATTTTCATGGAAATAGGGAGAGGATCCACTTACAAGAAATGAGTGAGTCCTCAACTCTCCCAATGCCTTAAAAGTCACCAGTACAACTCGTATAGTATCATCACAGGATATAATGTGTATATTATGGATCACGTAGATCCAACCCAACAAAAGGAATTGCATCCATTTCGCTTGCAAATCTAATGTCACTATGTAAATTGGTATCTAAAAATATAAACCACAATCAAGTGACAAATAACTTTTTTAGTAACATAGATATAGTTAATACAACATAATATTTATGAAGAAACATCAAGTATAAATTTAACAAACAATGCATAATACAAATGGAAGACTTTACAAAGAATAATTAATTTACAAGATAACATAAATAGAGAAATATACTATTTTTGTAATATTTAACATGAATACAAAATAATGAAAATGAAGAGTAAGAAAGAGTTTTATACAAACATATAATAAAGAATATCATGTAAACTTCAAGATTTTGCATAAGTAAATGGAACATGATTTAAATACAATTAATAAGATATTAACGGAATCAAAGTTCATCAACCACAAGGTATCAACATATATATAGAATACAGAAAACTGCAATCAATAATAATTTTTTAACTTGACCATTAAGCCTAAAAAACTGTCAAGCTCAATACCTAGATCATGTTGCACTACCATTGACAGGCTCAATACCCAAATCATATTGCATTACCATGACTTAGCAAGCTCACTCGTGCTTCCTTTACTGAGGCGTCCCTTAATGGGCACCCAAAGAAAGTGATATAACAATATCACAATAATATGTCTTCTAAGTTATCATTTGATTACGACGTAATAAGTATATTTGAGAAAGAATTGCTTTGCACACTCTGTGCATAAATAAATAATCTTAATAGTATAACAGTGTACTAGAGTCTAAAAAAATTATATTTAAATACTTAAAATCATATTTTCACTTTTCTAAGTCCAAATTTGTCCTAAGGCTCATCCAGTGTCCAAATTAGTCCATAAATTAGGGTTCAATATCAAGGTACAAAATAAAGTCCAGCATAGCCACAAAAAGACTCGTTTAGGTATACGAGACTTAATAAAGCCCAAAAAATTCAAATAAGTCCAAAATATTTAAATAGCACTCATCAGTCCTAATTAGCATTTTAGATATTTTTAGGTATCTTTCTTAATCAAAATTTGACATCCAACACAATAGTAGCCATCTAATGGTCAACTCTAGCACACACAGGGCTTATCCTTTAAACAAGGCAACTTTGCCATAATATATATACAGGACAGTTCTTTACTAAACAACCCATGTTCATGAAATTAGATAGTAAGCAGCGTATTGTCTATAACACCATATTTAACTAGGCTATCTCATTTTATTCTAAGCATATTTCCTTGGTCTAGTATCCTTTCTTAAGAAAAATCCAATAAAAATAATGGATTATTTTGTGTTATGTCGTAGATAAATTTTTCATTTTGTGTCATGTGGACCATATGTGTAACACCATAATATCTTAGCCTCTCTCATGTAACTGGAATGCCTTGTGCCATGCACTTCATAAAAATCACAAGGAATGACATATAAAATATTGATTATTTTCGCATTACATCATATATAAAAATTTCGTTCGATGTCACGTGGACCGTGTGAGCTCATACCATGCATCCTCATATTCAATTACATAAATACAACTCATTTGCATCATAAAATATGGCCTACATCTCAAGAATCACGAAGGGAAACTTAAAATATGCATATTAAAATTCGGCTAGAATTAGCCCCTTTTCTGACCAAATTTTGGAACTTCATAACTAATTCTAGAAAAATCGAAATCATGCATTCTTGGTCATTTTGGAAAGCTATGGATGTCTTCTTCATAATACAAATATTTATAGATCATAACATCTACCACAAAGGAATTTTGACATCTGAAAAGATCCAGGGGTCAAACTGCCACTGATGCTGTCACAAATTTCTGCAGTAAATTTTGAAAATGTCCAATTAATTTCATAAAAATCCAATCGATGTAAATGATACCAATCTAGAAAGCTGTGGATATTGGCTATAGGAAAAAAAATAACTCCAGACCAGCACAGGTAGCCCAAGCCATGGAATTCAGTGGAATAATAATTGAAGTTAGATAAGGCTCCTGATACTGGATAGAATCTTTGAAAATTCATATCTCCCTCTCTAGACCTCCATATGAATGAGTCACTCTGAATGTCTAGTTTCTTTGTACAAAATTTCATGGTAATTGGATATCATTTGAACCATATGTGATATATTTCATTTTCAGACCAAATGAATAGTGTAGCAGACCAAAATCAAAAAAATTGTCAACTTTGGAAATTCATCAAATATTCTATAGACCTCCAAAAATTATGTTCTTTAGATTCCCAAAAATCTCTCAACAAGATCTAATTGTATACCAAATCTCAGATCAACAAGAGCTCATTTATTAAAAAGTGATATAGGGTTCCATTATGATCAATTTTGGCTCCATATGAGGTACCAAAGTAACCAAATGGTTTTCCTTAGGGTTTGGCATCTTTTAGGCAAGTCTAAAAACATGATTAAGACTTATGTAAGCTACCCAAATAGTCCCAAATGGCATGTATCTCATTTTGGCTATTTCATCCATACATATGCACATTTATGTCAAACTTTCAAGAAACATAATTTGGCATTTCATACTCAAATTACTTTTTAGGGTTCATAAACCATATCCATTCATTTGTACATCACACATTATCATAATTACACATGCCTAAGAGGTCATAGACCATATACATCATTTGATACAATTATGGTCTTAAAGAACTAAAAACTATGCATTTGGTAGTCAATCTCTCTTCTTCAAGGTGGTTGGCTTCCATTACCTTGTCCACTTGGTCCACCTAGCATATTAGATCATTGGAAAGGAGAGAATGAGATTCAAAGAATTCCAATAGCTCATCTCCCATTCAATCATACATGACATATGCAAAGCAAGTCTTGAAAATGCATGCATGGATAAAATGGAAATCATGAGCAGTTAAGAAGCAAGCTTGGCATGTGAATAAGTCATACAAGACATTCAAGAGCTTGCCAAGTGGATGGATTGGCCTCACCCTTTTCCTCATGGATTTTGGACTTGCATCACCCATTCTTTAAGAGAATTCTTAGACTCAACTATGCTCTTGGGAGCCTACTTTACTTTTGGGAGACTCTTTTATTTGTTTGAACCAATCGTAAGGGTTCTTGGCTCATCCTCACCATGGTTAAGAGTTTTTGGCCTCTCCACACTCAAGCAAACTCAAACAAACATCATAGTATCATTTGAAAACATAATATGTAACCATGAAATCATGCTATATAAAGTCATGCTAGCATACTTTTCATGGCTTGAAAATACACATACACATATTCTAAGATAAGCTAAACACACATCCATGTATGAGAAAAGGTGGAGAGAGCTACCTTGCACACAATCACACACTTTTTCTCTTGAAATTCCCTCCCTTGCTTCTGCCACACACCCACAAACTTATGGAGATTCTTTCTCTTGGCCTAGATGTAACACCATCATTTCTAGCTCATACCCATCATGCCTTACATGCTCATATGAGATATAGGAAGAATAAAGTGAGATCTTCCTCATTGGATTCATACATTTTCTTAGAGTTACGACATGGTTAAAAATTCACTTCAGTGTCACATGGACTGTGTGAGCTCATTCTATGCATCCTCATATTTAATTGCACCATTACAACTCATTTCAATCCCAAAAACATGCTTTCAGCCCATGGAAACCAAAAAAAGGTATGGAACATGCATGTTCATTTTCGGCCACCTTGGCCTCACTTTTGAGAATATTTTGGAAAATCACAACTAAATATAGAAAAATTGAAAACATGTAATCTTGGTCATTCTAGAAAGCTTGGGATGTCTAATTCATGTTAAAAATATGTACAAGTCATAACATCCCACACACAAGATGTTTGATATGCAAATTAGTCTAGAGGTCGGACTAGTCCTGATACTATCACACTTTACTGATATGAATTTCAAAAATGTCCAACTAATTCCACAAAACTCCAATGCATGCAAATGATACCGTCATGGAAAGATGTGGATGTTAACTAGAGAGGAAAAATGTCTTTAGATCAGTTCATTAAGCCAAACTCTCAGAAATCAATGGAACAATACCTCTAGTCAGGAAAGATGACTAATACTAGGCAGAAACTTCAAAAATGCATATCTTCTTCTATAGACCTCTAAATGAGGTGCTTCTAATTGCTACAAGTCACTGTGTTTGTCTAGTTTTTGTTCATAAAATTTCATAGCATTGGACTACGTTTGCCCCTTGGATGACACAATTTCACAACTGACCAAATGAATAGTGCTGATGCAAATCTGAAATTCTGATACCAACTTTGAAAAATCATAGAAAATTTCACAGACCTCCAAATGGCTTGATCTTTAACTTCCCCAAAAGCTCTAGACAAGATCTAGTCACATGCCAAATTTCAAGGCAAAAAGAGGTCATTTGGTTAGACTTGGACATCATGGGGCAAAGTGACCAGTTTTTATGTTACAAGAGGGCTATTAGGATTCAACTTGGCTTCTCCTACCTCTAAGGCTCTATGAGCATATGGGAAAGCATCAATATAGGCTATCAAACATGGCTCAAATTTCTAACAACCTAGATTTGCAAGACTCATTCTCTAACACCAACACATACACCATGTACATAATGCCAAGATCTTACTATTCATACCGAAACTTGCTACATCATGCACTATAGTTCTAATTCTCATACATATACAATGAGTACATCTATTTACAAGTATTCATAAGTGCCTACAACATGTACATCATTAGATTACATCCCTTAATAACATAACGATGACCAAATGGCTATTTTACAATTTCTTCATCGAACTCCCTAGCTTCAAGCTTGGTGGCTCCCATGTCTTTGTTCACTTGGTCCACCTAGCATGTTAGGATGGAGAGAGGGGGAGTGAGATTCAAAGAATCTTAATAGCTCATCTCTCATTCAATCATACATAAAGCATGCAAACAAGTCTCACAAATGTATGCATGGCATATTAGCATGTGAAATCATAAGAAAAGCATTTTTAACATTTGAGTAGGCCATACATAACATACAAAAGTTTGCCAAGCAAGTGGATTAGCCTTACTCATTCACTTGTGGATTTTAGACTTGCATCACCCATTCTTTAAGAGGTTCTTAGACTCAACCTTACTCTTGGGAGTCAACCTCACTTTTGGGAGACTCTTTACTTTGTCTCAACTAACTTTAGGGTTCTTGGCTCATCCTCACCATGGCTAGAGGGTTGTTGGCTTTTCCATCCTTAAGCAAACTAAAGTAATCACATAATACATCATTGAAATACATAAGGCATCATCATGCTAGCATACTTTTCATGGCTTAAAAACATACATATATACATGCAAGACAATTGTAAGCACACATCTATGCATAAGAGAAGGTGGAGAGAGCTACCTTATAGGCTAACACAAGCCTTCCCTTTCAATTTGTCTTCTCCCTTCTTGATTGCACAATCACCACTAGATGAGAGTGCTTTTCTTGAGCCTAGGCACACAAATAGCATGAAATTACCCTCTTAACACTTTATTCATTAAGAGAAACTAGAGTTTCTCTCTCTAGAATTCCACTAACTCTCTTTCCTTTCTCAAGCTCTCAAGAAAGGAAAGCAAAGAAGAAGAAGTAAAGATATATGAGTTTTGGTCTTCTTCAAGAGGGGTTTTCCACTCTCTCTCTTTTGAACCAAGCTCAAAGCCCAACTACTTCAATAACCAAAACCATAGGAAGAGAGGGCAAAGAGAGAAGAACAACATGCTAAGAAGAAAAACCATGCAAATCTTACCTCTTTCTTGTTCTTCCTTCCTCCTCTAGGTTTCTCTCTCTATCCACAACTCTTTTTTCTCTTTTAGTTGAAGCTTAGGTCAGTTAAAAGAAAAGGAATGAATCTAGACTCTTTAAGAAGTTAAATTCTCTTTTTTCACGCTTTTCTAGACTAACCATTGCTATAACAAGCACATATCAGTCCCAGACCCCTGCCTTCGCTACGGCGTATACGGTGAGTAGCTCCCTGGTTTTTGTATGGGATGCCCACACTCGTTATAGCTAGAAGGCACTCTCACTATAGTTAGACCATTTCTCGCTACAGCGAACAGGTACATTCGCTATAGCTAGGCCATTTCTTGCGATAGCTAGCAGACTTGAAAAATTTTTAGCCCTTCAAAAATTTTCTAGCTTTTTTTTTTCTAGTTGTTACACTAGACACATTTTATGGGAGCCAATTAGGTTCATAAAATAATTTCTAAGGTCACATAACTTGCTTAGACACTAGGTTGTTCTATAAACCCTATTATGGTCCATAAATACACCTAATGAAGCAACACCTTTCAAATAATTTCTAGGCTCCATTTTTTCCTTTCAAATATGATTCTTGACTCCTTTTAGGCCTCTTGGAGTCATCACACAATGAAAACAAAAAGCTTAATAACATGTTGTTTCTTTAGGTCATAATATGGAACCTAAAATACCAAATCACTTTCTATGAGTTTTAAATTTTTTCCAAGGTCTCCCCTCATTTTTATTCATCATATATGACTCAAGAATGGCCTTAAAAAAATTTAAAACTCTCCTTAGCTATGGAGACTTGTCGAGGCTTAGACTTTAGGGGTTTTTAGCCTCCTTGGAGTTTTCCTTGTTTAGAGCATCTTAGGGATCTTAAGAGCTCATTTAAACTCTTAATTAGGCCTAGGAATTATCACACAAAGTCAGATTTTTCAAGGCGCACACAAAACCCTAGAATTTGTATCTTGAAATCTAATAGCTAGGTTGTTGTTTCCTTTGCATATTCTTGTTCTTCTCCCTTAAATACCTAAGATTCAGCCTTGGTTTGGTTGAAAATTTAACTCCCTAAGGCTGACCATATATGGGTTGAAATATGCAAAAGAGAAGGGAGGAGGAAGATCAAGTAGAAGGATTGCATGATACCTTGTTTTTCTTGAACTTTCTTGCTTGTTCCTTGATTTCCTTGGCCTCCTCACTTGATTTTTGAAATTTCCCCTCTGTTCTTCCATCAAAACAGCCCTTAAAACTTTAGAAAAATCATGAAGGAGAAAAGAAAAAAAGATGAGAAGAGATTGGCTAAGAAAAAGCATGAAAAATAAGCAAATTTTCATACCTAAAAGCTTGAATTTCTCCTTCTTCTTCTCTCCCCTTGGTGCACCACTCTCCTAGGGTTCTTCTTCTAATTTAGGGCAGAATAATCTAAAGCTAAATGAGGGAGAGTGTGAGGCGCCACCTAGTTATAGGTAGGAAGAAATGACATTTTTAAAAAATCTAATTTTGCCCTTTGTTCTTTGCATTTTTGTTACTCCTTTGTTTTAGCTCCTTTTTTAGAACCATCTTTTTCATTATAAAATTTAGGTCCCCAATTTAATAAAATGCCTTTGGAATCACTCAAATAGGAGCTAAAACCTTCCCGAACAAATCCGTCAAAGTTAAAGCACACTAACATTAGAAAACGTCCACCGGAGGAGATTTAACTGTCTCAGGGCTTTCCATAGTTTTCAAGGCCTTTGAGAACCTTGGAGAACTCAAAACTTTCATTTAAAAAGCCCTTCTATATGAATTCCAAAAATTGCTCAAAATTATAAAAATGCCATTACGTTTCATAGGTTTTTTGTCAAAATTTGTTTCTTCATTGTAGCTCCATTTTTCCTTCCATTTAAGGCTAAGATTCTTATTTTTAGGAGTTTAAAATGTTGCTCAAAATTTTCAGGACTTTAACTAATTCATTCAGAGGACTTGTTTTGAAAATGAGCCCATTTTCATCGTTTAACAAAAATCGGACATTACAATATGAACTCATCCATCATATTCTAATATTTAAATACATACATATAAATCAAAAATCATCTCAAGATGTGGCCAAGAACTTAAGCTCATAGAACATATACATAAAAATTTCATGTTCAGCCTCAGATTGGTGTGCCTGCTTTTATCATGAATGTTGGAAAATCATAACTAATTCTAAAAAAATCAAAATCAAGCACACTATACCATTCTAGAAACCTACAGATGTATACTTTATGCTAAAAATAAGTCCAGATCAAAACAGGGATGTTTAGCTATTGGAAATCAATGGAATAATACCTAAACTTTCCTAATGCTATTGGTACTATCATAGAACTTTAAAGATTTATATTTTCCTATTCAGACATCCAATTAGGGTGTTCTTAATGGCCATAGAAAGCTTATCATGTCTAATTTTTTCCTATAAAATTTCATGATGAAGGGGCCCATGAGCTTGTAGACAAGGGAGCATGGTGTAATGACCTAAAAGAGCATGGAGGGTGTGCAAGAGAGTTCAACATGCAAATGGACCCATTACAAGGCATAGGAGGCCCAATGACTAGAGGAAGAGCTAAAGCCATGAAGCAAGCTTTGAGTTGCATTGTCCAAAAGGTTCAAGAGCTTGAACCTATGTTTTTGCATCAATTTGAAGAATTACAAGGCCCAAGGGACTTGATCCTCATTGTCCAAGCCCAACAAGATATGCTGCAAGGTCCAAATAGAGTCCAACTTGAAGAAATCAATTAACAAGCATGTGCAATTCACATGGGCAACAAAAGTGACGTGAATAGGAGTTTTAAATCTTATTAGGATGTCTTTTATTTGATTTTCATTTGTTTCCATTTCCATTAGTTTGAACCAGGCCATTTAGTCAAGACTTAGGATTTAAGTTTCAGATTTTGTTTATTTCCATTTTCGTTAGTTGCTGAAAACTTATTACTTTCTTTCCTTTTCTTTAGGATTTCTTGTAGTAAATGGCATCATCTCCTTCCATTAAAATTGGATTCTTTGTTTCCTATTTCTTGGAGGAGAATTCTTAGAGATTAAGTTAGGTTTAAGGTTTTCTTTTATGCCTATTTAATAGGCCACCTATTGTACTTTTGGGAGATTGGAATGAATTCAGAATTTTATTTCTCATTGTGAGAATTTTTGCTTCTGTGTGTTCTTCTTTAGAATACAAGTGACTTATCAAAGGAGTGGTCTTCCTTTGTGGCGTCTCAAGGCTAGGGTTCTAAGGGACGAGTTCTCTTAGGGTCTTATCCATTTGACCAACATTGCTTGTTCTTAGCCGGTCCCGGGCAATGTATCATTTTGTTGAAGGTTCCTAGGACTTATTCCTACGGGGTCTCTCATCATTTGGTATCAGAGCATAGGTTCGCTAGTGCAAGGTATATCTTTGTGTTTTCCTTCCACTGTTCTTCCATTTGTGTTACCTTTTCCATCTTCATCTTTGTCTTCCATCTTTTTCCTTTTTCCATTGGAGTGTGCCTCCATCTTCCTTTTCATACCATCCATAGTTTGTTTGTTTTTTTTTTTCTTGTGATTTGCTAACTTGTGTGTGAGTTTTGTCCTCTTTGCCATATTTTCATTTTTTGTTTCTTCAAAAAAAAAAAAAGAGTGTGTGATACTCAAAAAAAAAATTCGAAAAAAAAAAGAAATAAAATAAATTCGAAAAAAAAAGTAAAAAAAAAAAAGAAGTGAAAAAAAGAAAGAAAAAAGAATTTCCAATTTGAGTTGAGTAACTATCAAGTTCTGTCCTTTTATGTTCAAGTAACAAATTTCCTATTTCATTGTGATAGATTGCAATTGATTGGCATCCCATTGGTTTCCTATTTTCAAAGTTCCTATTTTGGCTAACCTGAATTGCAAGTTGTAGGAAGTTACCAATTTGTGAAGAACTTACATTACAAGTAGCAATCACTTTCTTAATTCTGTAAACTTGGGTGGTAAGCTTCCAAATTTCCTAAATTGAACCTGACTTTCCTTTTTTTAAAATTCTTTCCAAACTGCTTGTTTCTGATCCTTGCCCTTTTAAATTCTTATCTACTTTCTAATTTGCTTCTTGCCTTTCTTTTTTTTTATTTCCTTTCTACTTCCAAATTTGCTGACTTTCTTTCTTTCCATTTTTTTGCTTTAGATCTCATTGTTTTCTTTCCAAGTCCTTCAAGTTGTGCCTCTCTCCTTCCTTGATCAGGTCTAAAACGTGATTTACCCTCTCCCTCTCACATCCATTTTGTCAAATTTCGTTTTTCCTTTTGCTGAATCTACTCTCTTTCCTCTATTGTTGTTTCATGTTCCTTTCTCTTGTTTCCTTCTTGTTTTGACTTCTTTCTTTTCCCCATATTGCTACACGTTTTTCTTCTTTTCTTTTGCATTATTATTACTACCCCCTTGCCCCTTTTTCTTTTGGCTCTTTGAGGATTTTAACTTGGAATTTTCTGGTTTTGGGATTGCCACTTTATTCTTTGCTCCTATTGATTTGTTTTTGTTTCTAATTAAGAGTACTAAAAAGAAGCAAGTGAGTGGTAAAAGGCAAGAGTGTCATATTAAAGATAAAAGCCAAATTTTGAGTGAAACACGAGTGGATTTGCAATATTTTGAGTGATACACGTGAGAAGAGTGTGTGAGGTCCTACTTCATATTATTTTTTTTATTCTGTCCACTAACATTTCAGGTTGTAAAATGGCTGAAAATGAGCCTAATGATGTTGATCTTAAAGTTTTCATGAAAAGTGTCCATGAGCAATTCAAAAGGCTTAATGCAAGACTGGATGACTTTGAATCTCCATCTAACTCTAAATTTCCAAAAAGGCATGATCTTGAAGAGGAGTATGAAGGAGAATCTGACTTTGATGATTTCACTCCAAGGAGGCACAAGCAAGCTCCCCCACATAAGGAGCATGGTCTAGGCAACATCAAAATGAAAATTCCCTCCTTTCAAGGAAAGAATGATCCAGAGCTTTATTTGGAGTGGGAAAGAAAGGTTGAGCATGTTTTTGAGTGCCATCATTATTCTGAAGGGCAAAAAGTGAAATTAGCAGCCGTTGAATTTTCAGATTATGCTAGTATTTGGTGGGATCAACTTCTCATCAATAGAAGGCGAAATAGAGAGCCTCCAATTCAGACTTGGCATGAGATGAAAATCACTATGAGAAAGAGATTTGTCCCTAGTTATTACTATAGGGATTTGCACAAGAAATTGCAGAAATTGAGACAAGGCTCCATGAGTGTTGAGGAGTATTATCAAGAGATGGAAATGGCTATGATTAGAGCCAATCTTGAGGAAGACAAAGAGGCAACCATGGCAAGATTCATAGATGGTTTGAACCCTGAAATTGCTGCAATTGTTGATCTCCAACATTATGTTGACATGGAAGAGCTATTACACAAAGCTATTAAAGTGGAGAAACAACTTAAATCTCAACAGAAATTCAGATTTGCTGCTGGTTCTGGGTCTTGGAAGCAAGGTTTGAAGGATTCCAAATCCTCCTTCAAATCCAAAGAAAGCAAGCCAAAGGAGGAAGCAAAGCCCAAAAGTTCCGATCCACCTCCTAAAGGTAAGTATAACTCTAACTCCTCTTCTTCTTCTTCTACTTCAAAAATTAAGTGTTTTAAATGTCAAGGTTTTGGTAACATCTCTTCTCAATGTCCAAACAAGAGAACTATGATTTTGCTTGAGAATGGTGATGTAGTTAGTGAGGAGACTAGTGATGAAGATTCGGATGGAAGTATGCCATCTTTGGTGGAGGATTCTGAGTTGGAGCTTAGTGACCCCGTGCATGGAGAGGCTTTGGTGTCTAGGCGTGCTCTAAATATTCAACCCAAGGAAGATCATGAGAAAGAGCAGCGTGAGCACATTTTCCATACTAGATGTTTTGTCCAGAACAAGGTATGTAGCATGATTATTGATGGTGGTAGTTGTACAAATGTTGCTAGTATCTTGCTTGTTGATAAACTGAATTTGCCTACTTTAAAGCATCCTAGTCCTTATAAGTTGCAATGGCTTAATGATTGTGGTGAAGTTAAAGTTACTAAGCAAGTGATAATTTCTTTTTCTATTGGTAATTATCATGATGAGGTCTTGTGTGATATAGCTCCTATGTATGCTGGACATATTTTGCTTGGTAGACCATGGCAATTTGATAGACGTGTTAAACATGATGGATATAAAAATTGCCATTCTTTTCCTTTCAACGGTAAAATTGTTGTGCTTACTCCTCTCAGACCCATGCAAGCTTATGAGGATCAACTTAGAATTGAAAATGAGTGCAAATTGAGAGAGAAAGAGAGAAAAGAAAGAAAGGAGAGGGAAAAAGAAAAGAAAGTGATTGAAAAGAAAAAGCATGAAAGTGAGAAAATTGATGAAAAAAAAGTGAGTTTCTTTTCTGGAAAAAGAGAGATTAAGAGAGCTATGTTGGCTGATGAGCAAGTACTTGTACTCTTGTACAAGGAAATTTATTTTTCTACTAATGAACTTGATCCCTCTTTGCCCTCTAGTGTTGTGTCTCTTTTGCAAGATTTTGGTGATTTGTTTCCAAAGGAAATTCCCGACGGTTTGCCCCCTTTGAGAGGCATTGAACATCGTATAGATTTCATCCCCGGAGCATCCATTCCTAATAGACCAGCATATAGAGCCAATCCGGAAGAAACTAAGGAAATCCAATGCCAAGTTGAAGAGCTCATGAAGAAAGGCTTTGTTAGAGAGAGCTTAAGTCCTTGTGCGGTTCCAGTGATCCTAGTGCCTAAGAAGGATGGCAAGTGGAGAATGTGTGTGGATTGTAGAGCCATCAATAAAATCACAGTTAAGTATCGTTATCCCATTCCTAGATTAGATGATATGCTTGATGAGTTGCATGGTGCATCTTTATTTTCTAAAATTGATCTTAGGAGTGGATATCATCAAATTAGAATGAAAGAAGGTGATGAATGGAAAACTGCATTTAAAACTAAGTTTGGATTGTATGAGTGGTTAGTTATGTCATTTGGATTAACTAATGCACCTAGTACATTTATGAGCTTAATGAATCATGTTTTTCGTTCTCTCATTGGGAAATGTGTTGTTGTTTATTTTGATGATATTTTGATTTATAGTAAGAGTTTAGATGATCATCTTGGTCATTTGCGTCAGGTCTTTTGCCTTCTTAGGAAGAATAGCCTTTATGTAAATTTAGAAAAGTGTTCTTTTTGTTTGGATTCTGTTGTGTTTCTTGGATTTGTTGTAGGTGCTCAAGGGATTCGTGTGGATGAAGAGAAGGTGAAAGCTATCCGTGAGTGGCCTACACCAAAGAATGCAAATGAAGTAAGGAGTTTCCATGGCTTGGCTAGCTTCTATAGACGTTTTGTGAAGGACTTCTCCTCCATTGCTGCACCTTTGAATGATTTGGTAAAGAAAAATGTAGTTTTCAAGTGGGGTGAAACACAAGAGGTTGCATTTAGCACTTTGAAAGAAAAATTAACTAATGCTCCTTTACTTGTTTTACCTGATTTTTCTAAAGTATTTGAAGTTGAATGTGATGCATCTGGAATTGGAATTGGGGCTGTTTTAATGCAAGATTCTAAGCCCATTGCTTTCTTTAGTGAAAAATTAAGTGGAGCTACTTTGAATTATTCCACATATGACAAAGAGTTGTATGCTTTAAAAAGAACCTTAGAGACTTGGCAACATTATTTGTGGTCAAAAGAATTCATTATACATTCTGATCATGAAAGCTTGAAATTTTTAAAGTCTCAAGGTAAATTGAACAAGAGACATGCTAGATGGCTTGAATTCATTGAAACTTTTCCTTATGTCATCAAGCACAAAAAGGGTCAAGAGAATGTTGTGGCTGATGCATTATCTAGGAGATATAGTCTTCTTACATCATTGCATGCTAGATTACTTGGTTTTGAGATGTTAAAAAGCATGTATGAATCTGATTGTGACTTTGGTGAAATCTGGAAATTGTGTGAGAAACATGGTTTTAATGACTTTTACAGATTTGATGGATTTTTGTTTAAGAAAGATAAATTATGTATTCCATCTTGTTCTATGCGTGAATTGCTTGTTAAAGAGACTCATGGGGGTGCTTTGATGGGACACTTTGGTGTGGAGAAAACTTCAGCTCTTTTGCATGAACATTTTTATTGGCCAACCATGAGGAAAGATGTAATTGCTGTTTGTGATAGATGTGTGACATGTAAGCATGCAAAATCTAAAGTTCAATCTCATGGTTTGTATTCTCCCCTCCCCGTGCCTTCTCAACCTTGGACTGATATTTCTATGGATTTTGTGTTGGGCTTACCTAGAGCTCAAAGTGGAAAAGATAGCATTTTTGTTGTGGTTGATAGATTTAGCAAAATGGCACACTTTATTGCATGTTCAAAAACTAATGATGCCATACATATTGCTGACTTGTTCCTTAAAGAAATTGTGAGGTTGCATGGTTTACCTAAATCTATTGTGAGTGATAGAGATGTAAAGTTCCTTAGCCATTTTTGGAGAACTTTATGGTCTAAGCTAGGAACTAAATTGTTGTTTTCTACTGTGGCACATCCTCAAACGGATGGGCAAACTGAAGTTGTGAATCGTACTCTTACTACCTTGCTTCATTCTATCATTCAAAAAAACTTAAAGAATTGGGAAAAATGCTTGCCTCACATTGAGTTTGCATATAATAGAACAGTGCACTCTTCTACTTCATTTTCTCCATTTGAGGTTGTCTATGGTTTTAATCCCTTAACTCCTCTTGATATTCTTCCTTTACCTTCTAATGAGTTTGCTAATCTTGATGGTTTGAAGAAAGCTAAGTTTGTGCAGGAATTACATGCCAAAGTTAAGGCTAACATTGAGAGGAAGAATGAACAATATGCCAAGCATGCTAATAAGGGTAGAAGGCATGTGGTATTTGAACCTGGAGATTGGGTTTGGGTACACTTGAGGAAGGAAAGATTCCCTGAGAAACGAAAGTCAAAATTACACCCTAGAGGGGATGGACCTTTCCAAGTTTTGGAAAGAATTAATGACAATGCATACAAAATTGATTTGCCAAGCTCTTATGGAAATATTAGTGCTACATTCAATGTTACTGATTTATCTCCCTTTAATTATGCAGATTCGAGGACGAATCCTTTTGAAGAGGGAGGGAATGATGAAGGGGCCCATGAGCTTGTAGACAAGGGAGCATGGTGTAATGACCTAAAAGAGCATGGAGGGTGTGCAAGAGAGTTCAACATGCAAATGGACCCATTACAAGGCATAGGAGGCCCAATGACTAGAGGAAGAGCTAAAGCCATGAAGCAAGCTTTGAGTTGCATTGTCCAAAAGGTTCAAGAGCTTGAACCTATGTTTTTGCATCAATTTGAAGAATTACAAGGCCCAAGGGACTTGATCCTCATTGTCCAAGCCCAACAAGATATGCTGCAAGGTCCAAATAGAGTCCAACTTGAAGAAATCAATTAACAAGCATGTGCAATTCACATGGGCAACAAAAGTGACGTGAATAGGAGTTTTAAATCTTATTAGGATGTCTTTTATTTGATTTTCATTTGTTTCCATTTCCATTAGTTTGAACCAGGCCATTTAGTCAAGACTTAGGATTTAAGTTTCAGATTTTGTTTATTTCCATTTTCGTTAGTTGCTGAAAACTTATTACTTTCTTTCCTTTTCTTTAGGATTTCTTGTAGTAAATGGCATCATCTCCTTCCATTAAAATTGGATTCTTTGTTTCCTATTTCTTGGAGGAGAATTCTTAGAGATTAAGTTAGGTTTAAGGTTTTCTTTTATGCCTATTTAATAGGCCACCTATTGTACTTTTGGGAGATTGGAATGAATTCAGAATTTTATTTCTCATTGTGAGAATTTTTGCTTCTGTGTGTTCTTCTTTAGAATACAAGTGACTTATCAAAGGAGTGGTCTTCCTTTGTGGCGTCTCAAGGCTAGGGTTCTAAGGGACGAGTTCTCTTAGGGTCTTATCCATTTGACCAACATTGCTTGTTCTTAGCCGGTCCCGGGCAATGTATCATTTTGTTGAAGGTTCCTAGGACTTATTCCTACGGGGTCTCTCATCATTTCATCAACATTGGATATCATTTGGCCCTCGAATGATATTAGATAAGAAACTAACTATATGAACAGTACCTATACCAAAATAGCTAAATTTTGGCAACTTTGAAAATTCATAATTAATTCCACATAGCTCCAAATAATATGATCTTTAGCTTCCCAAAAATATTTGAATGAGATCTATATGCATGCCAAATTTCATGAGAAAATTAGTTCATTTGGTCAAATAAAAAACTAACTATATGAACAGTACCTATACCAAAATAGCTAAATTTTGGCAAATTTGGAAATTTATAATTAATTCCATAGAGCTCCAAATAATATGGTCTTTAGCTTTCCAAAAATATTTGAATGATATCTATATGCATGCCAAATTTCATGAGAAAATTAGTTCATTTGGTTAGATTGTGCCACATGGTTGCAAAATAGCTCTTTTATGCTTCTTAAAAGGTCATAAAAGGGTCATTTATGCTTCGAAGGCTTTCATGCCCACTTGAGTACATGGGAAAGTACCAAAATGGTCTATTAAACATGTCTTAAAGGTGCACAAACCTAATTTTCAAAAACTCATACTCTCACCCCAAGGTATACACAAGAATACATAAGCTACATCTTGCCATTCAATGTCAAAAAATTGGCACAACATTCACATGGCATCAAATCTCATATATATATATATATCAAGTATCCATATAATTGCATATGTTCAAATGGTTATACAATATATTTATCATAAGGTTACATCATGTGCCATCAAAGTGGGTACAAAATGAATATAATTACACACTTTCTTGTCAATCTCTCTTCTTCAAGTTTGGTGGCTCCCATTTCTTGGTTCACTTAGTCCACCTAGACATGTTAGGCAATAGGGAGGAAGGAATGAGATTCTAGGAATCTCGATATCTCTTCTCCCTTTCAACCATGCATAAAGAATGTAAATCCAAGTCTAAAAATACATTCATGGATATCATGGAGTATATGATCATTCATGAAACTTTTCTTATACTCAAGAAGTCATACATAACATACATAGGTTTGCCAAGAAGATGGTTTAGCCTCACCCACTTCTCTTAGGGGATTTTGGACTTGCCTTACCTATTTTCTTAAGAGGCTTTTCTTTAAAGACTTTTAGTTTTGTCTCACCCATTCTTAGGGACTTTTGGCTTATCCTTATCCTAGCTAAGGGACTTTTGACTTCACCACACTCAAGCAAACCAAAACATGTTCATAAAGCATCATTTAAGTGCATAACATAACATCATGGTATCATGGCATATAGATATATGCTAAAACATTTTTCATGGCTCAAAACATATATACACATGTTCAAAGACAAGATAAACATCCACACATGCATGAAAGAAAGGAGAGCTACCTTGGTTACAAATGCATACTTTCTTCCTTGTATTTCGTTCCTTTCCCTTGCCCACACACTCACAAGAAGGTGGAACTTGATTCCTTTGGACTAGACACATAATATGGAAGCCAATTATGTAACACTATAAATTTCTAGTCTGTCTCATGCTATTTCCATGCCTTATGCCATGCATTTCACAAGGAGACAAAATAATGGCCTTAAAAATAATGAATTAAATTACATTACATAGTAGATAAATTTTTTATTCAGTGTCTTGTAGACCATATGAACTCATTCAACTCATTCTCATATTTAATTACACCAATAAAACTCAAAACCATCTCAAAAAGTGGCATAGAACTAGAGCATAGGAAGTGGATACATAGAAACAATAGGTGCAGCTTCGGCTAGAAATTCTAGCATACTAACATGAACTTTGAAAAATTATAATTGATTATAGAAAAATTGAAATCAAATAGGCTATACCATTCTAGAAAGCTATAGATGTCTAATTTATTCTAAAAATAATTCAAGACCACAATCAGGATTGCTACCTGCTAGAAATTGATGAAACAATACCAAAGATCGCCTATCATTACTAGTACTACCTTCCAATTTCAAAAATTTATATTTCCCTGCTCAGAGGTCCAATTAGAGTGATCTTAGTGGCCATAGAAAGCTTATCATGTCTAATTTATGCTTGTAACATTTCATGAGCATTAGACATCATTTGGCCTTTTGATACAATATCAGTAGGCATACTCATTGGAGCACAACAAGTTCGAGAAACCCTCATCCATCAAAAACTTCATAGAGCTCAAGAGGCCCAAATTGTACTAGTATATGTCCAAAAATCTCAAAGAGCTCAAAATAATACCTATGTTGGACGTCGGCCCAAGTTTAGAGCCCAAGATCTATATTTGATCAACATCTCTTTAAATATGCAAAAGTGGAAGTCCAAGTGGAAGCCCAATGACAAGAGGAAGAGTTAAGCGTCTACAAAGAGCAATTGGGCTTCAATTTGCTGAATTAGAAGCCCATAATGTTAGTGCATGCATTAAGGAAGCAAGTAGAGCCTTAATCATGCTTATTCAAGCCCAAGTTGATGCTTAAAGAGCCCATTGAAGCTAGAGGACGTGAATAGTATTTCAAATACAAGATGTCCAGCCCATTAATATTAATTAGTTTTGACTAGGACTCTAGTTTTGACTAGAACTCTTTTTGAATTTCGTTTTTTCATTATTATATTATTTTTTGGACTTGGTCAAGGAGCTTATCTAAAAGATTAAGTTAAAATTAATATCCTAATCTTGTTCCTTGATTTTAGGCATTATTTAAAATATTTCTAAACAAATTTTAGAGTTTTAGTTTTACTAGGATTTTAAGTCTTTTAGAAACTTTGCCTATAAAAGGCTCCCTATTGTACTCTATTTTGAATCATGAATGAATGAATAAATTTGAGTATTATTCAATACTTTGTGAGGCTTTTGCTTCTTTGTGTTCTCTGAGAGTACACGTGACTTATCAAAGGATTGGTCTTCCTTTGTGGCGTCTTAAGGCTAGGGTTCTAAGAGACAAGTTCTCTTAGGGTCTTTCCTTTGACCAACAGTCTTGTTTCTAGCCGATCCCGGGCATAGTTTCGAATTGTTGAAGGTTCTCTAGGGCATGTTCCTAGTGGGTCTCGCATCACCTTTGAATGACACAGCCCAAGCAACTAACCAAATGAACAGTATCTGTATCAGCTTAGGAGAAAAATGCCAACTTTGAAAAATTATAATTAATTCCACAAAGCTCTAAATAATCTAGTCTTTAGATCCCAAAAAGCTCTAGATGAGATCTATAGGCACGCCAAATTTCATGAGCAAATTCATTCATTTGATTAAATTTTGATGTTAGGTTGCATAATGGTTATTTTTGTGTCTCAAAAAGGGTTCAAATGGTCCATTTTGAGTTCTAAGGCAGCCATGGCTATTTGAGCATGTGGTGTAACACCATAATTTCTAACCCATTTCATGCTATCTTTATGCTTCCCATTATGCATTTCATGGAAGAACCAAGGGAATAACATAAAAATAATGATTTTTTTTGCGTTGCGTCGTATATAAAAATTTCATTCGGTGTCACGTAGACCATGTGAGGTTATACAACACATTCTCATATTTAATTATATAAATACAACTCATTTGGATCATAAAATGTAGCCTCTAATTCATGAAACTGAAAGGAAAACTCAAAATAGGCATATTAAATTTTGGCCAGAATTTTGCTCTTTTCTGACCCAACTTTTGAAATTCATAATTAATTTTAAAAAAATTAAAATCATGTATTCTTGGTCATTCTAGAAAGATACAGAGGTCTACTTCACACTAATAATATGACCAGACCATAAGATCCATCACAGAGGATGTTTGACATCCAGAATGGTCCAAAGGTCAAACTGCCTTCTGAAGCTGTCACAGATTTCTGTAGCAAATTTTTGAAAATATCCAATTAATTCCAAAAAAATCCAATCCATTTAAATGATACCAATCTAGAAAGAGATGGATGTTAGATAGAGGGAAAAAATAGCTTCAGACTACTTTAGGCAACCCAGACCACAGAATTCAATAGAACAATAACTCAAGTGGGGTAAAACTCCTGATATTTGATAGAATGTTTAAAAATTCATATCTCCCTCTCTAAACCTCTAAATGAGGTGCTTCTAGTTAGCACAAGTCACTGTAAATGTATAGTTGTTTTGTATAAATTTCATGGCAATTGGACATCATTTGAGCCCTGTGTGATAGATTTCATTTTTGGACCAAATGAATAGTGTAGCAGACCAAAATTAGAAAAATTGCCAACTTTGAAAATTTATCAAATATTCTGTAGACCTCTAAAAATTATATTCTTTAGCTTTCTAAAAATCTCTCAACAAGCTCTAATTGAATGCTAAATCTCAAATCAAGCAGAGCTTATTTGGCTAAAAAGTGATATAGGGTTCCATTATGGTCAAATTTCACTCCATATGAGGTACCAAAGCAACCAAATAACTTTCCCTAGGGTTTGGCATCTTTTGGGCAAGTCTAAAAGCATGATTGGGACTTGTGTGAACTACCCAAATGATCCTAAGCCTCATACATCTCATTTTTGCCATTTCATCCACACATGCATAATTCCATAAAACTATTCATGAAGCTAGTTTGCCATCATATACTCAAATCACATTCTAATGGCTACATGACATATTCTCTCATTCATACATGACATATTATCATAATTACATATGCTCAAGAGGTCATAGACCATACAAAATAGTGGGTTACATCATTTGACATACATATGGCCTTAAGGAACCAAAACCATACATTATGTTGTCAAGCTCTCTTCTTCAAGGTGGTTGGCTTCCATTACCTTGTCCACTTGGTCTACCTAGCATATGAGATCATTGGAGAGGAGGTGTAACACCATATATCCTAGCTTATTTCATAACATTCTCATGCTTTAAATCATCAATTCCATGAAGGAGTAAGGAAAAGAGATTAAGAATAATACATTTCTTTACGTTGAGTCATGTATACAAATTCTATTCGGTGTCACGTGGACAATGTGAGCTCATACGTCCCATTCACATATTTAATTACATGAAAACAACTCATTTGTATCATCAAAAGTGGCCTACCTCTTGTGGAAACTGAGGGGGAGCATAAAATACTTATACATATTTTTGGCCAGATTTTTAGTTTTTCTATCATAATTTCATAAATTCATAATTAAATCCACAAAAATCAAAATCCAACAAGATTTACCATTCTAGAAAGTTCTAGATGTCTACCCCATGATAAAAATAACCAGCTTATGAATCATTAAGGAGAGAACGTTTGACATCTGAAAAGCCACTGAGGTCGTTGCTATCTAGGCTATTGGGTTAGATTACTTATATGAACTTTCAAAATTCATAACTAATTCTAGAAATATTGAAATCATGTATTCTTAACCATTCTGGAAAGCTACACATATCTACTTTATGCAAAAATGTTTCTAGGCCATGAAACATAACATAGAAAGTGTTTGACATGAGAAAAGGGACAAAGGTTTGTATAGCTAGTGGTACTGATGCAAGTGTCTGCTATAAGCTTTGAAAATGTCCAATTAATTCCACAAAAATCCAATCCATTCAAATGATACCAATTTGGAAAGATATGAATGTTAAATTTATGGTAAAAATAGAATCAGACCAGAGAAGGCACGTTCGGCTACTGAAATTTAATGGAACAGTGACTCAGGTCATGCTACGCTATTGTTACTGTTCAAAAAATTCAAAAATTCATATCTCTTAGCTCAGGCCTCCAAATGAGGTGTTTCTTATTGCTACAAGTCACTGTGAATGTCTAGTTTCTGCCTATAAAATTTCATAGCATTGGACCACGTTTGCCCCTCGAATGACACAATTACACAACTGATCAAATGAACAGTACTGGTGCAAATCTAAAATTTTGATACCAACTTTGAAAAATCATAGAAAATTCCAAATGACCTGATCTTTAGCTTCCCAAAAGTTCCTTAAAAAAGGTGACATGAGGCAAAAAGTTCCTAAGTGTAAGTGGGACTAGGCCAAAAGTCCTAATTATGGGTGAGGCTAAGTCAAAAGTCCTTAAAAGAGAGTGAGGCTAAACCAAAAGTTCCTAATTGTTGGATGAAGTTAGACCAAAAATCCTTTGAGCATGAAATTGCTCTTTGATGGAGCTATGGGATCCTTAATGCATGAATAAGATTTATATATGGTTGTATGACATGTGTGCTTGCATTTTGGAACTTAAGTGAGCAATATATGTTTGCTTGAATGTTAGATCAGATATTAGGATATTTTTTATTTCACTTTTCCCCTATTTCTACTAACTATGGTTAAGTAACTCTCAAGGACACAAGAATGATGAGCAAAAGGCCTAGAAAGAGTTACTTTGACAATAAAAGTTGTTTTAAGGCATTTTCTTGTATCTCTGAATATGTATTGGTAAATTTTGATGTATGATTATGCCAACACATTTAAAAGCATGAGAATATGATGTAAAAACTATTTAAAGATTGTAATATGTAATATATTATAATTTGGCACCTTGAGTTCCTAATGAATGCGCGTATACTTGCAAGTGAAAAGGTGATTTTAAGTTGTATGGTAATTATGACATGTTGAACCACCCATACATGATGCATTTGTGGATTAAAACTTTCTTATAAGAAGAAATGGCATGATATGGCTCATTTAGTACTCTTTTGAACAAAAATTCATTTCTTTTGAGCCATAATATATCTATGCACCCTTGACAGCCCAAATGAGTGAGCTCTAGACTAAAATTTGGCAGCATTTAAAGGACATTGATAGCTTTCTATAAAGCTAAATATTACAATTTTTAGAACTCTATAAAATATTTTATGAATTTCAAAAATTGGCGACATTGTGCAGAAAATTCTAGTTTACTTTTCATAAGCTTAGTTTCAAATTTCTAGGTTTTTGAAAGACCAAATGGACTCATTTTTTTCATTAAATAGTTCTTATTATAAGCTTTCTATAGCCACCAAATTTGCATAAATCTGAGTTATGTAGCTCAAGTTATGAATTTTTAAAATTTATTCTCTATTATTTTTATAAGGGTAAAAATATGCATATGGCCAAGCCAACAAAATTCATGCTTCTCCTTATGATGTCGTAAACATAACAAATTGGTTTAGCATGAACTTGAAGAATGAGATGATCAAAATCCTTGCTATGCAAAAATTGTATCATTAAGACTTTTGATAATGGATAATTCCTCTATCAAAAGTATAAATATGACTAATTAGTATCAAAATATCAAAAGATAAATTTTGCATAAGCTATATGTAAAATCTTTGGTGGTATGACAGTGACGGTGTAACACGATATATTTCTAGCTTGCTTCCTATCATTTCTAAGTTTCCCATGATGAATTGCACAAAAGGGAATGGAAGATGGCATTAAAATAATGCCTTATTTCGCGTTGCGTTGCGTAGCGTATGAAAATTTCATTCTGTGTCACACGGACCATATGAGTTTATACATCACATTCTCATATTTAATTACATACATACAACTTATTTACATCACCAAAGTTGGCCCACAACTCATGAAAACCGAAATGGAACCTAGAATATGGAGGTTTATTTTTCGCCAGATTTGGCCCCTTTCTGGTACAATTTCGAAAAATCATAACTAATTCTAGAAAACTCAAAATCACACATTCTTGGCCATTCTGGAAATCTACGGATGTCTAATTCACAATAAAAATATGTACAGACCATAACACCCATCACAGAGGGCGTTTGACGTCCGAAAATGTCCAGGGGTCAAACTGCCTCCTGATGCTGTCACAGATTCTGCAGCAAACTTTGAAAATGTCCAATTAATTCCACAAAAATCCAATCCATGCAAATAATACCAATATGGAAAGATGTGGATGTTAGCTAGAGGAAAAAAATACTTTCAGACCAGTTCAGGTACCCAAAGTCTCGAAATTAAATAGAACAGTACATCAAGTCGGGTAAGGGTCCTGATACTGGATAGAATGTTCAAAAATTCATATCTCCCACTCTAGAACTCCAAATGAGGTGCTTCCAGTTGGAACAAGTCTCTGTGAATGTCTAGTTTCTCTGTATGAAATTTTGTGGCAATTGGACATCGTTTGCCCCATGAGTGACAGAATTCAATTTCGGACCAGTGCTACAGTACCAAGGACCAAAACCAAAAACTTTTTCAATTTCAACAATTTGCTAAATATTCCACAGACCTCCAAAAATTACCAACTTTAGCTTCTCAAAAAGCTCTCAATAAGCTCTAGATGCATGTCAAATTTCAGGTCAAGAAAAGTTCATTTGGATAAAAAGTGACATAGCCTCATGAAATGGTCATTTTGGCTTCCTACCAAAAGTCACTTTGCACCAAATGGCCTCTTCTTGAATTTGGCACCCCTTGAGCAAATTTCAAAGCACAAATATGACTTGTGGAGGCTTCCCAAGTGATCCCAAACCTCATGCAACTCATTTTGGTCTCTCAACATCTATTTATGCATAGTTACATCAAGCCATCCAAAAGCCAATTTGCACAATACTAGAGATATAGTGTCATATAAAGTGTACATCTTATTCATACATCATTTTACACTTGTCCATGGTCTTACATCACAAAAAGATTACATACATCATTACTTTGACATTTAACCACAATTTAAAGTACATAATACACCAAAACAAAGATGTTCAATGTCCTTGGTTTGCATCTCCTTGACTTGGAACACCACCTAGACAATTCAAGGATGAAGGGGAAAAGGGGGTGAGATTCCAAGAATCTCAATAACTCACACACCCATTCACACCACATTCAAGGCATACATATACCAAATGCATAACCATACAAGCATAAAATGTGCAATAAATTCCATTCCATGCCACATTCACATGTAAAGATTACTTTCATGCTCTAGGGACTTTTGGTTTAGCCTCACCCTATTTCTAGGACTTTTGGATTTGCCTCACTCTTGGTCTAGGGACTTTTGACTTTGCCTCACCCATTCAAGGGACTTTTGGCCTTGTCTCACCCATGCCATGAGACTTTTGGCATCTCCTCACCCTCATCAAGGGACTTTTGGCATCACCTCACCCTTATGGGCTCTTTCCACAACCATAGTCATTCAAGACAACACATTAGTACCAATGCACAACAAGGATCAAGTGGCATATTATCAAGCATCAAGAATGCATGCAAGCACACTAAGAGCTACATATGCACACAAGAATGCAAAGAGAATGAGGTGGAGAGCTACCTTTTTATGTATGCAAGCTCACTTTGCAATTTCCTTCCCCTCCTTGGTTTCACAAGAGCACTTAGGTGGAGTAGGGTTCTCTTGGCCTAGACATTACAAACATCACACAATTACACATTTGAAGCAAGTTAAGACTAACTAAAGCTTATTACACACTTGGCTCTAAAATAGACATATTGGTTCCATAAATGGCCTATTGAAGCAACTCATATTATTCAAGTGCTAGGCTCCATTCTCTTGTTCTTTCTAAACTTCTTGGACTCATTTAAGGTCCTTGGAGCCATCACACATTCAATTGCACAATTGGAAAACCAAGTTGCTTCACAAAGCACCATTTTGGACACCATTAGGCCATCTCCCAATCTATGGCTCCTAAATTTTTTCCAATGGTTTCTCCCATCTTCTAACATCATATAAAGTCCCAAAACAAGGCTAGAACAAATTAAAACATCCCCTAGCCTAATGAACCTAGCTTGGCCGAAATATGCACCATAATGGAGGTTCATAGACTTTGTGATTTTTCCTTGATGGGAGAGCCACTTGGGAGGCTTTCTAAAGGTCTTAGGAGTTCAAGGAAACATTCAAATAGCCAAGGAAACATTCACAAAAAATCAGATTTTGCAAAACCCTAGAAAACACTACACTTTTCTAACTTGTTTTCTATTGGTTTTTCTTGGAATTTCTTGCCATATGCCATCTCCCCATGGCCTAAAACCCTTGTTCTCTCCTTGTATTTGGACAGAATATCCTCCCCTCCTTTGGTTCTGTTCTTGGCTGAAATACACACAAAGGGAGGGGGAAGAGAAGATGCAACAAAAAGCAAGGATTACCTATGGTTCAAGTGAGCTTTCAAGTGTCTTTCTCCTTCATTCTCTTCTCCTTAGCAAATTCGAAATTCTCCCCTTAGGTCTGGGTCAAAAACAGAACCAAATCATTAAAAAAATCCATGGAAAGAAAGGAGGAAGAGAGGAAAACAAGATTGGAGGAAGATGGAGCAAGAAATTTCATGAAATTACCTAGTTTCTCCTTGGCTTTCTTCCTCTTTTTCTCCTCCCTTTGGTGTGCCTAAGAGAGCTGAAGATTTTCTGTATTTTAGGCAAAATGGGTTGTGCTCATTAAAGAGGATAAGAAGGGAGAAAAGTGTGGAACATTCAAGAAACCATAAATTTCAACTTTGCCCTTCCGTAATGGCAAATTCGTTTCGGCTTCGTTTTAGCTCCTTTTTGAGAACCGTCTTTTCCATCATAAAATTTAGGTTCCCAATTTAATAAAATGCCTTTGGAATCACTCAAATCGGGGTTAAAACCATCCCGAACGAATCAGTCAAAGTTTGGGTCAACCGACGTTGGAAAGAGTACACCGGAGGGGTTTTACCAGTCCTGGGGCTTCCCATGGTTTTTGGGGCCTTTGAAAACCTTGGACAACTTAAAATTTTCATTTAAAAAGCCCTCCTAGGTGTTTTTCCAAAATTACACTTATTTACGAAAATACCACTGGCCTTTCGGCAATTTTTTTGAATCGCTCCGATCCTAGTTTTTGGGCAACTCAAGGCTCAAATCTTCATTTTCTATTATTTAAAATTTTATTCAAATTTTATTTGGCCTTGAATCACTCATCTCAGGGGACTTGCTTTTCAAATCGACCCATTCCAGTGATTGTACAATGTACCGGGCGTTACAGACGGTGGAAGCTTGCTTTGGTGAGGAGGGAAAAAGTGGACATGTTAGGTCTTCAAAGAAAGGTAAAATTCTTGCTAAATTGCCCTTTTATTTTTTATTTTTTGGA
Organism: Erythrophleum ivorense; assembly: GCA_026724425.1. Classification (NCBI taxonomy): domain Eukaryota; kingdom Viridiplantae; phylum Streptophyta; class Magnoliopsida; order Fabales; family Fabaceae; genus Erythrophleum; species Erythrophleum ivorense. Next base: position 42,677,453 of record JAIUCV010000001.1, on the reverse strand, counting down.
ACAAATTTTATAGGGGCAATTTTGATGCTTTTGGGCATGATTTAAGATTGAAAGAGGAGAGAACCTTAGCTTTAGAAGCTTGGAAGCTAATTGGAAGGAAGAGTGATCAAAAGCTTGGAAAAAGTAAGTAGCGGTTTTTCTCTAAATTGTGAAATTTGTCTTGGTTGTGAAATTCTATTTTGAAAATTTGATGGGGTTGTTTTGTTATTTATTGGCCATAAATTATATGAAAATGGTAATTTTTTATAAGCTTAAATGTTGGTTTTTAATTTAACAAAAATTAAGCACTTGAATTGCTAAGTCTAAATTTGCCTTTGAGTTGTCAAATTTGCTATGATGTTTGAAGCTTTAAAATGGAATTAAACAAATTGTCTTTCATGTATATTTGTCAAGAATATGAAGTAGTGGAACTTGATGAGTTTAGAAATTGGTTCTTGATGAATTAAGAGTTGATTACTTCTGTCAGTGAGTTCAAATTTACCTAATCTTGTGTTTTATCTATTATGGAAGTTAAATGGAAACTTATATGATTGAGATTTTGCATTTGGCTAAATTGAAGCTCATGTGAGACCATTTAGCCCTAACTGTGGTGTTTAGCCTTAAGTGGTAAAGAATTTCCTCTTTGAGTAGTTAGTGTGACTTTTGTAGTTTTAAAGTGAAATTTAAGTATTTTATTTTCTTGTATTGGCTAGAACATTAAAGAGGAGAAAGGATCTTGTAGAGATCATATAAAGATCTTATAGAGAATGACCAAGACCTCATAGAGACCTTAGAGACAAGATAAGCTATTACATAGTTGTTGAGTCATACATCCAGTTGAGATATCTAAGGTAAGTGGTATATTATGAATTAAGATTTAGATATTGTTATTATGAGATATGTGATACTGGAAATTGATGGCTTTATGTTTAACCTATATTGTTATACCCCTGTTGGATATATTGAGCCTTGCCTTAGCCATGATTGCATCAAGTTGTTTGCCAAAGAGTTATTTGTCCTTCATTATGTATTTTCTCTAAACTAGAATCACATGAATGTTTTATGATTAATTTATGATATCTATTTCATTGCTTATGAGAATCAGTTTCAAGTGAGATCAAAATTCCTCCCCATAGTTTATTAGATTCGGGTTTTAAACCCATAGTATATCATATTCAAGTTTTAAGCCCACAATTTATCATATTTTGAGTTTTAAGCCTATAGATTCTTAGATTTAGGTTTTAAGCTCATATTTTATTAGATTTGGATTTTAAGCTCACAGTTTATTAGATTTTGGGTTTTAAGCCCATAGATTCTCAAATATAGGTTTTACACCCATAGTTTTTTAGATTCAAGTTTTAACCCCACAAATTCTTAGATTTTGAGCTTTAAACCTGTTGTTTATTAGTTCTAGGATTCCCATGGTAAATAGCCATAAGAGATATACAAATATATGACATACATGATATACAAAGATATATAAGATACCAAGATATATGAAATGCATCTTATGCTTCAGTTTTCTTATATGCAATCAAATATGCTGTATTTTTTTCATCTATGCATGCTTGTATGGCATTTAAGTTTTTAGTTTATGTTGATTATAAATATATTTTAAAAGGTATAACAATTCCTAGATTTTGATCTCACCTCATTATGGGGAATAACTACCTTATTTTTCAGGAGAGAGTTTTACAAAGAAGAAAAAGCGGGCTAAGAAGTAGCTTGTGTCATAAGAACTAATTTCTGTAAGTTTTTTTAATTAAAAGAGAAAATAATATAGATGATAAATAGGGATTAGAAGCTTAGTTAAAATGAAAGGAAAGGGCTAAAGTGAGAAAAGAGTAAAGTAGGAGAAAAGGGAGCCAATCTAACTGTAAAGCGAGAAAAATCAAGGATTTAAATAACATAAGAAACCTATATCCCTCACCATAATATGATAAAATAGCACTAGCAGATTAACCAGATAAAGTTGATTCAATTAAATCCTTAATGGTGTGTAAATTAAGATTTTTAGTGGCAATGTTTTAGGCTAGACTTTTTGAGACTATTTTAAGTCCTTAAAACCTCTAAGTAGAAATGAGAAAGTGTAGGGACATAATGGTCATCCTAGGAAAAAGTTATAAACCTAACTTTTCTATTTATTATGTCATGCCTTTCTTCTTCATTCGTTACCATCGACCTTGAGTAGCTCTTTTCAACATCTATGGTGGTGTAAAAAGAGGGCAGAAAGAGAAGGGAAAGAAAGGCAAAATATGTAAGGTTTTATGTAAAATCTTGCTATAATGCAACTATGAAACTTTTCCTCTCTTCATGCTCTTTCTCATGGTAGGTTTGGTTTCTTGAAATTTTCAAAGTTATGGATCCCACCTTGAGCAAAAGAAGTGATTTGAGGAAACTAAATATACCACAAGAACCTACAATGAAGGAGCTTTAAAACAAGGTGTGATTTATCTATAAAAAATTGTTATTTTTAGAACCTCAAGGCATGGTTAGTTCAGTTGAGAGAGAGAGAGAGAGAGAGGAGAATGCATGAATAGAGGAAAACTTAATGAAAACAAGGATTTAGAACGATGAGGAGCAAGAATATACAAAGAAATTAGCTTAAGAAGCCATAGAATGCTAAGTATCATCACTTAGGGCTCAAGATGAACCATAAAAGTTTCAAAACTCTAGAGAGATGATTTGAACCCTATAATGCCATAATTGAACTAGAAAGAAATCATGGATATCTTAAAGCTTTCATGTAGTATACCTTAGCTCCCTAGCCCTCAAATCATATCATATAGGCTTATCTTAATACAATCTTGGCATATAATACACATTTGCATGAAAGTGACACTTTTATCCATGGTTAATAGTGTAATTGGAAAGCCATGTACATCATTCTTGGCTTTAGGGGTCATGTGGACTTACAAATATCATTTTCCATCCATATCATATCCATTCATATCATAAACATCACAATTCATCTAAAGAATTTGCTCTCAAGTTAGTGTTCTAGATTTCTAATATGAACTTAGGAAATTCATAACTAATTTTAAAAAAAATCAAAATCATGCACATGATAGCTTTCTAGAAAGCCTTGGATATTTACTAGTGGCTAAAAATAGTTCCAAACCAAGACAATAAGATTTAGCCCATGAAAAATAATAGACAATATATTAGGTCTGTTCTCAAACAACTGTAGGGCCTGGAACATCAAAAATTTGTTTCTCCCTTGACAAAGCTCCAAATGAGGTGCTCTTGGTGGCTATGAAAATTTCTTAAGTATTGGACTTCATTTGACCCACGAGTGACAGAAGAAAGCAAACTGATCATATGAATAGTAACTTTGATAATTCTACATAATTTAGCCAAATTTAAAAAATCATAATAAATTCCCTAAAGCTCCAAATTAAGTGTTCTTTAGCTCTGTGAAAAGCTCTAGATGAAACCTATTTGCTAACCAAATTTCATGCAAAAATTCATCTATTTGGTCAAATTTTGGTTCAGTTCAAGAAATGGTCAAATTTGAAGTCCATAATAGGATAACAAGGTACCAAATGACCTTCCTATGGCTCCATAGCCACTTGGGCACATCCAAAAGCCCAATTACAGTATATATGAACATGCCAAATGGTTCAAATCATCATGGAGCTCATTCTCACCTTGCCACTTGCAATCATACACATAGACATAATGACATATGGATGGCAAAAACTCATATATTCATTCATTTGACTTCAAAATGGATACATACATCATATTTACATTTATGTGAACTTGCTCAAAGGTCTACATCATATATACAACATGTGGTTACAAATCTTGATATCAAAATGCCATCAAAGTGCCTAATTATATATTTCATTGCCAAAGTCTTACTCTTCAAGATGTTTGACCTCCATTTTTTAGTCTACTTGATTCATCTAGTCATGGTTAGACCTATATAGGGGAAGAGTGAGATTCAAAAAATCCTAATAGCTCTTTACCCTTTTAAACATACATAATGGATGCAATTATATGTCAAAGAATGCATGTATGACATTAAGCTACTAATGAATATACATAAATAATTTTCCTTATCATATGCACTCATACATATCAAACATAGGCTCTCAAGGACATTGGCTTAGCTTCACCCAATTTCTTTGGGACTTTTGGATTTGTCTTACCTACTTATAAGGGACTTTTGACTTAGCCTCACTTTTCTTGAGACTTTTGGTTTCAACTCACCTATTCCTAGGGACTTTTGGCTCATCCTCACCCATGCTAAAGGACTTTTAGTATAACCATACTCATTCAAGCCACTTTGCATTCAAAAACACATTTCAAGAAGTATAATGGTACCATCACATGTAACTAATGGCTAGAAATATTTTTCATAGTTCAAACATAACAACAATCACTCAAAGGCAAATAAACATCCAAGTAATATATGTGAGAAAGGTTAGAGAGCTACCTTGAATCAAAAACACAACTCTTCCCTTTACTTATTCCTTCCCTCTCTCAGCGAAACACTTGCAACTAGGTAGGCTTAATTCTCTTGGCTTAGACACATCAAATAGGACATATTTTGAATCATTGGAATAAGCTTTAGCTTCTCACAACCTCTATGCAAGGCTATTTTGTTCTAAGACATCATTATGGTTCCATACAAGACCTAATGAAGCAACTCTTGGAATTCATGATCTTGGCTCCCATTTCTCATTTAATCCAAGTCTCTTGACTCCTTTTAGACTCTTTAGAGCCATCACAATTTCAATTCAAGGAGTCTAGATACAAGTTGCTTCCTTATATCTTAAAATGGAGCCTACACCTCCATCTCACAAACCATGCTTCACAAATTCATTCCAATGCTTTATTTAATGTTCATTTATCATATCTAGTCCCTTTCCAGCCTTAGAAGTAATTAAAACTCTCCCTAGGTGCTTCAAGTCTTCTTAGCCGAGACTAATGCAAGGGATTAGGCCCATAGACTTTGCTTGATTTTCTTTAGGGAATTGGCACATGTGAGAGTTGCTAGGTGTCTTAGGAACTCATACACACTCTTACACAACTTAAATTACCACTAGGAAGCTTCATATTTGTCAAGGTGCAACTAAATCCCTAGGTTTTGTAACTTGAATTCTAGTGCTTCTCTTTAGAATTTCATTGTATAATCTTGTTTCTTATACTCTAAAACTCTTGCTCCTTGCTTGGTTTTGATCAAAACTCATTCCCCTTTAGGAGTTCTATACTTGGCCAAAACTACCCTCTTGAAGAACAACAAAAAAGAAGCAACTAAAGTCATGATTCTTACCTTGATCAAATGTTTTTCCAATGAGCTTTCTTATGCCTTACCCTCTCCTTGAATCTCTAACTCTCTCCTACTAAACCAATCCTAAAAGAGTCCCAAATTAAACATTAAAACCATAGGAAAAGAGAAGAGAAGGAGAAGAATAGGATTAGTGAAGGAACGAGCATGAAAATTCATAGTTTTCTCACCTTTTTACCAAGCTTTTCTTCTTCTTCTTCCCCTCCTCCTGTGTGCCTCTTACAACTAGTCTCTCATTTGTTTTAGGCAGAAGTTAGTGTTGGGAATTCGGGACATGCAGCGAAAAATTAAAACTCGAATCCTTTCTCATGGATCCACCAATATTATTTAAATCGAGTAGATCTAGAAATATTTACTTTTCACTGTCGGATCTCAAGAACTGATCTTTAGATCTGCTCCCTCTATTGGTATCTACACAAACGGTTGCTCAACTCGAACAGCATGCTAATGCCTTTGACCAATGTCCGTACACGTTCTTGGTAGAGAAAATGCTCTCCTCTTTCTTTCTTTCTCTCTCTAGGTGGTTATACAGTGTCCATAAACTGTCTATACGCTTTTTCTCTCTAGGGTTTTCCTTCCTTTTGTTGTTTTTGTTATTTTAGCAAACCTTAGCCTCCTCTTTTTTTTTAATTATATAGATATCTCATTAGGGTTTCAGATATATTTAATTAATTTAAAATATATTATTTTAAATCAAATTAAATTAAATCATAATTAAATATATTAGTTTAAATTTAAGTCTATCTAATAGATTAAATTTAACCAATTATTTAATCTAAATTTAAAGCTAAATTCAAATTAAGTTATCTCATAAATTCAATTTAAATTATCATATTAGTTTAAATTAAAATCTATCATATAAACTTGAATTTAAAATTAATTGATTTAAATTAATTAAAGGATATATATATTTCAAAATATAAATATATATACATACATACATTTTGAATTTTATAAATTATATATATATCAAATATATATTTATTTATTTATAAAATTCTTCCACCCTAGATTGTACGTAACATTCATTGATTCTAAACGCAATTTTAGATTCAATGAATTTGGATATTCTAGCTCGAGCTGACTCATTTTTGTATGTGATCCTGTAGGCCCATATAATGTTGGCAGTGGGCTAATGACACTATTTGACCCATAAGTCATAAGTGGCCTCTAGTAAGACATTGTGACTACTGAAATCATATAGGAATCAGTGATCCAATGCAACCTGTTATAGAACCCTATCATATCCCTTTTGTCACATGATATCTAGATCAAGTATAAAGCATGGAAACATTATCCTTATCTTACTTGATCGTCGCTTTCTCAATCTACATGTAGACTGACAGTACAAATGTAAACATTTCCATTCGAGCATGGCCATGCATTTCTTAGTTTCACTCATCGAGGGGCCTAGAGATATCTCTCTATTAATCAGAGAAACAAATCCTATTTTGACCACTCATCTTCTTTTGCATGAATTCCACTATGCCCGATCATAGCCTTTATGATCACTCGGTTAAAGAAGACTTTTGACTATGCCAAAAAAATAATATTTTTTATGTTAGAAACTATGGTGATCTCAAGTCTAAGGGTTCGGTAACATGGTTATACATAAGATAAGCTTATGACTTAATCCATGTAACTATTTCATAGTTGGCAATCCAACATCTTGTTCCCTAATAAGTGCCTATGATTTTGATTCATATTTTTATACATGATTAACATATAATCATCAATCAAAATCATACTAGTCTTAGTTCATCATCATTCCCACAATGATGATCGACTAGGGATATTTAGGATAATCAATATGATTTATACAAGGATATTATTATATAGAACATGTAAAAAATATAATAATGTAATAAAAAAAACTCTTATTTCTTAATAAAGTATAATATTTGCAATACAATGATTGGCCTAAAGCACAATCTTCAACACTTAGGTCAATTAGAATGAGGAAAAGGAGTGGGACGACACATATAAGAAGGAAGCTTCTTAAAATTCTTTTTAAAATTTCTCTTTTTTGTCCCATTTTCTTGGCTCTTGTTATTTAGGTTCATTTTGACTCCTTTTTAAGAACTGTCTTTTCCATCATAAAATTTAGGTCTTCTAACTTATAAAATGCCTTTGGTTTCACTCAAATGAGATTAAAAACCTTCTTAAATAAACCGATCAAAGTTCGGATCAACCAATATTCTAAAATGTAAACTGAAAAGGTTTAAACTATTTTATAGGTTCTTATGTTTTTAGGGCCTCTGAGAACCTTAGAAAACTCAATTTTTCCATTTTAAAATCTCTCCTTTGAGTTTTCTAAAAAGTGCCCAAAATCACAAAAATGCCACTGGTTTTCATATGATTTTATTTAGCTACTTTGGCTTTAGTTTCTAGGTATCTTAAGCCTTAGATCTTCATTCTCAATTATTTAGAATATTGCCTTAATTTTATTTGGCCTCAAATATTCCTCTTTTGGGGACTTTCTTTTATAATTGGTTTGTTTCTAACATTTTCGGAAAAACTAAACATTGCAAAAAGAGTATGGATGAGAACATAAACAAAAAGATAAACTCTCTCTCACTCATATACATACACTCATCTCTCTTTACTCTTTTTTTTCCCTCAATATATTTCTTTTTTCTTCTTTTTATTTTTTTATCTTTCTTTGTTTTTCTTTTGTCTTTATTTTTAACTTTATTCTTAAATACCCTAAAACTTTATTTCTTTCTATCTACCAGACTTTTTCTTTCTTGGGATATTTCATTTTCTTTTCCTCTTTTCTTTATCACAAGGATATTCAACATAACTCAATATCAATAAACTTGAACAAAAATGACTTTCTACTCACACACGTTGTAACACCTGGCTTTTGTAAAAATGATGGAAATGAGCCAGATATAAAGGAGAGTCTTCTAAAATGAATGATTTGAGGCTAAATAAAATTAAGATAAAATTTTAAATAATAAAAAATGAGGATCCAAGGCTTAAGATGCCCAGAAACCAAAGCCAAAGTGGCTAAATAAAATCTAATGAACTATAGCAGCATTTTCATAATTTTGAGCACTTTTTAGAAAACTCAAAGGAAGGATCCTTAAATAGAAAATTTGAGTGTCCCCAGGTTCTTAGAGGCCCTAAAAACTATAGGAACCTCTAAAATGGTTCAAACCCCTCCGGTTTATATTTTAGAATGTCAGCTGATCTGAACTTTGACCCTTTCATTCAGAAAGATTTTAAATCCGATTTGAGTGATTCCAAAGGTATTTTATAAGTTAGACGACTTTTATCATAGAAAAGAAAGTTCTCAAAAAGGAGTTGAAATGAGCCTTAAAGGAAGAAACCAAGAATGAAGGACAAAATTGACATTTTGAAAAGCTTTTTATGGAACCTTTACTATATATAGGCAATGCCCCACTCTTCTCCTCATTTTAGCCAACCTAATTTCTGCCTAAAACTAGAGAAAAGTTCTGCTAAGAAGGGCACACAAGAAGGAGCTTCAAGGGAAGGAGAAAAACCTAGGAAAAGGTAAGGAAAATCATGGAATTTCTTGCTCATTCCTTCATTAAACTTATTCTTCTCCTTCTTCTCTTTCTTTCCATGGTTATGGTTTGTGATTTATGACTATTTTTGGTCTAGAGGCAAGAGATTAGAATCTCCAGGAGAATCCTATAACAAACGAAAGGGCTCTTAGAAAAGGCTTGAATTAAGGTATGTATCATGGTCTTTGTTGCTTCTCCTTTGTTGTTCTTCCATAGATGATTTTTGACCAAGTATAGAACAACCAAAAGGGAGTAAATTTTAACCTAAATCAAGCATGAAACCTAGGTTTTTGAGTGTGAGAAACAAGTATATGCAAAAAAAATTTCAAAAAGAAGCATTAGAAAACAAGTTTCCAAAACCTAGGGATTTGTTGCACCATGGTATGTATAAAGCTTTCTAGTGGTATTTTTAGTTGTCTAAGAATGTATATGGGCTCTTGAGACAGCTAGAAAGCCTCACATGTGCCAACTCCCTAGAAAAAAGTTACAAAATCCATGGGTACTCATAGGTGTGAATTGTCTTGACCTAAGCAAGAGGAAGCACCTAGGAAGAGTTATAAATTTTTTTAAGGCTAGAAAGGGACTAAATATGATGGAAGAACATCAAAGGAAGGCTTGGAAAAAATTTAGAAGCCTTGGTTTGTGAGATAGAGGTGTAGGTTCCATAATAAGACTTAAAGAAGCAACTTGTATGTGGGCTCTTGGGAATGAACTTGTGATGATTCCAAGGAGTTTAAATGGAGTCAAGAGACCTAGATAGAAGGATAAAATAGAGCCAAGAGCATGAATTCTAGTAGTTGCTTCATTAGGTCTTATATGGAACCATAATGAGGCAATATGAGAAAATGAGCTTACATAGAGTGTGTGTGATGCTAGAGCTTACTTCAATGATATAATTGTGTCCTATTTGATATGTTTAGGCCGAAGAAATGAAGCTCTATCTAGTTACAAGTGTGTGGTGTAACACTATACTTACTAATCTCATCTCACATCATTGCTAGGCTCATCTCCTTGGATTACATAAGATTTCCAAGAAGAACTATTAAGAATATTTCATTAAATTACGTTACGTCAAGGATAAAATTTTTAGTCAGTATTGTGTGTAATATTCGGTTCTTCTAAAATGAGAGATTATGTTATAGGACCATTAAAATGTATATTAAGCATGAAGTAGGGCAGCGGACTAAGTTAATTTAAGGGCTGAGATAACATCTCATTACTTAGGTCGAAGATCTTGTCGACAAGATCCTATAATCTGTAGTGCAAATTCTGAGACCTTGTCGACAAGGTTTTCGCCAACAAGTATAAGGTCTTCTTATATAATGTGTTAAAGCTTGTATGGTATGGAATTTGGTATGAAGGGCTTTTAGATGAAAGTTTTGAGTTCTCTAGAATTCTCAGAGGCCCTGAAAACCATAGGAAGCCCCTGGACAAATAAAACCCCTCCGATGGATGTTTTTTAACATTAGTTGACCCAAACTTTGACTGATTTATTTGGGAAGATTTTAACTCCAATTTTAGTGATTACAAAGGCATTTTACTAAATTGGGAACCTAAATTTTATAATGGAGAAGAAAATTCTAAAAAAAGAGCTAAAATGAGTTAGAAACGAAAATGCCAAGAATGAAGGGTAAAATAGAAATTTTTTAAAAAGTCCTTCTTAAACCCATATATATATGAGGCGTCCTTCTGTTCCCCTTATTTAGGTCAACCAAGCTCTACCCAAAAACTAGAGAAAGCTCATGGGAAGGAGGCACACAAGGATAAGGCAAAGGAGAAGGAAAAATTTCAAGAAAAAGGTAAGAAATTATTGGAATTTCTTAGTCTTCTCTTTATGAAATCTCTTCTCCCCTTCTCCCTATAGTTTTCATAAAGTTTTTGGTGCTGTTTTAAGGTCAGACCAAGGTGGAAAAATTCGGATTTGAAGAGAGGAAGCTAAAGAAAGTGAGAATCAAGTGAGAAAATAAGGAAAAATAAGGTAAATCTTCGATCCCATGGTAGATACTTCCTCCCCCTCTTTCTCCCTATTTCACCCCATGTATGTAAATGCAAGGGGGTTAGAATTTTGAGGAGAACCAATGATGAATTCTATAAATTTAAGGGAGGAGAGTAAGAATATGCAAAGAAATCCAGGTAAAAACCATGAATTTGCAAGATAGAAAAGTTAGGGTTTTGATTACACCTTGAACTCTATCATGAACCCTAACCATATTTTATGATATTTAAGAGTTCATATGAGTTCCTAAGATACCAAGAGAGCTTCCTACATGATTCTCCTATTAAAGGAAGCAAGGAAACTCCATGGGTGGCTTATGGAAGCATAGCTTCGGCCTTGGAGAGTCCATGCACCTAAGGAGTGTTTTAATTCCTTCCAAGCTTAGTTTTGTATCATGTATGATGGGAGAGTATAATAGGAAGCCTTGGAAAAAGTTTAAAAGCCATAGAAAGTAAGATGGCCTTATATATTCCATAATATGGCTTAAAGAAGCAACACCTAGCTAGGCTTCTAGAATTGAATGTGTGATGACTTCAAGGGGTTTAAATGGGGGTCAAGAATTATGAATGAATACATGGAATGGACCCAAGGTGATGTTTTCCAAAGGTTGCTTCATTAAGTGCCTTATAGAACCATAAAAGAGCCTTATGAGTCACCTAGCCTTTCTAGTAATTGTGTGGCCTTAGACTTTGCTTCAAGAGTATAATTAGCTTCCATATGTTGTGTCTAGGCCAAGAGGAATGATCTCCACCTTCTTAAGTGTATGAGGTTAAGGGAGAGGATTCTATACTCAAGGAAAAAGAGTGTAAATGAAAGCGAAGTAGCTCTTTCCACCTTTTTTCATACATAGATGTGTGCTTACATTATCTTGAATGTATGTCTATATGTTTTAAGCTATGAAAAGTATTCTAGCATGATTTTATATGCCATGGTACCATAATGATGTATTATGTTTCTAAATGATGTTTGCTTAGTTTGCTTGAGTGGGGAAAAACTAAGAACCCTCTAGCCATGGTGAGAATGAGCGAAGAACCCTTAGAATCGGTTGAGACAAAGAAAAAGGTCTCCCAAAAGTGAGGTTGACTCCTAAGAGTATGGTTGAGTCCAAGAACCTCTTAAAGAAATGGGTGAGGCAAATCCAAAATCCATAAGTAAATGGGTAAGGCTAATCCACTTACTTGGCAAGCCTATGTATGCTATGTATGACCTTTTCAAATACCAAGAATGCTTCTTATATGATTGCATATATTAATATGCTCATGCATGCATTTGTGAGACTTGTATTGCATACTTTATGTGTGATTGAATGGGAGATGCTATTGGGATTTTTTGAATCTCATCCCCTGCTCTCTAATGTCTTAACATACTAAGTAAAACAATTGAGCAAGGTAATAGAGGCCACCAAGCCTAGAAGAAGAAGATGGGCATCAAAGTATATGAATATGCCTAGTTTTGCCTTCTTTTTAGCCATACATATGGCATATAATGTAATCTCATGATGAGATTATTATGTAACCATATGAACATATGTAAATACCCAAATGTATGATGTATGAATGAAATTTGATGCCAAATATATGAGATAGCATGTTTTGGGTACAAGTTTAGCTTTTGAATGGTTAGATAGATTAGTGTAATAATGGAAGTGGAATGGCCAAATTGAGATGCATAAGGTTTGAGACCACTTAGACTGCTCACATAAGTCATATTCAAACTTTTAGACTTATCTAAGAGGAGCCAAACTGATATGAACCAGACTCATGTGGGGAAGGATGCTCGTGTGGAGAAGGACTTGATGATAGATGGCCCAATGACAAGAGGAAGAGTTAAGCGTCTACAAAGAGCAATTGGGCTTCAATTTGCTGAATTAGAAGCCCATAATATTAGTGCATGCATTGAGGAAGCAAATGGAGCCTTAATCATGCTTATTCAAGCCCAGGATGATGCTTAAAAAGCCCATTGAAGATAGAGGACGTGAATAGTACTTCAAATGCAAGATGTCCAGCCCATTAGTATTAATTAGTTTCTATTAGGCTGATTATCTATCCTTTTCTGTTTTCAAAAGGATTTGATTTTGTATCCCTATTTTTTAGATCTTTTAGTTAGGATTATGTAGTTAGTTTCCTACTTTTCCTCCAGTAGATAGGTTTGAGCTACACTATAAATTTATGTATTCTGCCTTCATTTGAATCAGATTGGAAGTAGTAGAATTATTGAGTGTTTCTCTAATTGTGAGAATCTTATCTTTTCTTTGCTCTTGTGAAACCTTTGTCTTGTCAACCTATCTTTAGGTTGGTGATTCAAGTTCGCAAAAGCCCCCAATTCGTGCTTCGATCCAAGTGCATCGTTGTGTGGATTGGTTTATTGTGTTCGTGGTTAGACGCATTGTCTAAGTAGCAGGTCAACATTCTTATAACGTTGGTTGGCTATTTGCTTCCGTCGGGTCTCGAACCATCATCTATCCATCAACCTACGTCGTGAAGATTGGGCCACCCCTTGATTTCGCATCATTTGGTATCAGAGCTTCGGTTTACATGGTAGGTTGTCTATCATACATTCATCATCCACCATTCTACTTCTTTTCTAGCCTCCATATTTTTTTTCCATATCCATTCATTGCTACCTTTTATTATAAAAAAAAATACTAAATTTTCTACCTTCCCTTGTTTCCAGATTTGATCCTTAGTGTGCAAGATTTGGTTTTTTATGCTACAAGAGCCATTCATTTTGTAATCTGGAAAACTTTTGTTCTGGACGTGTTATTTTTCCCTTATCTGTTCAACCCCTTTCCTTTTGAGATTTTGGACGATTAATAGGTCAATCCTAAGTTTCAGAATCTCAACTTTCATTTCGTTTTAGAATCATCAAATTCGGAGTTCTCTAGAGGAAGTTATTGTTATTTTTAGCGGTAACGTTTTCTGATCTGTTTCTTATTGTGTGATCTTGTGATCCTCTTTCATCTGATCCAAAAAAAAAAAAAGAGGCAAAAAAAAAAGGAAAAGGAAAAGGAAAAGGAATAGAAAAGAAAGGCAAAAAAAAAAGGTTAGCCAAAAAAAAAAGTGAAAAAAAAAAACGAAAAAAAAAATTGTGATCAGATTTCTTTCATTTGTGATCAGCATTGTTTCCTTTTCCATTTGTTTCCTTTTATCTTGTGATTGTGGACTTTCCTATTGTGACTTCAACTTGTTTCCTATTCCTTTGATTTGAACTTTCCTAATCTAACCCTCCATTGATTTCTCATATCTTGGGTTTTTAGAATCATTGTAATTTGGCTCTTTGGTATTTTAAACTTGATTTTGCATTGCTAAGTGGTTAAATCTTCCCTTTTTCATATTGGAACCCTAGCCTAACCAAACCCTAACCTTACTTGTAACTTGTATGTGCCAATCACAACTTTTCATACCATCCACCAGCACATACTTTGGTGAACCGAGAATTGGCAGTCCTTGATCACTTGACAAGGTCTTAGGTAACATAAGAGCTTGGGATTTGATATTGAGAGGTAAAAGGCAAGAGTGGATAAGATCATTGTAGAAAAAGCCAATAAGAGAGAGTAAACACGAGTGTGAGTGTTATATCTCAATTGAGTGAAACACGTGAGGAAATATTTGTGAGGTCCTATATACTTGTGTTTCTTTTTCACTAACATGGCAGATAATCGAGAAAAAGGAGTAGCACATGAAAGTGATAATGATGATCACAATTCATTTGGAGTAACGCCTTTGCAAATGAAAGCTCTAGTGGGTCATTTTGAAAGGATGCTTGATAAGAAGTTGGAAGGACTCCATGAACGCTTAGATCGAGTGGAGAGTAGAACCTCTAGCCAAAGGACTACTACTCAAGCTAACCAAAGACAAGCTCATGCTGCACACCCACAACACCGTGAATATGCGGAAGACATGGAGAGCCATGATGAAGATTATGAAGGAGAGGAGACTCAGCCAAGAAGAAGGCCACTCAACATACAAAGAAGACCACTGAGGAGGCCTAGAGATGAAGAAGAAGGCCTTGGAGGAGTCAAAGTCAAAATTCCTTCCTTTCAAGGCAAGAGTGATCCAGAAACATACATGGAGTGGGAGATGCGTGTAGAGCAAATCTTTTCATGCCATAACTACTCTGAGGGTAAGAAGGTCAAAATTGCTGCTCTTGAGTTTACTGATTATGCTCTTATTTGGTGGGACCAGATGCAAAAGGAGCGGATTAGATATGGAGAGCACCTCATCTCAACATGGGAAGAGATGAAGGCTATCATGAGGAGACGATTCATTCCATCCTATTTTCGAAGGGAACTTCACAATAAGCTTCAACGCCTCACTCAAGGATCCAAGAGTGTGGATGAGTACTACAAGGAAATGCAAATAGCCATGATTAGAGCTAATGTAGAGGAGGATCCAGAAGCAACAATGGCTCGTTTCTTAGATGGGCTTAATCGTGACATAGCCGATGTTGTGGAGATGTACCATTATGTTGAGATTCATGACTTGGTCCACCAAGCTGCCAAGGTGGAAAAACAACTCAAAAGGAAGAATATTGCAAGGAAGAGCTCCAGTTCAACTTCTTTCAACTCATGGAGGAACAACCCAAAGAAAGATATTCCCTCTACTTCAAATTCAAAGGGAAATGAAATAAAGAAAGAAGAAAAGCTGGCTGCACCACCCAAGAAGGTTCAAAGTGGGCCTAATCCTTCAAGAAATCGAGACATAATATGCTTCAAGTGCCAAGGGAGAGGACACATCTCTAGTGAATGTCCTAACAAGCGAACCATGAATATCAACAACCTTGGTGAGTGGGAAACTGAAGGAGAAACAACAGAGGAAGAAGAAGAGCTATTCATGGAACATGAAGATGGAGAGTATGCAGAAGAAGGAGAACTCCTTGTAACTAGGAGAGCCCTTAGTGCCCAGATGATGGCAGACGAAGATAAACAAAGAGAGAACTTATTCCATACTCGTTGCCAAATCCAAGGAAAGATATGTGGTGTGATTATAGACGGAGGAAGTTGCTGCAATGTGGCAAGCACTGAGCTAGTGGAGAAGTTGAATTTGTCTACTTTCAAGCATCAACGGCCTTACAAACTCCAATGGCTCAATGAATGTGGAGAATTGAGAGTAACCAAGCAAGTTAAGGTAATGTTTTCAATTGGCAAGTATAAGGATGAAGTGCTTTGTGATGTTGTACCAATGAAAGCATGTCATATTTTGTTAGGTAGGCCTTGGCAGTATGATAGACGTGTTACACATGATGGTTTTCTAAATCATTATTCTTTTGTACTTAGAGGGGAACCTATAACCCTCCTTCCTATGTCACCAAAGCAAGTGTTAGAAGATCAAATCAAGAGAGAGAAGAAAAGAGAAAGTGAGTGTGTAAAAGTGTCTGAAAAAGAGGAGAGTAAAATTGAGAAAAGAAAAGAGGGCAAGCCAAGAGAAGAGAGAGGAAAAGGAGAGAGAGCTAAAGGTAAAAGAGAGAAAGAGGGAGAAAGAGAGAAAAGTTTGTTAGTAGCAAGAAAGAGTGAGATCAAACAAGCTTTGTTTTCTCAACAAAACCTCCTAATAGTTATCTATAAAGAGGCTATGTTGAATACTAACGACTTAACCTCTACTTTGCCTAGTCTTGTTATATCTCTTTTGCAGGAATATGGAGATGTCTTTCCCGAAGAGGTACCACCTGGGTTGCCACCAATTAGAGGGATAGAACATCAAATTGACTTATACCTGGAGCGCCTTTGCCCAATCGTCCAGCTTACCGAGCTAATCCTGAAGAGACCAAGGAGATTCAAAGACAAGTGCAAGAGCTGCTGGAAAAGGGATATGTGAGGGAGAGCCTTAGCCCATGTGCAGTACCAGTGTTGCTCGTGCCTAAAAAGGATGGCACATGGAGAATGTGCATTGATTGTCGAGCCATCAATAATATAACGGTAAGATATCGTCATCCTATCCCTAGGTTAGATGATATGCTTGATGAATTAAATGGCTCCACTATCTTCTCTAAAATTGATTTAAAAAGTGGCTACCATCAAATTAGGATGAAAGAAGGAGATGAATGGAAAACTGCATTTAAGACTAAACATGGACTTTATGAATGGTTAGTTATGCCTTTTGGTCTCACTAATGCACCTAGCACATTTATGAGGTTGATGAATCATGTCTTGCGTGCATTCATAGGTAAATTTGTGGTAGTTTACTTTGATGATATCCTTGTGTACAGTAGGACTTTGCATGAGCATGTAGATCACTTGAGACAAGTCCTAGAGGTTTTAAGAAAAGAAAGATTGTTTGGCAATTTGAATAAGTGTGATTTTTGCACTAATAAAGTTGTTTTTCTTGGTTTTGTTGTGAGTGCTGAGGGGGTTGAGGTTGATGAAGAGAAAATCAAAGCCATTCAAGATTGGCCAACCCCTACCACCATCGGACAAGTGAGGAGCTTCCATGGACTTGCAAGCTTTTATAGGAGATTTGTGAGGGACTTCAGCTCACTGGCAGCTCCTTTGAATGAGTTGACAAAGAAGAATGTTCCATTCAAGTGGGGAGAAGCTCAAGAGAAAGCCTTCCAAACCATCAAGGAGAGGCTCATACATGCACCTTTATTAGTCCTTCCAGATTTTGGTAAGATTTTTGAGGTTGAATGTGATGCTAGTGGAATTGGCATAGGAGGTGTACTCATGCAAGAAGGTAAGCCCATTGCATATTTTAGCGAAAAGCTAAGTGGTCCTACTCTTAACTATCCTACATATGATAAGGAGCTATATGCTTTAGTTAGAATGTTGGAAACTTGGCAACATTATTTGTGGCCTAAAGAATTTGTCATACATTCTGACCATGAGGCTCTAAAACATATTAAGAGCCAAAACAAATTGAATCGAAGACACGCTAGTTGGGTTGAATTCATTGAATCTTTCCCATATGTGATTAAGCATAAGAAAGGTAAAGAGAATATTGTTGCTGATGCACTTTCACGTAGGTATGTTCTTCTTTCCATGTTAGACTCTAAGGTTCTTGGTTTTGAGTTCATCAAGGAATTATATACAAATGATGTTGATTTTGGTGAAGCTTTTAACTATTGCAAGCCTGGAGTTGGTTGGGACAAATTTTACTTGCATCAAGGATTCTTGTTTCGTGTTGATAAGCTTTGCATTCCTAATTGTTCTCTGCGTATGTTATTGATGAAGGAAGCACATTCAGGAGGTTTAATGGGACACTTTGGCATTGTTAAAACATTTGATATCTTGAATGAGCATTTTTATTGGCCTAAGATGCGTAGGGATGTTCAAAAGTTTGTGGGGAGATGCGTTGTATGTCATAAAGCAAAATCTAAATTAAATCCCCATGGACTGTATACTCCCCTCCCTATTCCTAGTGTACCTTGGGAAGATGTTTCCATGGATTTTATTGTGGGATTACCTAGGTCTAAGAGGGGGAGGGACTCTATTTTTGTTGTTGTGGACAGGTTTTCTAAAATGGCACACTTCATTGCATGTCATAAGGTTGATGATGCTTCTAATATTGCTAATTTGTTCTTTCAGGAAGTTGTGAGGTTTCATGGGATTCCGAGGACTATAGTGTCAGATCGTGATGCTAAGTTTCTAAGCTATTTTTGGAAAACTTTGTGGAGCAAGTTTGGAACTAAATTGTTATTCTCTACTACTTGTCATCCGCAAACTGATGGACAAACTGAAGTTGTGAATAGGACACTATCTTCTTTGTTACGAACTGTGGTTAAAAAGAACCTGAAGAATTGGGAGGAGTGTCTCCCACATGTCGAGTTTGCATACAATAGGGCTGTTCATTCCACTACTAAATATTCACCATTTGAGATTGTATATGGTTTTAATCCTCTTGCACCCATTGACTTAGCTCCTTTGCCTTTGCAGGAAAGAATCAATATGGATGGACAGAAACGTGCTGAGTTTGTTAAACAAATCCATGAGAAAGCAAAACAAAACATTGAGAGGATGACTCAACAATATGTAGAACGTGCTAATAAGGGACGAAAGAGGGTTATCTTTGAACCAGGAGATTTGGTTTGGTTGCACCTTAGAAAAGAGAGGTTTCCTGACAAAAGAAAGTCTAAACTTATGCCTCGCGGAGATGGGCCTTTTCGCGTGCTAGAGAGAATTAATGATAATGCCTACAAGATAGATTTACCAGGTGAGTATGGTGTAAGTGCTACTTTTAATGTTTCTGACCTTTCTCCTTATTTTGGTACAGACTTTGAAGAGTCGAGGATGACTCCTTTTCAAGAGGGGGAGGATGATATGAACCAGACTCATGTGGGGAAGGATGCTCGTGTGGAGAAGGACTTGATGATAGATGGCCCAATGACAAGAGGAAGAGTTAAGCGTCTACAAAGAGCAATTGGGCTTCAATTTGCTGAATTAGAAGCCCATAATATTAGTGCATGCATTGAGGAAGCAAATGGAGCCTTAATCATGGTTATTCAAGCCCAGGATGATGCTTAAAAAGCCCATTGAAGATAGAGGACGTGAATAGTACTTCAAATGCAAGATGTCCAGCCCATTAGTATTAATTAGTTTCTATTAGGCTGATTATCTATCCTTTTCTGTTTTCAAAAGGATTTGATTTTGTATCCCTATTTTTTAGATCTTTTAGTTAGGATTATGTAGTTAGTTTCCTACTTTTCCTCCAGTAGATAGGTTTGAGCTACACTATAAATTTATGTATTCTGCCTTCATTTGAATCAGATTGGAAGTAGTAGAATTATTAAGTGTTTCTCTAATTGTGAGAATCTTATCTTTTCTTTGCTCTTGTGAAACCTTTGTCTTGTCAACCTATCTTTAGGTTGGTGATTCAAGTTCGCAAAAGCCCCCAATTCGTGCTTCGATCCAAGTGCATCGTTGTGTGGATTGGTTTACTGTGTTCGTGGTTAGACGCATTGTCTAAGTAGCAGGTCAACATTCTTATAACGTTGGTTGGCTATTTGCTTCCGTCGGGTCTCGAACCATCATCTATCCATCAACCTACGTCGTGAAGATTGGGCCACCCCTTGATTTCGCATCACAAACTCAATAGGAGGCCATTTGGACTAAAGTGACTCTTGATAGGGAGCAAAAATGACCATTTTATGAGGCTATATCACTTTTTAACCAAATGAGCTCTTCTAGATCTGAGATTTGGTGTACATCTAGAGTTTGTTGAGAGCTTTTTGGGAAGATAAAGTGTAAAATTTTTAGAGGTCTATAGAATATTTGATGAATGTTCAAAGTTGAGAAATTTTCTAGTTTTGATCAGGTGTACTATTCACTCAAGTCTGAAAATGAAATCTGTCACTCAAGGAGCAAATTATGTCCAATTGCCACAAAATTTTATAAAGAGAAACTAGACACTCCTAATGACTTTTACCAAATTGAAGCACCCCATTTTGAGGTCTAAAGAGGGAAATATGAATTTTTAAAAATTCTATATAGTATCAGGTGTCTAGACTGACCTCATGTACTATTCGATTAATTTTTGATCTCTAAAAGTGTTTGAACCGGTTTAGAGTTATTCTTACCATCTAGCTAATATTTGTAGCTTTCCATATTAGTATTATTTGTATGAATTGGATTTTTTTATAATTAATTGAATATTTTTAAAGTTTGCTACAGAAATCTGTGATAGTACCAGTAGATAGTCAGACCTCCATCCCTTTTTGAATGTTAGACTCTTCTATGTGGCGTTTCATGGCTTGGTAATATTTTTACCATAAATTAGAAATGTGTAGATTCCTATAATGGCAAAGAACACATTATTTTAATTTTTATAGAATTAGTTATGATTTTTCAAATTTTTTGACAAAAAAGAGGAAATTTTGGCCGAAAATGCAAACATGGGTTTTATGTGTTCCTTTGCTTTCCATGAGTTGTAGGCCAAATTTGATGATGGAAATGAGTTGTATTTATGTATTTAAGTATGGGAATATAATCAATGAATTTATATGGCCCACGAGACTCTAAAAGAAAAAAATTTACCCATATAGAAATGTATTTTAAGACATAGCCCCTATGCCATTATGTTGTTCTCCATAGAAATTATATGATATAAGGTATGGGAATTGCATGAATTGAATCTTAAAAGTATGGTGTTACATTTATTGGTATTAGAGCAGAGTTCCAAGCACTGTTGGATTGGATTTGGCTTGAGGATATAGAAAAAGGGGTTATGTAATGGCTTGAATAGATAGGTAAAGCCTTGTATAAGACATTTTGGGTTAGGGAAAATAGTTTGTGGCCATGTTCATGATGAGTAAGTTGTATGATGGTCTTAGAGTAGCTAATAGACACTGGGAAAGGGTGACTTCTAGAATCGCTTGAGCAGAGCTAAGCTTGAATAGAGTTAAGGGATCCGATGGTTAGAGCTCTATGAGACATGATAGCTCGCCAGGATCAGTAGCAAGCCTTGGGTATAAACAATGAGAAATGGTCTCGTTAATATGAAAAGGCATGCTAGAGAAAGTATGTAAGGCCTAATCCTCCCTGATAGTCATACTTAGACCATTCTGAGATGTCCTGCTTAATGCAAAGACAAGTAGTGATGCAGTAGGGTGTAAGATGAGACTGCGGCTGTATAGGACTAGCTTAGAGGGGAATGAGAAATAGAATTATCCCCTAGCCACAACACCCAAATGTCTAGATAAGTTTCAAAGCCCAAAAGGCTAATTCCCTCAAGCCAAAGGTCGAGTTATGAGCTACACCTCTAGAGCCTGACAGTTCAGAGATGACAATTAGTTATGTATAAGTGAAGTAAGAGGTAGAATCCCCTAGCTTGATAATGGGCTAGATATAGAGGTTATGAGGCTTAGGCTGGTAGCCAAAGATGAAAATCCAATCCTAAAAAAGCAAGTCAGTTAGAGGTTAATTAGCTGTGGCCAATTCTTCTAGGAAGTGATGAGGTAATCCAGAGAGTTCCTCGTCGTAGCCAATTGAGAAGTTAGCCGTGACCAATATTTAGACAGAAGACTAGGGTGAACCTGAGGGTAATTAGTCGTGGTGAATGATATGTTAGCCACAGCAAATGGCATTATGAATGCCTTGTTAGTCATATTCAGGCCAACTTGCGAAATGAACTGATAAGTGGTCAAATAACCCATAAAAAGTGGGAACCCCTAGTATTAGTAGAGAAAAAGAGTAGTAAATAACCATAAAAGGTCAGTAACTAACAGATAATTAGTAGGCCTAGTAGTAAGATTGAGATAGAGCTCAACATTAGAGAAAGTTAAACACAAGAATGGTAAGGTTGTTAAGACTCGCCTATAAGGTGTTGACTCAAACCTAGAATGTTAACCCTGTGAATACTGTGACGGGCTAATATGATGAGTTTAAAACTATGTAGACACTGCTAGGAAAACCTTGTTGATAGGGTCTTGAATTTTTCAAGGCAATATGTGAGACCTTGTTGACAAGATCCTAGATGCTGTTGATAAGATGTTAATGTAGCCTTGAAATTTACATAAGGTAAGGCTACTAGCAGTGAGGTACGTAGTGAATGGCCTAGAAAAATGTACCTCATAGGTAACACCTAGAGGTAAGTATGAGTAGCCCAGTGACAGAAGCTCTGAAGAGAATGAGGATAGTTCAGAAAGCATTATGTTGTCATGAACCTATGAGTTAATAGGGTTTATAGTAAGCTACAGGTCTGATGAGATGGCTAGCCCAGGTTGAGCATAACCTAAAGCCTAGGGGAGATGACTAGTGGCATCGCTCCAGGTGAGGATAGGTAAATAAAAGGCTCAGTGAATGTTCTCTTTGGATTGAGAAAGGAAAGATGAGATACTCTGAGTCAAGGAGACCACTCAGTAGTGGTTAGCAAATTCCCCTAGATAGACCCCCCTTGAGTTATAAAATGTAGTGATAAAGGAAGCAAGGAAAAGCTGAGAAACTAGCCACAGAAGAGATGCCCTTGCTTTAGTAATCACTAAATGCATAGATTAAGCCTAAAAAGGTAAATAGATAGGGGCCCAATACTTAGTTAGATAAGCTACCTAATATGAGAATGATATAGGGTTAAGGCACATGAGTGATTAAAGCACCCAGTAGAGCATAAGTTTTCAATAAGATAGAGTCCAGCATTGATAGCACGTGTCCTAGATTAGGTTATCAAAACCCTAGAAATAGTATACTATGCTCGTAGGGATAAAACTAAAGAGGCTAAACAGAGAGAAAGCCTAACTCTAATCTGAACGTAGAAATAAGTTGAGACAAATAATTAGTGCCTTAGTCCCTCAGGGAGGCTTGAGGGAGTTAGAAACCGCCTAAGAAGATGAGTCTTGTATTATGCAGAGAAAAGGTGTAAGCCAAGAGCGCCATAGAATGAAATTCCTGGGATTATATGAAATAAAATTTTCTCATAGAGGGATGGTCTAGTTAAGAGTAGAATAAGAGTATAAATAAAAAGTAGATGATAAGCATGATATTTTATACATTTTATTCTCATTAAATTAGACATTTTAGTTCCAAATATGGTTTTAGGAGTCTAATTAAATGGAATTTGGTTTTAATAGCCATTTTCTACATTCTAGGAATTAATTTAAAATTATTGAATTTTAATGCATAAATTTATCTTAAATAATTTTGTGAAAATTCCTATTTGATTTTTTCCACTCTTTCCATGCAAAATTTTAATATATAATTGGAGCTAAGAATTAAATGAAGCAACACACTCTCTTAGCTAGAGGAGTTACTGGGAAGAAATATGTAGCTCGAGATTTATGTGGCATGGAAGCAAAACACGAAGAGGAAGTTGCAAGAAAGAGCAAGCATGCTACACTTATACACATGCAAAGCCACGAGAGCATAGGAGGATTCTTACGTGGCAAAGGAGAAGAGAACCATCCACGAGCTGCAGCTGAAACAGAGGTTCAAAAACAAGATATATGAGCTGAATAAGGAGCTAAAAGAACACGTGGCTAATGAAGCTTGGTGAGCTGGATTGTCATGAGCTAAATGATAAAGAAGAATAGGAGCTGGCCATGGGGTCTGGTGGAGAATGAGGTTGCCACATGCACACACTCATTTGAACTCGAAGGAGAAGGAAGAAGTGCCACGGACAGCAGCTCACAAACTTGAGCAAATAAGTGGGAAGGAAGACGCTGGAGCTGACGTGATGGCTACAGCAGAAAAGAAAAACAAGCAACTTAACTGAAACACAAAGCCATGACCACGTGAAAAATGGGAGAAGACGCATGAAGCATGCAGCTTGAGATTTACGTGGAATGGGAGCTGAGAATGAAGATAAAGCCATGAACTTGAGTTAAAGGAAGAAACATGTAACACTTTGCAGAAACATGCATGAAGAGAAGAGCAGTTCACATTGAGGAATTACATGGAGAAATCACGTGGGAGAACAACGCGAGCTGAGGTCTAAATAGCGTGAGCAGAATAATAAAAACGCTGAAGCAAGAGCTGGAGATTAATGAGCTGCAACGTGGAAGAATATGCTTCTGGTTGAGGGGAAGAGAGCTTGGGTATTTGAAAAGAAGAGGAAGCTGGAAGCACAGCAGCCTACATGGAGAAAAGCACGTGAAGAAGCTGAGCAAAGAACGATGAAGTAGCATGAAGAGGACCACGTGATGGAGGGGCAAAGCAAGCTGAACGAGGAAGCTACGAGCTGGAAGCAAAATGCGCAGAAGTAGTAAGAGAAAAGGAATTTATGTGGAATATAATAGAATAAAATGAAGTGGAGCCCACCTTATATATACATGAAGAGATTCCACGTGAAGCTGACATGAAGATGCATTAGGAGAACACGTGAGTTGATAAGTGAAGCACAGCAGTTAACACGTGAAGGAGAAGAAGAGAAGTACGTGAATTTTAAAGGAGATAGAGGCTTCATTCTGCACACTTCCTTCATTCATTGGATGCCCTCCATTCAAACCCACAATCCAATTCATTCACGCCTCCTTTTTTTGCAAACCATCATCTATATATTCATTCATCCCATTCATGAAGCGATCATCAAACCATCCATTCCAATCATTCATCCATCCTACGCCCTTGATCCACCCCTTCATCCATTCATTCTCCACTACATTCCATCTTCCATCCAACATCCCATGAAGTTCTAATCCATCTTGAGGCTAGCTAGGAGGAAGCTCTTGGAGAAGCTTGAATCCATGGAGAAAATTCAGAATTTTGGCTAAGACTTCTCTATTTTCCTACACTTTTTCTCTTTCATATATTATCTTGGTTAAGTTGTATTTGATAGGGAATTTGTGTAATTGTAATTAGTGGCTAGTTAGATACTAATTAGGAAACCTTTTTGTTGATTAATTGATCTGATTAATTTCAATATTATCTGAATTTCCATGTGTGCTTCGAAGGTGTTCGATAAAATACATAAGTGAGATTATTTGTTTGAATGTTTAATTTGAGGATTCCTTAATGTTTAGTTGGTTAATTAAATATTTAGGATGATTCAGAGGCTAATCAATTAGTTAATCAATCAAATTGAGTGTTCAAGATCTTAAAGACAAGAATTGACAATTTAATGAGGGATTGAGGTCTCAATTCAACGTTAGATCGTTAATCTCTTGAATCTTGAGTGGTTACCCAAGATAATTTGTTATGAACACTAATTAGGAACTCTTAGGCTAGAATTAATCATAATTGGATTAGGATAAGGATAGTGGATACCAAGGGACGAATCCAAAGCTAGTCACAAGCCCATCTTTCACCCATAATTCACCCAATTAGGTAGAATTTAGGAATTTTAATTTAATTTAGTTTTAGGTTAGTTTAATTCAATTAAAACCCCCTTTAGTTTAGAAATTTTAGAGTCTTTTAACATTTGGAAAACTCAATTAGGCATTGAACTCCAATTCTAAGGGAGATGACCTAGGTTATGCCATTAACTGCATATTTTACCAACCTAGTTTTATTTTAATGGTTGCGCGACAAGCCACTCAAAATTTGGCGCCGTTGCCGGGGAATTGGATTCTCAATTATTTGAGAAAGTTTTCTAGGTGTTTTAGCCCTATTTTTGTTCTATTTTGGTTTAATTTTTGTTTTGTTTTGAACTTGAAATTAGCTAATTTCGGTGTTCTGCGTCAAGTGTCCTGTTTGCTGGAATTTTTTTTTGAAGTGCCCAGAAAATTCTCAAACTTCGTTTTCCAAGGTTTTTGGGTGTTTTAAGCAAAAAAAATAGCAAAGCTATTAGGTGCTCCATTTTTTGGCCAAATTCCAACGTTTAAGGCACTTTTTCGAATTTTTTAGTATTTTCTCGATTTTTTTTTTGGATTTTTCAATTTTTCTAGATTTAATTTCTTTATTTTTTGTGAGTTTGTTTTGTGTCAGTAACCTCTGTTTAGGAGTGTTTTTTATAGTTAGTTAAGTCTTAGCTTCATTTGAATTTTATTTTCTTGAATTAGAATTAATTTTAATTATAATTTGTTAGTGAATTGTTTTTGTGCTGAAATTAATTGAATCTCTCATTTTTCTTTGCTTTAAATGAATCCATATCATTACTCTAATCAAGGTGTCTATGATTCTTGTACAGAGCATAGGATTTCTCAGAAGTTGGATGAAGCCATGTCAATGCTTCAAGGCCTTCTTGAAAGATAAATACAAAGCCAACAATACCAACAAGTCCAACAACCATGCTACCAACCATACCACACCTTCCATAGGCAAGAGCCAGAGTATGATAATTACAATTATCATGAGGGGTATATGCAACAAGAGGTCCAAAAGGAACCAAGTTAGGAAGAGTAGCTAATGGAAGCTTGTATTATTCAAAACCAACAATTAGAGCAAATGGTCCAACAGGAAACTGAATGGTTGCAACTCCAAGACCAGCAAATGGCAGATAACCTCATGAAGGATTCAAGATTTCAAATGAATCAATCGACTTCAAGTGCTAATGAATCAATTGAAGAGCAAATTAGAAGGGAAGTTATAGAGGAGGAAGAGTCCTATTCATCGGGTAATATCCTTCCATCTTCTAACACTTTGCAATTTGTTGAAACTAAATCTAGTTTGCTTGATAGCACTGTGACTACTGATGCATATAATGTTGTTGATTCTGAATTGCATAATGAGGAAGTTGATGAGGAAATTATCATTGAATCTCCTAAATTGGTTAATTGTGGTAATTCATTGAACAAAATTGATACAATTGTAGATGTTCATGAATCCTTGTGTACTAATGCACTTGGTATGTCTACACCTAGCTGTGACCATAGTGAAAATTTCATCTTTGAGCCCGTTAATGATGAATCTATTGAGTCTAGGGTAGTAGATAAGTGTGGGGGTGATCTAGAATGTGATGATCATTCTGTCCCTAGTGTGAAATTAGTTGATAAGTCTGTTGATGATGCATCTATTGAGTTTAGGGATAGCATATCATCTGGATCATGTGATATAAATGATTTAAATGATTCTGTTGATTATGTGTGTGCTGGACCCACTATATATGATAAATGCTCTCAAATTAATGCTTTCATTGAGTCTAGTGAGTCCCTCACATATTCTAATCAACATGATGCCTCACTAACCTATGATGGTATGACTGATGAAACAATGAATGTAGCATGTGATAAGAATATAGACATTGAAATTGTTGGATAGCTTATTGATAATTCAGACCCAACTCTTGAATGCCTATGTGATGATATGCATGCATGTCCTGTGTGTGCTGAGATTAATGAGTTTCTGGAGTCTGATAAGTCTGTTGAATCTAAAGAGTCCTTTCTTTGCACTAAATTTGTTGGTAAGATTGATTCTACTGATCATACTAGTGTTGATGAGAGCATGCATAGTGATATTGTTGATGTTGAAAATCCTACTGAATCTTGTACTGTTATTGATACTAGTAAGAGACTAGATTTTGCTGTTGATAATTGTTTAGAACATTGTGAATCTACTGATGTCTCTTTGGTCAGGGAAGATACTATTTCTCTTATAGAGAGTCCTGAACAAATTCTTGAAATTGGTAAAGTAATTTCCAACAAGCCACTAACTCTCCCAACTGAGAAAAAGCAACTAACAAACACCTTGAACTCAAAGGACTGTGAGAAGTTACAATTAATTTTTTCTGTTGATGCAGTGACTCTTACTGATGGGAGTCCAGTAGATTTTATTGGCTTTGATAGATTTTTAGAAAGTTTTGATTTTAAATTTTCTTTC
Source organism: Erythrophleum ivorense (assembly GCA_026724425.1). Classification (NCBI taxonomy): domain Eukaryota; kingdom Viridiplantae; phylum Streptophyta; class Magnoliopsida; order Fabales; family Fabaceae; genus Erythrophleum; species Erythrophleum ivorense. The sequence goes on along the minus strand of JAIUCV010000001.1, from coordinate 42,649,533 downwards.
TTTAGTTTTAAATGCCTTAAATTTGATTTTTCTTCTTTTATTGTTCCTAAATTTGCTGAATATGACTTTCTGAGACTACTGATGGTTGAGGAAGTCTATGAGTCATCACTGCATGATCAATCAAAATGCTTTCAAGTGGTTAGACTTAAAGTTATTCAGCTAAGAAGGAATAAAGTAGTTTTAATTTTGATTTTTGATACGTATGATTAGTTAATATTTAATATAGTTCTATTTAGTTTAGGATGTAGTTTTCTTTTTTCTTTTTTTTGCATTACAGTTTGTCTTTATTTTGTAGGTAATAAAAGGTTGCTAACCAGCTACATGGAAATCTGAGCCTACCTTGAGATCTTTGATTCAAGTTCATCCGATTGTATTCTCTCCTTTCACTCTCTTTATATTGCGCTATTTATCTATTGACTGGATCATGTGCTAGCATTGAGGACAATGCAATATTTAAGTGTGGGGGGGGGGGGAGAGCTATTTCATTCCATTCTATCTTACCCTTGTTTTGAAAAAAAAAAATTTTTTTAGAAAATTTTTGAACAAAATAGCATGATTCCTCTCAGTTTTCCTGTGGAAGTTACAAGTTAAGATGATTATACCTTGGATTCACCTAGACATGATTAGTGATGGATCTTGTGTTTTGATTTAAGTGAAGTGGCAATGAATTTGATTTCAATGAATTATTTGATAGTTATTAGCTGGTGAGAATTTGAGCCTGAATTATTCATTTCTAGTGTGTATTCACCTATCACTGTTTTCACTTTAGAACTTGTCTTGATTCTTTGTTGAGACTACATTTGCATTTGCATGCATGAAAATGATAAGGCATTCATTTCTTTTATAACTAGTGAGCCAAAAAGCCAACCTACATGCACCTTTATCCATTGTTTTAGCCACTTTGAACCTTCATTTTCTTTTCTTGTTTAACCATAGCCATTAAATATGTTTCCCACCTTGTGTTAGGATGCCTTAGGGATTTTAAGGAGCATTACATCTAATTGGGATAAAAGAATGCATGTCTTACATTAAGTTAGGCCATTGTTATTCAAAGTTGAGGAAATTGACCAAAAAAAAAAAGAAAAAAAAATTTGCAAAAGAAAGAAAAGAAGAGATGAAAAAAAAAAAGGCAAGAAAGTAATGAAAAAAAAAAGCACTAGAAAATCAAGGAAAGAATTATTCTGAATAGTTGCTTATATGAAAGGAAGGCCTTCAAAATGCACATTTTCCTTATCCTAAGTCTCATTTTATTGCTCTTGAGATCTTTAAGGTATTCTATTTGTTAGTTGCTTTCCCCTTGTTTTAGTCATCCATTTATTTCACTTCCTTAGCCCCATTACAACCCTAAATAAAGTCCTATTGATTTGTGCTTTGCATTTGGCATGGGTGGTGGAGACTTAGAAACTTGACAAGCTTATGGTAGTGATGCCTTGATAGGTGAAATTTGAGTGATCGATATTGCCTAAACACTTGAGAGTTGAGAGTAAACACCAATCCAAGTGAGGGCTATGCATTTTGATTCATTCTTTTCAAATGAAATTGCCATGGAGCTTAATTCTTGATGCAAGTGAAGTTAACTTAGATTGTTAAAATGTTGAAGAGTCTTGATCATTCCCTAACTTGTGATTTTTCACTTTCAATTTTCCACTTGTCATTCCATTAGTCTTCCTTTGATTTTGAGCTTTGCCCAAGAGTGCAAAGGTTTAAGTGTGGGGGAATTTGATAAGCATGATATTTTATACATTTTATTCTCCTTAAATTAGACATTTTAGTTCCAAATATGGTTTTAGGAGTCTAATTAAATGGAATTTGGTTTTAATAGCCATTTTCTACATTTTAGGAATTAATTTACAAATTATTGGATTTTAATGCATAAATTTATCTTAAATAATTTTGTGAAAATTCCTATTTGATTTTTCCCACTCTTTCCATGCAAAATTTTAATATATAATTGGAGCTAAGAATTAAATGAAGCAACACACTCTCTTAGCTAGAGGAGTTGTTGGGAAGAAATATGTAGCTCGAGATTTATGTGGCATGGAAGCAAAACACGAAGAGGGAGTTGCAAGAAGGAGCAAGTATGCTACACTTATACACATGCAGAGCCACGAGAGCATAGGAGGATTCTTACGTGGCAAAGGAGAAGAGAACCATCCACGAGCTGCAGCTAAAACAGAGGTTCAAAAACAAGATATATGAGCTGAATAAGGAGCTAAAAGAACACATGGCTAATGAAGCTTAGTGAGTTGGATTGTCATGAGCTGAATGATGAAGAAGAACAGGAGTTGGCCATGGGGTCTGGTGGAGAAAGAGGTTGCCACATGCACACACTCATTTGAACTCGAAGGAGAAGGAAGAAGTGCCACGGATAGTAGCTCACAAAGTCAAGCAAATAAGTGGGAAGGAAGATGCTGGAGCTGATGTGATGGCTACAGCAGAAAAGAAAAGCAAGCAACTTAGCTGAAACACAAAGCCATGACCACGTGAAAAATGGGAGAAGACGCATGAAGCATGTAGCTTAAGATTTACGCGGAATGGAAGCTGAGAATGAAGATAAAGCCATGAGCTTGAGTTAAAGGAAGAAACATGTAACACTTTGCAGAAACATGCATGAAGAGAAGAGCAGTTCACGTTGAGGAATTACATTGAGAAATCACGTGGGAGAACAACGAGAGCTGAGGTCTAAATAGTGTGAGCAGAATAATAAAAACGCTGAAGCAAGAGCTGGAGATTAATGAGCTGCAACGTGGAAGAATATGCTTCTAGTTAAGGGGAAGAGAGCTTGGGTATTTGAAAAGAAGAGGAAGCTAGAAGCACAGCAGCTAACATGGAGAAAAGCACGTGAAGAAGCTGAGCAGAGAACGATGAAGTAGCATGAAGAGGACCACGTGATGGAGGGGCAAAGCAAGCTGAACGAGGAAGCTGCGAGCTAGAAGCAGAATGCGCAGAAGTAGTAAGAGAAAAGGAATTTATGTGGAATATAATAGAATAAAATGAAGTGGAGCCCACCTTATATATACATGAAGAGATTCCACGTGAAGCTGACATGAAGATGCATTAGGAGAACACGTGAGTTGATAAGTGAAGCATAGCAATTAACACGTGAAGGAGAATAAGAGAAGCACGTGAATTTTAAAGGAGATAGAGGCTTCATTCTGCACGCTTCCTTCATTCATTGGATGCCCTCCATTCAAACTCACAATCCAATTCATTCACGCCTCTTTTTTTTGCAAACCATCATCTATATATTCATTCATCCCATTCACGAAGCGATCATCAAACCATCCATTCCAATCATTCATCCATCCTATGCCCTTGATCTACCCCTTCATCCATTCATTCTCCACTACATTCCATCTTCCATCCAACATCCCATGAAGTTCTAATCCATCTTGAGGCTAGCTAGGAGGAAGCTCTTGGAGAAGCTTGAATCCATGGAGAAAATTCAGAATTTTGGCTAAGACTTCTCTATTTTCCTACACTTTTTCTCTTTCATATATTATCTTGGTTAAGTTGTATTTGATAGGGAATTTGTGTAATTGTAATTAGTGGCTGGTTAGACACTAATTAGGAAACCTTTTTGTTGATTAATTGATCTGATTAATTTCAATATTATCTGAATTCCCATGTGTGCTTCGAAGGTGTTCGATAAAATACATGAGTGGGATTATTTGTTTGAATGTTTAATTTGAGGATTCCTTAATGTTTAGTTGGTTAATTAAATATTTAGGATGATTCAGAGGCTAATCAATTAGTTAATCAATCAAATTGAGTGTTTAAGATCTTAAAGACAAGAATTGACAATTTAATGAGGGATTGAGGTCTCAATTCAACGTTAGATCGTTAATCTCTTGAATCTTGAGTGGTTACCCAAGATAATTTGTTATGAACACTAATTAGGAACTCTTAGACCAGAATTAATCATAATTGGATTAGGATAAGGATAGTGGATACCAAGGGACGAATCCAAAGCTAGTCACAAGCCCATCTTTCACCCATAATTCACTCAATTAGGTATAATTTAGGAATTTTAATTCAATTTAGTTTTAGGTTAGTTTAATTCAATTAAAACCCCCTTTAGTTTAGAAATTTTAAAGTCTTTTAACATTTGGAAAACTCAATTAGGCATTGAACTCCAATTCCAAGGGAGATGACCTAGGTTATGCCATTAACTGTATATTTTACCAACCTAGTTTTATTTTGAGGGTTGCGCGACAAGCCACTCAGTAGGCCCCCTTAACATTCTAAAGAGTGAACAAGTAGAGGAACCTAGGAAAAATGCAAGTGCTCTTAAGCGTGAAAAAATAGCAGGCAATGTATAGCAATCTCGGGACTAAGTAGAGAAAGAATCTTGTTTTTCCTAAGTATCTTATGAGAATAGGGCAAATAAAGAGAAATACAAGATAAATACTTTAGATTGTTGGGAAACTTGTAATATACCAGAGATAATGGCTTTGAGCTCAGTCATGACGCGCCTGTGTATTAGTGTTTGATGTTATGGTTTGCTTGCAATAATGGTTACATGATATTAGGCCTAATCAACCTAATAGTAATTGACTTGAGTGCGTAGCAAACGATGACATTAATCACCAAAGTGTCTCGATAATCAAAGAATATTCTGGTTAACTAAATAATGAAATAAGTCAAAAAAAAGAAAAGTAAAAGGATTCCTAGAATACTAAAATAGTAAGAAAAGCAAATAGAGAGGAATCCCTAGTAGAGAATGTTTAGATTTAGACAGCATGAATTCAGTATGCATAGCCTGAGTCCCTTATAGTACATGTAAATGAAATGAGAAGGGACCAATGCATAGCCTCTCTCCTGCTAGAGATGTTAGCCACACTCAGTATGTGAGATGCCCTAGTGCTAAAGCACTTAAAAGCATAACGTGGGCATATTTAGAAACTGCAAGATATGAGAGGAAGGTTGGAATGAGTACACGTAAAGTAAGTAAGTCAATAGAGTAAGAAAAGAAAGCCCAAGTGAAAAGGGACTGAAGTGGGAATCTGAAGATCCCATGAGGAGTGATGAACGAAAATTAAGATACTCCTAAGTATTAGCATGACGGGATCCTAGAGAATCAGATGACACAGAACCCACTTCGCATAAAAAGCCCCATGTACTTCTGAGTTTAGTCTTAGCTATTATGGGCGATAGCTACTGGACTTGGTAAGCATGTATTTTACTATCAGATATAGTAATCTTAGGCTTTGACGTCTCCCAGAGATGGATCGCAATCGATCCTAGCATAGCACAGCAGATTGTAGTAGACCCTAGCAGGGCTCTGAGAGGTTGTAGTAGACTCAGGGGTCACAATAGATCTCATAGAGTTACAGAGAGTCCTTAGCTACAGTATGATGATTCTCTGGTGAGATGACAGCCTGAGATAGTTTTTACAAAGCATTTAGTCTCATAGACCAGAATAGCTTCAACTAGCTTTTGTCTCGGAGACTAGAAACCTCCTAAGTCAAGTAGACCGTTGCCACAGAGATATGAAGGCTTTACTCAGACAGTTAGACTACTGACTAGATCTCTCTAGAAATGAGCATAGTACATGGGATGAGAAAAGCAAGAAATTAGCTTTCCAAAGTTAGAGTCAGATAAACCACTACCCAGCAGAAATGGCCTTGACTGCGGGATAGAAAAATCTCCATATCTAGCTTATGTATTCAAAAAGGGGTCAGGTGCAGCTTTTTACATGAGGTAAGTGGTACAGTATGTCTCTAGTGAGTAAAACTATCAGAATAGCTAGCATCCCACCAGAGCTTAATAGTAGTCAATGGTAGTCTCTCTTCAGTGCCAGTATGAGACACACATGTTAGACCTATCAATGTTGAAATAAAGGACTATAAATTGCCACTGTAAGTGAGCGAAGAAAGTGAGGAAAAGTCTCGGCCTACAAAGACAGATGTAGTAGTAAATAGAAAAACTGGGATCATAAAAGCAGAAACTCCTTAAAGGAGCTGTAATCCTAGTAAGTAACCAAGATGTGAGGCCTATGATAAAAAGAAATGTAAATTATAATCATGGGATGAGCTAGTAAGAAAGAATGCAGAGATGAATAGTGGACGGTACATGTAAATAAGTATATAGATAGATAAAAACCTCATATGACTGTAATTGTAACATCAGTTTTTCTGAAAATCCAAGAAAACATAAGGAAATGCAAGAAACGTAACATATGATTTTTCTGTCAATGTATGAAATTCACTGGATATAAAAGGAAGTCCCCCAAATAGAGTAAATTAAGGCCTAATAAAATTAGAATAACCTTTTAGACCGGAAATAATGATAAGTTAAGGCCAGAGGTGCCCTAAAATTGGGGCTAAAATAGATGAAAGAAAAAGGGAACAGAAAAAGTCCCGAAAAGCCTCTGAAGTCAAGTATGAAGGAGCCAGAGACCAAAATGCAAAGAAAAAATTATGAGTAGGGCAAGATAAATTGCCCAAAAGTTCAGGGAACTCTAGTTTCACCCTATATTCGTGGCTTTAGGCATGAATATCAAAAAATTAGGCAAGAATCTCAAAAATCCGTGACCTATGGTTAAACTCCATTTGATGAGATGAGTCAAATGACGCCAAGTTGTTCGAATGGCCGGGCGGGATCCGGTCCAAGATCTGGTTAGCCCGATCAGTAGCTATGAGCAAAATAGAAAAAAGAAGTTATAACAACTACAAAAATAGAAATAGCTAAAGGGCTAAGAAACCCTAAAGGAGTTTCAGGGACTAAATTATAGTAAATAAAAATTTTAAAGCACAATCATAATACAGAACGGTAAAAATTACACCTATATGACCCGAGTGTCTGATTGACACTGAAATTTATGAGGATTGACGTTAAGGGCCCCTGATCAATGTTTAAAGTTCAGTATGGCTATAAAGTAGAGGAAATCATATTTACAAATTGTAGAAAGTCTAAAGGTAGGTATTGTTCTGTAAAACCTTAATCGGGCTCGGATATCGATTTTTAGATAGCTGTAAGGCCCAATAGCCGATTCTAAAAGCCCAAAAGAGAAGAGAAGATATAATTAGGGTTTTAGAGAAAATAAAACCCAAATATAAATATAAAATAAAATAAAAGGAAAGAAGAAAAGGATTTTAATTGTTTTAAAGAATTAATCATGGTTAAGTTAGAAACTAACTATAGTTAAGTTAAACGTTGACTATGGTTGAGTTAAGAAAATTAACCATGGTTACTATCCATAACTTAAGGGCTAAGAAAAGGCTTCCGAGTGTGTGGCCAAGAATTTTTGAAAGAAGATATTTAGTTATGAAATTAGAAAATCAAAAGAAAAAAGGAATGGAAGGTTAAGATTTGATCTTGAAAAGGTTAATCAAAGGGTCCAAATTTAATATGACCATTTAACTTTATTAGATTCATCTCCTTCACCTCCATTCCACCATTTTCACACCACACAGAAGGGAAAAAGAAAGAAAATCGTGAAGAGAGAGAGAGAGGGATAAAAAGTGGAAGAAGAAGTGAAACCAAGCAAAATTACCACCATTCTTCACCAAATTTTTTTATGTTCTCCATCCTCCAACCATTTTCTCCAAAGGGAAGCTGCATATTCATCTTTTCTTCAAGGTGGAATGTTTCTCTACGTCGGAAAAGAAAGGATTTTAGAGTGAGAAAAGCAAAGGAAGCAAGGGTTAAGCTTAAAAAGTAAGTTTTCTCCACCTTGCACTTGAAAATCACATGTTTTAAGTTAGTTTTATTAAACGCTAGTTATGAGTCACTTTTGGACAGCATATGGATCATTAGAAATTGAGCTTATATGTTGAATATGAAGGCCTAGGAATGGAGTTTATATATTGGCTATGGAGGGCACATGAGCTCATCCATTTTGTTGTTTGTTGGAACCATGAAAAACACAAAGATTGTAAATTTTTTGGAAAATGAAAATGTTAGGGAAATGATGTCCAAATTTTCCTAAAATTTTATGGTGTTTTCTTAATGTCTTAAAGTCATGTATACCAAATTTCAAGCCCTAAAACATAAAGGAAGAGGCTATGGAATTTTTAGAACCAAAGAAACTCACTTTCAGACTTAAAACGAAGCTAGCTTATGTTATGAAAAAACATGTTGTTGGGGTTGGAATTTGATAATTTTATCCTTTCCAATAGATTCAAAAGGGTGTTTTTAGTTAGAAATACCTATAAGAAAGCCCCCAAAACTCATGGAATAAAATTGCTAAATTTTGGCCAAGAAATGCATACTATTCAGTCATAGTTAATTGGAAGGAAAGAAGTTAGATTTTCCAATTCCAATGGTCCTATTAAGTTAAAAAGGGCTATATTACGTTAGGATTTTGGGTTTATATGTTGATTGTAATGAATTATCATTATGATTATAGGGTTTGATAATTGTTTGGAAACTTCAAGAGTAAGTGGGCCGAGTCCTAAAGCTTAAGGAGCAAAATTTCTAAGGTAGTATTTTTCCTTTCTCTTTCTTTAAGCTTGTGTGTTGGTATAATGATGAGTGTTATGTTATACTAAGTGTCATTTATGCTATAAGATGAGACATGTATGCTAGGATATTGCTTGGCCTTGTATGAAATTCCTTGCATCATTATGTAGTATGTGATACATTGATTGGCATTTTATTATGTACTTACATCATAGCTTGTGAATGAGATTGGTTTATTACTACTGAGATTTCATAATCTCACCCCAAACATAACTTATATTAGGTCTGAGCTTAGGCAAAGAAAGGGCAAAAGGCGTGGAGGCATAAACTGAGGACTTTACTTTTATGTATCACATTTTGGTCATGTAATTAAGTGTCTTGAATTCTTGTATGTATAAGTTATGCTATGGTTTTGTAAGATACTCAAGAATGTAATAGAGAGCCATGTATATATTCAACTCTTAAGTAAAGAGAATACGACTAGCGTGCCTAGAATGCAAAGATACATGCACTCACGTAAGGACAAATCAATATAAATATAATAATATGTTAAAGGAGGGGTAAAAATGATCCAATTTTTGTAAGGATATTTTTATACGAATTCATATGTATTTTGTTGAGTAAGTATTTTTCCCTTGTAAAGGACTTAGAGAACTTGAATTAGAGCCTTGAACCAACCTCATACGATTTTTCTATAATTAATTGATTGTTTTCAAAGTTAAATAATATTATGGGAATGACCAAATAAATAGTAAAATTGTATGAGCAAGTTCAGAAAACAAATGTTAAGGAAGAAAATTTTCATCAGTTCAGATTTCCAATGGCTCTTCTAAGTCCTATATGAGGCATCAGTAGCAGGAAAGGCATTATATAGGGAGGTATTATAGTAATAATCAGAAAGGATGATGAGATATTATGAGAAGCCATTGAAAGAGGATACGGGAGACTTAATATGAAATAAGTTACCTCCCAAAATGTATAAACAAGTCTATTGAAAGAAATGTTAATCTCTACGAATGGGTTAAGACTAACCTGATATGATTAGTAAGCTTTCCCAAGATAGGCCTCTAGTCAAGAATACATAAGGTTCCTCTTTGGTTTCAGTCTCCTCTTCTCAGCCTTACACATGCACTTGGGAGAGGTTAGATTTGCTTGGCCTAGACACATCAAACAACACACAAAGATATCAATGGAACCATTGTAACATCCAATTTTCTGAAAATAAGAGAAAACGTGAGAAATGTAACGTACGGTTTCTCCGTAAACGAATGAAATTCACCAGATATAAAAGGAAGTCCCCCAAGATGATGTAGTTAACGTCTCAAAAAATTTGGGAAGCATTCTAGACTCCTAAAAATGAGAATCCTAGGCTCAGACAAAAAGAAAAATAGAGCTAGAATGAAGAAACAATTTCTTAAAAAAAGTACACAAAATGTAATGGCATTTTCATAATTTTGAACAAATTTGGAATTCACATAGGAGGGCTTTTAAAATGAAAGTTTTGAGTTCCTTAAGGTTCTTAGAGGCCCTAAAAACCATGGAAAGTCTCAGGATAGCTAAAGCCCCTCCGATGGACATTTTTTAACATTGGTGTACCCGAACTTTAAATGATTAATTTGGGAAGGTTTTAGCTCCGATTTGAGTGATTCCAAAGACATTTTACTAAATTGGGAATCTAAATTTCATAATGAAAAAAACAGTTCTCAAAAAGGAGCTAAAACAAAGGAGAAACAAAAATGACAAGAACGAAGGGCAAAATAAAAATTTTTGAAAAGTGTAACTTCCTCCCACCTATATATATGATGCACCCTTCTTCTCCCTTCATGTTGCATGACAAAGTTCTGCCCAAAACTAGAGGAAAACCCTAGGGAGAGTGGCACACAAGAGAAAGGCAAAGAGGAGGAGAAATCAAAGGCTCAAGGCATGGAAATTAGTAGTTTTTCATGCTCTTTCTCTTCCAAGCCTCTTCTCCTTCATTTTCCTTTATTTCCTATGATTATAATGAAGTATATGGATCTGTTTTAGAGGAGAAATTGAGGGAAAAATTCGGATTTGAAGAGAGGAGCTCAAAGAACATAAGATTCAAGAGAGAAAAAGCCATGAAAACAAGGTATTTTCTTCTTCCATGGTTGCTACCCTTTACTCTCCTTCTCCACCATTTTGCCCTACTTGAGAATACTTAAGAGAAGTTGATTTTTAGGCAGAAACAAGGGTGATTCTAAGGAAAAAGGCTGTAGAGATTAAGAATATGCAAAGAGAATTAACAAAAAACCATTAAATGTCAAGATGCAGGCCCTATTTGGTAAACTGTTTTCAAAACAATTTTTTTGTTTTTAAGAACAAAAAAACTTGTTTGATAATGTTTTTTTAATGAAGTGTTTTGTAAAACAAAAAAATAGAATTTTGTTTTCAAAAATAGAAAAATCAAAACATATGTTAGATATTTTGTAACCTTTGTTCTATAGAATTAGAAAATAAAAAATACAAAACAATTACTTTTTAGAATAATGATTCAAATAGGTGTTTTAATTTTCTTGTTCTCAAAATTTGGTCTAAAATACATCTGTTTTGAAAACAATAAAACAAAAATAGAATCAAATAGGCCCACAAATTCTAGGGTTTCAAGTGCACCTTGTAAAATCTGATTTTGTATGATGATTCCTAGGTCTAATTAAGAGTTTAAATGAGCTCCTAAAATCCCTAAGAGGCTCCCCATATGCATCTTCCCTTGAGAAAACAAGGCAAACTCCAAAAAGCCTCATTTCTTCTATAACCTCAGCCTAAAGGGGTTGTGTAGCTAGGGAGAGTTTTAAATTCTTCTAATCCTATTTTTGAGTCATATATGATGAATGAATATGAGGGGAAGTCTTGGAAGAAATTTAGTAACCATAGAAAGTGAGTTAGTGCTTTATGTTCCATATTATGACCTAAAGAAGCAACATGTAGTTAGGCTCTTAGTTTTAATTGTGTGATGACTCCAAAATGCTTAAAAGGAGTTAAGAATCATATTTGAAATGAAAGAATGGAGCCTAGAATTTATTTGAGGGGTGTTACTTCATTAGGTGCAATTATGGAACCATAATGAGGTTTATAGATCAAGCTAGAGTTCAAGCAAGTTTGTGGCCTTATAATTAATTCTATAACCCTAATTGGCTTTCATAAGTTGTGTTTAGGCCAAGAGAAAACTTCCACACTTTTGTATGTGTGTGGCCAAAAGAGGGAGCATTCTTTCAAAGGGAAAAGTGTGTGATTGTGTGCAAGGTAGCTCTCTCTACCTTCTCTTATACATGGATATGTGCTTAGCTTGTCTTGAATGTATGTATATGTATTTTTAAGCCATGAAGAGTGTTCTAGCAAGACTTTAATTTCATGGTGCCATGATGTTACAATATGCAAATGTGATGTTTTTTATGTGTACTTGAGTGTGGTGAGGCCAAGAATCCTTAGCCGTGGTGAGGATGAGCCAAGAACCTTTGAGATTGGTTGAGACAAAGTAAAGAGTCTCCCAAAAGCAAGATGGGCTCCCAAAAGTATAGTTGACTCTAAGAATCTCTTAAAGAATGGGTGAGGCAAGTCCAATATCCACAAGAAATTGGGTGAGGCCAATCCACTTGCTTGGCAAGCCTTTGTATGCTATGTATGATTTCCTTAAATGATAAAAATGATTCTTGAATGTTTCCACATGTCTATATGACTATACATGCATTCATGAGACTTGTTTGCATCCATTATGTATGATTAAATGAGAGATGAGCTATTGGGATTCTTTAAATCTCATTCCCTCCTCTCCAATGATCTAATATGCTAGGAGGACCAAGTGGACAGGGTAATGGAAGCCAACCACCTTGAGGATGAGAGGATGACAACATAATGCAAAGTTTTAGTTCTTTAAAGCCATACTCATGTTCAATTATGTAACCTATGCTTGTATATGGTCTATGACCTTTGGAACATATGTAATTATGATAATATATAATGTAGAAATGAAAGAATGTGTTATGTGAATGATAGAATGTAAATTTAGTATGTATAGACAATGTAGCTTCATGAATAGTATCATGGAATTATCCATGTGTGGATGAAATGGCCAAAATGAGATGCATGGAGTTTGGGACAGGCAGCCTACACAAGTCCTAATTATGCTTTTAGACTTGCCCAAGAGGTGCCAAACCCCAAGGAAAGCTTTTTGGACAATTTGGTATCCTATATGGAGCCAAGTTTGACCATAATGGAACCTATATTACTTTTTAGCCAAATGAGCTCTCCTTGCTCTAAGATTTAGCATGCAATTAGAACTTTTAGAGATATTTTTGGGAAGCTAAAGAACATAATTTTTGGAGGTCTACAAAATATTTGATGAATTTCTAAAGTTGAAAAATTGTCTGGTTTTGGTCATGTCACTATTCATACTGGTCTGAAAATGAAATCTGTCACACAGGGCTCAAATGATGTCGAACTGCCATGAAATTTTATACAGTGAAACTAGACATTCCTAGTGACTTGTGTAATTAGAAACACTTAATCTAGAGAAGGAGATATGAATTTTTAAATATTTTATCTAGTATCAGGAGCTTCACCTGACCTTAGTTACTGTTCTATTGAATTTCGAGCTCTGGGCTTGCCTGAGCTGGTCTAGAGTTATTTTTTCCCTCTATCTAACATTCAAATGTTTCTAAATTGGTATCATTTACATAGATTTTATTTTTTTTGAATTAATTGGATATTTTCAAAGTTTGCTACAGAAATTTGTGATAGCACCAGTGAGTAGTTTGACCTATGGACTATTTTGGATGTCAAACATCCTCTGTGATGGATGTTATGGTCTAAAAATATTTTTAGTATGAGATAGACATCTGTAGCTTTCTATAATGGACAATAATGCATGATTTTTATTTTTCTAGAATTAGTTATGAATTTCCAAAATTTAGTCAAAAAAGAGCCAAATTCATGCCGAAATTATACGTGAATATTTTGAGCTTTCCTTTGAGTTCTATAAGTTGTAAGCCACATTTTATGGTGCAAATGAGTTGTATTTATGCAATTAAATATGGGAATGTGATGTATGAGCTCACATGGCCTGCGTGATGTGACAACCCTATCTTCTAAACATGGTAATTATAGTTGAATACACGATTAATAATTAATGATCAAGGTTTGGAGTCGTTACAACGTATTACATTATGGGGATATAGGGAAATTTGAACCTTGATGTTAGGGTCATCACTAAACAACCACAAAGGTGAGAATTGCATAAAAGAAATTATACTATCATAAGGGGTTTGTGATTCATCCATTCATCAGTTTCAACACACAAAAACCTCCCTTAAGTGTTCCTATATCATTTCCTAACATTACCATTGAAGAAATTGGGGTTTCTAGGCTAAAGGTAGGAGTTTGGGGACCTGAGTGATGGCCTCGACCTTTCACGCCATGGCTAAGTTACTCTCAAGAACCACTGGGCAATTTATGCAAAATTCACCGCTGCTAGCCTACATGGCACCACGGCGGAAATGCCTCCTGGGACTACTATTTAAATTCTCACGATTCTCGCCTCGGCGGAGAGCTTTCGCAGTGCAGCGAGGCTCGCTACTGGACACTCGAATTATTTTCCTGAATTCTCGTTGCAGCCCAACCTGAGTCACCGCGGTGAGGTTGATCACTGTGTCTCTACTTTGCAATTTTTCACACTCTGCGCCGCAGTGAAACGTATCATGCCGCAGCACTCCTTGCCTCTGTCACTCCCCTGGCTGCAATGAGGCCTTCCTGGCCACGATGTGACTCCTTCCTGTAACTACATCTCTTAAATTTCATCTCATGCACTCCAATTCTCTTCTTAGGAACACCCTAGGACCACTTCCCCTCATTTTATATGAATCTAATGATATTTATCTACCTTATTTACCCAGCTATTCTACTATTACCGATTCAAAACTTAAGTACTAATTTTTACACATCCAATTACCACTGTCAGCAAATTCATGGATTAATGATAGCAAGAATTCATGCACTATTGATAATTAACATTCGATACACATTCTGTTAGAGACTTCATACATCAATGGTTTATATCAATATCTAATACATCATATAATTATATTTCCAACAGTATATTATGCCATAAATTTAGTAACATTCATACATCAAGTGTTATGGGTTCATACATCTAATATCAAGTTAAGATGAGGCCTAACTCCTTAATAAATACATCCTAAGAAATGAAAATATAAGAGCCTACACTTGGCAACATGATTACATGATGATGATATACAAAAAGGAATACAAAATTTAGCGTCTAGTCTAAATAAACCAGTCTAAGTGTAGCCTTCTCCCCATATGGTTGGAGCTCATAGATTTTCATCCACTTACTTCCCTTTATCCTTACCCGAAGAGCCTTCACCTGAAAGTATGATCCCATGAAATGGGGTGAGATGCAAATCTCAGTAACCAAGAAAATTTCCATTCATAATATCCAATTTAATTAACATATATGCATAAAGCAAAATCAACATCAGAATCATATCAGTCATATCAGCAAAGGAAATGGTTAGGCTACTCTGATTACCATCCCATATTAGCAATCATAATTCCACATGTTAAAGGCCAATAACACCAGTAGAGGCTCGTCCACAGCACCCACTCCCCAATAAGCACAACCAGGGCTCAGTGCGTCTGGAGTTTGATCATAACCTAGTGCCCGATCGAAGCACATGCATGGGTGGCAACTGCCCCACCGCTCCACCATGGACTCATAAGGTCCAAACATAATACAATAGATAGCCAACCAATTCATTTAGCATTTCAAATCATTTATGTATAGCAAGTATGAAATTAAAGCAGATATATGCATGGAATTAATATAGCCCCGATTACCTCACTTGCAGACAAATTCAAAAGCCACCAGTGGTATAAAATCCTCCCCATACTACAAAGTCTCAAAATTCAGAATAAAGGTGTCCTCTACCAAAAACTTCAACATACCACTCTAAATCCTAAGCAAATTCGTGAAAAATTAATACCCATATTATAATCCAATCATTAGGGTCTCAAACCAGCAGAAATACCTCAAGATGATGAGTTTATACTTACCTAATGTCAGCCTTAGCCTCAACCTACGAAATTTCACCATGGAAATATCAAATGGCAAGTTTCAGATTTTGGGTATGGGTGAAAGTTCTCTAATTGGAACATTAATCAGGTCAAATTAAAGAGAAAAATGAAAGGATTTTATATAACTATTACCTTGGCTGAATCTTGCTCTAAAAGTGGGAAATGGTGGAAACATGCCAAGAACCTTAGCCTCTCCTTTGGACCTCCGAATTTTGTGTGTGTCTCTTATGGTTCTATAGAATGAGGGGTGGCTAGGTTAGTTTTTAGGGTTTAAGTTGGGTTTTCTATGGGTTATGGGCTACTCTAAGATCCAACTCCAAATGGGCTTTACATTTTTACTTTGTTGGGCCAGCTTTAAGGTGTTGGGTTGCAAAATTTTATTGGGCTAAACTTAGTTTTAAGAACTTCATTGTTTTGTATCTGCACAAGGTTTATTGGGCCATTTATTTATGGAAGTTGGGTCTTAGGCCTTTAATTCATTAAATCAAATTGGGTCTGCACCTAACTTATTGGGCCTCCATTAGCCTCTTATCATGATCTTTTATATTAATTTGGGCCTAGATGAAGTTTCTATCCTAATTAAATCTCAAACTCATATTAATAATTTATCTCTCTAAAATTTTCATTCACTTAACTTATGCGATTATTCCATATTAATTATTCTTAATTAACCCAAATCCATGATTAACACCTTAATTAATTTTAGGGTGTTACACGTGACACTAAATGAAATTTTTATACACGATGCAACACAAGAAAATGTATTATTTTAATAGATTTTTTATTTCCTTCATGGAATTGATGATGTAAAGCATGGGAATATGTTAGAAATAAGCTAGAAATATAAGGTGTTACGACCATCTCTAGCCTTACATAAGCCTTATACAAGTTAGTTCTAATTCTAGGTTTCCATATAGCTCCATATTGTAGCATAATGAAGCAACTCATATTATTCATCATCTTGGCTTTAATTTCTCACTCAATCTAAGTCACATGACTCCATTCAAACTGATTAGAGTTATCATAAACTCAAATCAAAGAGCCTAACATTAAGTTGCTTCTTTATGTATAATGGAACCCTAAACTTTCAACTTTCAAAATATGGTTCCAAAATTCAAACCAATAGTTCCTTTGGTATTTATAATTTATATGTAGACTATTTTTATCTTTAGAATCAAAGAAAACTCTCCCTAGGTACTTGGATTACACCTTAGCCAAGACACCCACATAATGGAGCACCCATGGAGTTTTGCTTGCTTGCCTTGGGAATTTTGGCACTTATATGAGTTCCTTAGCTTCTTCTTAACCTAATCATACTCTTACATAGTTAAAATATCATTAGAAAACTTCAAATTTCCCTAGGTGCAATCAAAATCCTAATTTCTCATTTATGCATTCCATGGCTTCTTACTTTGTTCTAATGGCAAATTCTTAATCTCCATATTCCAAAACCTTAATTCCTAGCAAGATTCAATGAAAAACTAGCTCCCCCCATATCCCCCTTGGCTAGCTGAAACTATAGAATGATGAAGAAACAAGGAGAAACAATCTTTCATACCAAATGAAAAGACTCTCCATGATAGTTAATTTGGTGTTGTTGGTTCCTTGTTAAAAGCCCTTTTCTCAATGATTTCATATTAAAAACACCTTCCTTTGAGATGTCAAAGCCATGGAGAAAAAGAGGAGAAAGAATGAAACTAAACAATAAGAATATCATAGGCAAATTCCTTAAGTTTCTTTACCTTAGGTGGCTTCAATGTCCTGTGAGTTTTGGTGTTATTTTGGCCATCCTTGGGTCTAGTTTAGAGCTAAAAGTTTTGGCCAAATGAAGGAGAAGAAGGTGGAGAGGGCTATTTATATGAAGGAGCTAAGGTTACATATATTTTCAATGTTCAAATTTTACCCTTAAAATTCATTTTCCCCATTTGAGTTTAATTTAATTCCTTTTTGAGAACTGTTTTTTCTATCATAAAATTTAGGCCATCTAATTCATAAAATGCCTTTGACTTCACATTAATTGGATTTAGAATGATCCTAAACAATCTGGTCAAAGTTTTGTTTAATCAATAACCTAAAATACACACTAGAGGGGGTTAACCATTCTAAGGTTCCTATGATTCTTAGGGCTTCTAAGAACTCCGAAAAACTCAATTTTCTATTTAAAACTCCTTCATTTGAATTTTCAAAAAGTTGCCTAAAATTACAATCTTGCCACTGCATTATTCCTTTAATTCCTTCAACTATTTTTGCTATGATTTTAGGTTATCATGAGGCTCTTAACCGCATTTTTAGATATTCTAATTAACGTTCTAATCTTAATTGGCCTCATTTCAATTTAGTCAGGGGTCCTTATTCATTAATAAAACAATTCTAATTCTAATTTCTTATAATTCATATTAGCCTTCACTAGGCCCTGACTTTTTATAAGTAATTCATTACAGTCTATATGAATTAATTTGAATTTCTAAATTGTAGGATATTACATGCCATTTGGGTTAACTAATGCCCCTAATATTTTTATGAACTAAATGAATAGGATCTTTAGGCCCTATCTTGACCACTTATGGTAGTATTTATTAATGACATTTTAATGTATTCAAAGAGTAGTGAAAAGCATGAAGAGCATCTTAGGATAGTTTTTCAACCCTTGAAGGAGCATCAATTGTATGCCAAACTCAGCAAGTGTGAGTTTTAGTTACGAGAGGTGTAGTTCTTAGGCCATGTGATTTTGGAACAAAGGGTAGCAGTAGATCCTAGTAAGGAGAAGTGATACTGAATTAAGAGAAACCTAAAACAGTGGCTGAAATCTATAGTTTCTTAAGTCTAGTCAGTTACTATAGAAGGTTTATTAAAGATTTTTCTCTGGTAGCCATGCCTTTGACAAAGTTAACTAGGAACAACCAACTATTTGTGTGGGATACCAAGTGTGGGAGTGCCTTTCAGGAACTTAAGAATAGGTTGACTACCACACCTATACTAGTAATACCTAACTTTTAGGAATCCTTAAAGGTTTATAGTGACACCTCTAAAAAGGGTTTGGGTTGTGTTTTGATGCAAAAGGTAGGATAATAACCTATGCTTCTAGGCGACTTATAAGTCATGAAGAAAATTATCCCATTCATGATCTAGAGTTAGTTACTGTAGTCTTTACCCTTAAGATTTGGAAGCACTATCTCTTTAGTGCATAATTTAAGGTGTATGGTGACCATAAGAGTTTAAAGTACTTGTTTGATTAAAAGGAACTAAGTATGAGACAAAAGGCAATGGATGGAGTTCCTTAAGGATTATGATTTCTCCCTAAAGTATCATCTAGGGAAAGTGAATGTTGCCATTAATGCTTTGAGTAGGAAATCTATTCATATGGTAATGATGATGCTTAGGGAGTAGAGGATGATTGAGGAATTAAGAGATTTGAATTTGTCAGTGATTGTACACCCTAATAGCCTTCTTTTAGGTGAGTTAAGGATAGAAAACAATTTTAAGAAGAGAATTAAGGAGGCTTAAGAGCTAGATGAGCATTTGGGTAAGATTAGAGAGCAATTAGAGAATGGAGAGGTCAAGGACTTTGACCTATCAAATGATGGTTTGGTAAAAAGTTAAGGCAGAATGTACATACCTAGGGATAAAGAAGTAAGAAATATAATGTTGTTTGAGGCCTGTAAAAGTAGGTATACTATTCATCTAAGCACCACTAAGATATGCAAAGACTTTAAGAAGAGTTTTTGGCAGCTTGGAATGAAATTTGACATAGTAAATTTTGTTGCAAGATGTTTAGTTTGTCAAAGGATTAAGACTAAATATTAAAAACCCACTAGATTATTACACCCTTTAAAGATTTTGGAATGGAAATGAGATAGTATATCCATGGATTTTGTGATGGGCTTGCCTTGAACATTCTCGAGGCATAATGCTATCCAGGTGATTGTGGATAGACTGATGAAGTCTACTCACTTTCTACCTATTATAGCCCCTTATCCTTTAGATAGACTAGCTTAACTTTATGTTCGTGAAATTATGAGATTGCATGGTATCCGTAATAGCATTGTGTCAAATAGAAATCCTAAATTCATATCAAAATTTTAGCAGTCTTTACAAGAAGCTTTAGGCACTAGTCTTAACTTTAGCACTGCCTATCACCCTCAGTTAGATGGACAAACTGATAGAACCATTCAGACCTTTGATGATATGGTTAGGGCTAGTGTGTTAAAGTTGATGGGGAATTGGGATGCACACTTGCCTTTAGCCAAGTTTACCTATAATAATAGTTACCATTCTAGTATCCAGATGGCACCATTTGAGGCACTTTATAAGAGAAAGTGTAGATCACCCTTGTGTTGGGTAAAACTTGATGAGACAAGCCTCTTAAATCCAAACATGATGGACTAAACCACCCATCAGATTGAACTTATCAAGAAGAAATTACTAACTGCTAGAGTAAGCGGAAGAGTTATGCGGATAAGAGGAAGAGACCCTTATAATTTGAGGCAAGTGACCATGTGTTCCTTAAGGTTACTTCGGTAATGGGCATTTGATAGTTTATAAAGTCAAGAAAGCTTAGTCCTCCTTACTTTTGTCCTTTGTAAATCCTTGATCGGATAGGACTTGTAGCCTACAAAGTAGCTTTACCCCCAACTGTGGCCCAATTGCATAATTTGTTCCATGTATCCTAATTGAAAAAGTATCACCTGGACCTTTCACATGTCATTGAGCATGAGAATGTGAATCTACAAGATAGCTTGTCTTATGTAGTTGAGGTAGAAAGGATAGTGGCCTCAAAAGTGAAATAGCTGCGTAATAAAGTCATCCTCTTGGTGAAAGTGGTGTGGAAAGGACTAACTTTGGACAAAGCTACATAGGAAACAGAGGAAGCTAAGAGGAAGGACTATCCAATGCTTTTCAAGTAAAAAATGTTTAATTTTGAGGATAAAATTCCTAAAAGGAAGGAAAAATGTAACACCCTAAAATTTAATTAGAAATAATCATGAAAAATTAAGGAATTATTATGGGGATTTGGGAAAATTAAGAAAATAGGGATTTCTAAAGGAATGGATACACTTTGGACCTTATGAGACAATAATAATAATTTGGCCATTATTAGATGAAAATAAATTTAATTATAAATTTGGGTAGATTAAGAAAACTAATCAAAGGAAGGTGGACATTTAATTTAGGTCTCATGATCAATTCATTTATAGCAAGAAACCTTTATAGGAGCCCAAACTCTAATCTTATGGAAACCCAACCCATTTTAAACCCAATTATAACCATATCCTTTGGCCTAATACTGAAATAAAGTAGATCGTGGGTAGTATTCAGCCCAATTGACTAGCCCACTTACTTTAAAACCCCAGGAGACTTATCATTTCTTTACTTGGGTGTTGAAGTTTAAGGGTTCTATAGAACCATTTTTGCACTTAAGAAGAGGGGCTGTGGTTTTTTTTTCATTCTTCTACCATTTCTCACTTCTAAAGAGATTCTAGCTTGATTTTTGTAGGTTGAGGTTAGAGGGGTTATTAGGTAAGCATATTCCCCTCATTTTGATGTATTTTTTTATTGATTAGTGGTCCCAATAGTTAACTTACATAATGGGCTCTGATTTTGTGCAAAAAAACTAAGGTTTTGGAGTGAAACATTGAAGTTTCTGGTGTGAGAAAGCTCACATCCAAAATTAAGTTTCATTAGAGTCTAGGTAAGTGTCATTTAAATGTTCAAGATGTAACATCATATTCATCTAGCCTTTCCCTATCTCATTACTAGTTACATTTCTTTGGTATAGCAAGGATCGAAGAAAAATTCAATTAAAATAATGAATTATTTAGTGTTATGTAGTACTTAAATTTTCCATTGTGCATCCTGTAGACCGTATTGTAATACCATATTATTTATAACATTGATCCCCTTCTTGCAAGTGGGATTATACATGTAACCAAAGGAATCCCAACAAAAATGCATTAAAATAATGAATTAACTTACGTTGCGTAGCAGATAAATTTTTCATTCCACGTCTTCGGGACCCTATGAACTCATCAACAAGATTCTCTAATTTTTTTCCATTCATAAAATCATAACATTCTAAAAAATTAGCACAAACCATAGATCAAGGGTCAAAACCTTAAAATAATCACGTTTTGCCTCGGGTTTTAGGGTGGCAAAATTTGAGGCAACTTTGAAAAATCATAATTAAATGTAGAAAAATTGAAATCACACAAACTATAGCTTTCAGGAAAGCTCTAAATGTTAAATCTACATTAAAAATAATTCTTAGCCATGAAAATCCCATCTAGACCATGTTTAACTATAGAAAAGGCAAGAAGGTCTGGCTGCCCTTTGATACTAATACAAATTACTGATATAAATTTTGGAAATTTATAATAAGTTCTACAAAAATCTAATCCATACAATCTAGACAATTTGGGAAGCTACAGATGTTAACTAGAGGGAAAAATAATTCCAAACTAATCCAGATGCATTCAGACCCCAAAATTCAATCAAATAGTACCACGGGTTTGACTGTGCACCTAGTACTGGACAACAATTTCAAAACTTAATATCTACCTCTCTAGACATCCAAATGAGGTGATTCCAATTGGCACAAAAAGGTCTAGTTTCTTCCTAAAAACTTTGTGGAAATTGGACATCATTTGCCCTATGAATGATAGAGAATAATTTTTGGACTATATGAATAGTACTAGTGGCCAAACCAGAAAATTTTTCCAATTTAAAAAATTTACCAAATATTTCATAGACCTCCAAATAATATCCACTTTAGCTTCCTAAAAAGATCTCAACAATCTCTAGATGCATGCAAAATTTTAGACCAAGAAAAGCTCATTTGGATGGAAAGTGACATAGCTCACTAAAATGGTCATTTTTGTCCCATATGAGATACCAAATCTATCCAAATGGCCTCCTTTAGTGTATGGAACCTCTTGGGCAAGTTTAAAAGCATTAATATGACTTGAAGCAACTGGCCAAGTGGTCCTAAACCCCATGCATCTTAAATTGGTCATTTCACTTCCATTAATACACTAATACATCAAGTCATCAAGAAGCCAAAATTCCTATTTCCATTGATTTCATGCCACATATGGTCTATACAAAAGTCATACACCATATTACAATTGTTCATGATTTTACACTACAAAAATAATATGTACAAAGTAACTTTGGCATTCAATTACATAACAAGTTACATAACTATCAAGACTTGGCTTTTCAACTCCCTTAGCTTGTATTCTTTGTTTCTTGAACTCCAACTAGTCATGTCAAGAGGAAAGGAGGAAAGGGAGTGAGATTTCTAAAATCTCAATAACTCACACACCCATTCACACACACATTCATGGCATATACATATCAAAGCATATGTATAGAAGGTTTAACAACCATAAAGTGTGCAAAGTCACAATTTCCATGCCACTCATTCACATTTAAGCCAAGAACATGCTATAGGGACTTTCGGTTTTGCCTCACCTCATTTCTAGGACTTTTGGATTTGCTTCACCCTTGGCCTAGGGACTTTTGACTTGGCCTCACCCTTCCAAGGGACTTTTGGCCTTGTCTCACCCACGCCATGAGACTTTTGGCATCTCCTCACCTTGATCAAGGGACTTTTGGCATCACCTCACCGTTATGAGCTATTTCCACAACCCAAGCCATTTAGGGAAACACATTGGTACCAATGTCATGTCAAGGCATCAAGTGGCATGTTCTCAAGTCATAAAAGCATACACAAACACAGAAAGACATACATATGCACACAAGAATTCAAGGAGAATGAGGTGGAGAGCCACCTTGAATTTATGCAAGCTTTTCTCGATTCTTTTCCTTCCCTTTTTCGGTCCCACAAGCACACTTAGGTGGATGTATGTTCTCTTGTCCTAGACACCATAAAGAATACACAATCATATACTTGAAGCAACCGAATACACTAAAGATACTCTTAAAAGTATACTTAATCCTATAAGTGGCATAATAGTTCTATAATTGGCCTATTGAAGCAACTCTCACATTTTAAGTTCTAAGCTCCATTCTCATGTTATTTTTAGACTTCTTGGACTCAATTAAGGTTCTTGGAGCCCTCACACATTCACTTGCACAATTGGAATACCAAATTACTTCATAAGACGTCATTATGGACACCATTGTTCCATCTTCTAATCTATGACTCCTAAATTTTTCCCAAGGGTTTCTCCCATCTTCTAGTATCATAAGAAGTCTCAAACCAAGGTTAGAACAATTTAAAATACTCCCTAGCCCATAGAACTAGCCTAGGACGTGACAGGTACTATAAATGGGGTTCTTGGATTTCTTGATTTTTCCTTGATGGGAGAGCCACTTGGGGAGGTTTCTAAGGGTCTTACAAGCTCTAGGAAATATTCAAATAGCTAAGGAATTACTCACACAAAATTAGATTTTACAAAACCCTAAAGAAGCCTACACTTTTCTATTTTGTTTTCCATAGGTGTTTCTTGTAATTTCTTGCCATATTCCTCTTCTCTATAGTCTAAAACCCTTGTTCCTTCCTTGTTTTTGGACAAAACTTCCCTCTCCCATATGGTCCTAGTTTTGGCCAAACAAGCACTAACAAAAGAGCAACAAGGAGAAGCAATAAGAATGAAGAATTATCTTAGATTTCTAGCTCCCTTTTGATGCTTCTTCCCTTGCTAGAATTCCCTTCTTAATTTTTGAAATTCCCCCTTGTTTTAGACCAAAAATAGAACCAATCCCTTTAAGAAAACCATAGAAAGAAAGCATAGAAGGAGGAGAGTAATGTTGGAGGAAGAAAAAGCATGAAAATTTACAAATTTACTTACCTTTTCTTTGATTTTTCTCCTTCTTTTCTTCCCCTTCTTGTGTGCCTAAGAGAGCAGGTCATTTTTTGTATTTTGGGCAAAGGAAAGTCATGCTATATGAGGGGGAGAAGAAAGGAGAAGTGTGTGGAAGTTTCAAGAAACACACTTTATCAAAAATTTCAATTTTATCCTTTCGTAATGGTAATTTCATTTCGACTTCGTTTTAGCTCCTTTTTTAGAACTGTCTTTTCCATTGTAAAATTTAGGTTCCCAATTTTATAAAATGCCTTTGGAATCACTCAAAATTGAAGCTAAAACCTTCTCGAATAAATCCATTAAAGTTTAGCCTCACTATTATTAGAAAACGTACACTGAAGGAGTTTACCAGTCCCAAGGTTTCCTATGGTTTTTGGGGCCTTTGAGAACCGTAGGCAAGTCAAATTTTCCATTTAAAAAGCCCTTCTATGAGTTTTTTCTAAAAGTTGCACTTATTTACGAAAATGCCATTACATTTCCTCACAATTTGTTTCACCATCCTTGCTCCATTTTTCTTTCCGTCTAAGCCTAGACTTATCATTTTTATGAGCTTAGGACTCTATCTAAATTTTTTGGGACATTATCTAGCTCATTTCAAAAGACTTGGTTTTATATGACTCATTTCATTGTTTTACAAAAATTATGTTCATTACATATATGAACTCACCTATATCGTCCTCCAATTAAAATACATTCATAAAACTCAAAACCATAATCAAATGTTCTATAAAACCTGAGTTTGGAGCATACATACACAAAACCATCAAATAAATCTCGAGTTGTTGTGTTAGATTTCTTGTGTAAATTTTGGAAATCCATAACTAATTCTAAAAAAATTGAAATCAAGCACATTATACCATTCTAGAAAGCTACAGATGTTAAATTTAGGCTAAAAATAATTTTGAATCAAAACAAAAATGTTTAGCCACTAAAATTGATAAAAGAGTACCAAAGGTACTACTGTGTTACTAGTACTGACTCTAAACTTCAAGAATTCATATCTCTACTCAGACCTCCAAATGAAATGATCTTGGTGGCCATGAAAATCTTATTATGTCTAGTTTATACTTGTAAAATATCATGAGCATTTGATGCCATTTGACCCTTGGATGACATAAGAAAAGAAACTAATCATATGAATAGTAACCATATCAATTCAGCAACTTTTTCGAAAGTTTGAAAATTCATAATTAATTCTCTAGAGCTCCAAATAATATGGTTTTTGGCTGTCTAAAAATCTCTAGATGAGACCTATATGTGAATGTTTAGTTTTCGTTAAACAACAAGAACAGGCACATTTTCAAAGCAAGTTCCCTAAAATGAATTAGTTAAGGTCCCAAAAAGTTTAAGTAACATTCTAGACTCCTAAAAATGAGAATCCCAACCTCAAACGGAAGGAAAAATGGAGCTAGAATGAAGAAACAAATTTTGACAGAAACCTTACGAAATGTAATGGCATTTTTGTAATTTTGAGCAATTTTTGGAATTCACACAGGAGGGATTTTTCAATGCAAATTTTAAGTTCTTCAGGGTTTTCAAAGGCCCTGAAAACCATAAGAAGCCCCGGTATAGTTAAATCCCCTCTGATGGATGTTTTTCAACGTCAGTGTGCCTGAACTTTGATGGATCCATTCGAAAAGGTTTTAGCTCTGATTTGAGTGATTCCAAAGGTATTTTATTTAATTGGGAACCTAAATTTTATAATGGAAAAGATGGTTCTAAAAAAGGAAGTAAAATGAAGGAGAAATGAAAATGCAAAGTATGAAGGGCAAAATTGGAATTTTTGAAAAAGTCATTTTTCCCTACCTAGTGGTGCCTCACACTCTCCCTCATTTAGCATTAGATTTCTTAGCCCGAAAGCAGAAGCAAAACCCTAGGAGAGAGGTGCCCAAGAGAGGAAGAAGAAGGAAGAAGAAATCCAAGCTTAATGTATGTTTTCATGGTGATTTTTCATGCTTTTTTTCATCCATACCACCTCTCCTTCATTCTCCTTGATTTCCTTTGCTTAAATTGAAGTTTATAAATCTGATTCAAGGGAGAAATTCAAGGGAAATTTCGGATTTGAAGAGAGGAGCTTAGAGAAAGCAAGATTCAAGACAAATCAAGCAAGGAATCTAGGTAAAATTACATCCTATGGTTGCTATTTCGATTTCCTCTTCTTCTCTAATTCGACACACACTAAAACCCTAGGAGGATCTGATTTTCAAGCCCAACCAAGCATGAATCTTAGGTATTTGATGGAGAAGAACAAGAATATGCAAAGAAAATAACAAAATAACCATTAGATTTTAAGATACAAATTCTAGGGTTTTGAGTGCACCGTTTAAATTCTGATTTTGTGTGATGCTTTCTAGGTCTAATTAAGAGTTTAAATGAGTTCTTGAGACCCCTAAGATGCTCCCCATAAGCTTCCTCCTTCAAAAAAATTAAAAAAAAAACTCCAAGGAGCCCAAAAACCCCCTATGTCTTGGCCAAAACAAGTTCTCCTAGCTAGGGGGAGTTTAAAATTTTTCTAAGGCCATTCTTGAGACATATTTGATGAATGAAAATAAGGGGAGGCATTGGAAAAAATTTAGAACTCATAGAAAGTGATTTGGTGTCTTAGGTTCCATATTATGACCTAAAGAAGCAACATGATGATAGGCCCTTTGTTTTAATGGTGTGATGACTCCAAAAGGCTTAAAAGGAGTTAAGAATCATATTTGAAAGGAAAGAATGGAGCCTAGAAATTATTTGAGGGGTGTTGCTTCATTAGGTGCATTTATGGACTATAATGGAACTTATAGAGCAATTTAGTATTTAAGCAAGTTGTATGGCCTTAGAGATTGTTTCATGAACCTAATTGGCTTCCATAAATTATATCTAGGCCAAGAGAAATTATCTCCACCAATTTATGGGTGTGTTGCCGAAAGAGGAGGCTTGAATGCAAAGGGAAAAGTGTGTAATTGTGTACAAGGTAGCTCTGTCCACCTTCTCTCAATGGATGTTTGTTTAGCTTATCTTAGAATATGTGTATGTATATTTTGAAGCCATGAAAAGCATGCTAACATGATTTTATATACCATTATTTTATGATGTTATGTTATGTTTTCAAATGAATGTATGATATTTGTTGAGTTTGCTTGAGTGTGGAGAGGCCAAGACTTCTTTAACATGGTGAGGATGAGCCAAGAACCCTTGAGATTGGTTGAGGCAAAGTAAAGAGTCTCCCAAAAGCAAAGTGGGCTCCCAAGAGTATGGTTGAGTCCAAAGCTCTTAAAGAATGGGTGAGGCAAGTCCAAAGTCCATGAGGGAAAGTGTGAGGCCAATCCAAACACTTAGTGAGCTCTTGAATGTCTTGTATGATTTGTTGACATGCCAAGCTTGCTTCTTAAATGTTCATGACTTCCATTTTATCCATGCATGCATTTTTAAGGCTTTCTTTATATATATTATGTATGATTGAATAGGAG
The DNA here is from genome assembly GCA_026724425.1 of Erythrophleum ivorense. NCBI lineage: Eukaryota > Viridiplantae > Streptophyta > Magnoliopsida > Fabales > Fabaceae > Erythrophleum > Erythrophleum ivorense. The sequence goes on along the minus strand of JAIUCV010000001.1, from coordinate 42,621,740 downwards.
ATGAGCTATTGGGATTTTTTGAATCTCATTTCCTCCTCTCCAATGATCTCACATGCTAGGTGGACCAAGTGGATATGCTAATGGGAGCCAACAACATTGAAAGAAGAAGATTGACATCCATATGTCTAGCATTTTTCTTTTAAAGCCAAAATGAACCATAATGATGTATATTATTTTTGTAAATGGTTTATGAACCTTGAGACATATGTAATTATGCTATTATATGAAGTAGGAATGAAAGTATATGTTATGTGAATGATGGAATGTAAATTGAGTATGTATGGCATAGATAACTTCATAAATGAGTTTATGGAAATGTGCATATGTGTGCATGGAAAGGCCAAAATTAGATGTATGGGTTTGGGACCATTTGGGCAGCTCACACAAGTCCTAAATGTACTTTTAGACTTGCCCAAGGGGTCCCAAAACCAAAGGAAAGCCATTTGGTAATTTTGGTAGCCTATATGAAGCCAAAATTAACCATAATGGAACCCTATGTCACTTTTTGTCCAAATGGGTTATTCTTGGTCTGATATTTGGCATGCAATTAGGACTCATTAAGAGATTTTTGGGAAGCTAAAAATCATAATTTTAGAGGTCTACAAAATATTTGAAAATTTTCCAAAGTTGGCAAATTTTTTAGTTTTGGTTTGCTGCATTATTTATTTGGTCCAAAAATAAATTCTATCACACAAGGCCCCAATGATTTCCAATTACCATGAAATTTTATACAGAGAAACTAGACATTCATAGTGACTCATAACAAATAGAAGCACCCCATTTGGAGGTCTACAGAAGGAGATATGAATTTTTGAACATTCTATCTAGTATCAGTAGTTTTGCCCGACCTGAGTTACTCTTCTATTGAATTTTGAGGTCTGGGCATAATGAACTGGTCTGGAAATATTTTTTCCCTCTAGCTAACATTCACATATTTCTAGATTAGTATTATTTGTATAGATTGGAATTTGTGAAATTAATTGGACATTTTCAAATATTTCTGCAAAATTCTGTGACAATTCTAAAGTGTAGTTTGACCTCTGGACCATTCTAGATGTCAAACATCTTTTGTAATGGATGTTATGATCTAGACATATTTTTATGTAAAGTAGACATCTGTAGCTTTCCAGAATGACCAAGAATGCATGTTTTCAAGTTTTCTAGATTTAGTTATGTTTGTTCAATGTTTGGTCAGAAGAAGGGCTAATTCTGGCCGAAAATGTACTTAGTTATTTTGAGCTCTTCTTTGATTTCCATGAATTGTGGCCATGATTTTATGATGCAAAAGAGTTGTATTGATGTAATTAAATATGGAAAACTATAGTACATACCCATACAGTCCATGTGACATCGAATAGTATTTTTAATCATGATGCAACATAAAAATAGTCATTATTTTATTCCCTTTTTTCTCTACACTTTCATAGAATTGATAATGTGAAGCCCATGAATGCTATGAAATGAGCTAGAATTTATAGTGTTATAATATGCATGGCAAATTTCATGGGAAAATTTGTCCATTTAGTTAGTTTGTGAGATAGGGTTGCATAATAGCATTTTTATGCATCTCAAAGGGTAAAAAATGATCCACTTTGGCTTCTAGCTTTTCCAAGACCACTTGAGCAGGCGAGAAAGCATCAAAATAGACCTCTAAACATGTCTAAAGAGTCTAAATATCTATACATCTCAAAATCACTCTCCCACGTGTTGTTATACACAAAGATCTTACATGCTCATCTTTTCCATTTAATGTCAAAATTATTCAATATCATTCATATGCTTTTAAATCTCATACATACATCATATATCCATGTATATACATATGTTCAAGAGGTTATACATCATATACATCATGGAAATACATCATTTGACAATGTTATTGTTACAAAATGAACAAATAGCAACTCCTTTGTTAATCTTCTTGCCTTCAAGTATCGTGGCTCCCATTTCTTAGTTCACTTGATCCACCTAGGCATGTTAGGGCAGTGGAGAGGGAAGAGTGAGATTCTAGGAATCCTAATAGCTCTTCACCCTTTTCAATCATATATAATAAATGCAAATTCAATTCCAAAGATGAATGCATGGCAATCAAGCAATTCATAAACATGCATGAAATATTTCTCTTATTCAAGAAAACATACTCCTTATACATAGGCTTGCTAAGATAATGGTTTAGCCTCACCCATTCTTTTTTGGACTTTTAGACTTGCCTCACCTACTTTCAAGGGACTTTTGACTAAGCCTCACTCTGCTACAGACTTTTAGCTCTATCTCACCCATTCTTAAGGACTTTTGGCTCATCCTCACCCTTGCTAAAGGACTTTTGGCTTCACCAAGCTTATGCAAGCCAAAACACATTTACAAAACATCTTTCAAGAGCATAAACAAGGCAACATGGTACCATGGCATGTGGACATTTACTAGAAACATGTTACATAGCATAAACATACATACACACATACATACACACATCTAAAGACAAGAAACCATTTAAGAATACATGAGAGAAAGGAGAGAGAACTACCTTGGAGCCAAGGTTTCACACTTTTCCTTTGAAATCTTCCTCCCTCTTTTTAGCCAAGCCTTGATACTTAGAGACACTAGCTTCTCTTGGCCTAAACACATCAAAAGATGTATAAATCACTCATGGGAACATCACACATACATTATATGAAGCTACTTTGTTCTATGGCTCCATTATGCGTCCACACAAGACCTTATGAAGCAACTATAAGGATTCATGATCTTGGCTCCCATGTCTCATTCATTCTAGGTCTCTTGACTCCTTTTAAACTCTTTGAGTCATTAGATATTCATTTAAGGAACCTAGCTATGGGTTATTTCCTAATGCCTCATTATGGAGCCTACACCTCTATCTTACATTCCATGGCTTCTAATTTTTTTTATAAGGCTATTTTTGGTGTTCTTCCATCATATTTAATTCCATTCTAACTTTAGAACAAATTGAAACACTCCCCAAGTGGCCAAACCTAATGTGCCCGAGACATGCTCTCCCTTTAGCATCCATGGAGTTTACTTTGTTTTCTCTAGGGAGTGGCTACTTTAGAGGCTTCTTAGGTGTCTTAGGAACTCACACATACTCTTAGATAGCTTAAATTATCACTAGGAGGTCCCATATTGGGCAAGGTGCAAGTGAATCCCTAATCTTTGTAACTTTATTTCCCATGCATCTTAGTTGAATTTCTTTGCATATTCTTATTCCTCACACTCTAAAACCTATGATTCTCCCTTGCTAGGACCAGAATTCATCCTCCCTTGGGCTCTAAATGGGATGAAACACATACAAGAAAGACAGCCAAGGAAGTGTATGAAAAGTAAGACAAGTTACCTTGATTTTAGGCTTGTTTCAAGAGCTCTTTCATTTGGTATGCTCCTTTCCTTCAAGCTCTATCTTCCTCCCTCTGAACTAGCCCTAAAATAGATTCAAATCATTTATGGAAACCATAGAAAGAAAGAGGAGGAGGAGAACAAGTTTACTAAAAGAAGGAGCATGAATTTCTACACTTTTCTTACCTTTTCCTTGGATTTTCCTCTTCTTCTTCCTCCCTTCTTAAACACCTTCCAAACTAGTCTCCCTTATGTTCTTAGACAAAGATAAGGTCAGTTACATGAGGGAGAGGAGAGGGATGTGTATTTAAGACACGCTTCTTGAATCTTCCTTTTTAAAATTTTTATTCACATCCCTGTTTTGTGGCTTCTTTATTTTAGGCTCATTTCAACTCATTTTTGAGAACCATCTTTTCCATCATAAAATTTAGGTTCTCTAACTTATAAAATACCTTTAGAATCACTCAATTTAGATCTAAAACCTTCCCAAACAAACTAGTCAAAGTTTAAGTCAACTAATGTTATAAAACGTCAACTGGAGGAGTTTTAACTATTTTGGGGGTTCTTATAGTTTTTAGGGCCTCTAAGAACTCCAGGAAACTCATGTTTCCCATTTAAAAATCCTTCCTTTGATTTTTCCATAAGGTACTCAAAATTACAAAAATACTATTATGTTTTATTACATTTTTGTCTGGTCATTCTGGCTCTGATTTCAGGGCACCTCTGGCCATGGTTCATCATTATTTAAGGTCTAAAATATTGATATAATTTTATTGGACCTTAAATCATTCTATTTGGGGTGCTTCTTTTTATATTTGGTAAATTATGTACATTTACAGAGAAATCGAACATTATATTTCTCATGTTTATGGAGAAACTGGATGTTACACAAGATACTAGGAATGATAGGTAATTGATTTTTGTGTTTGATGTTGACTAAGAACTTGGTTTTGATGCATTGAGATCCTTTACAAGTTGAGAATCTATCTTGGCTTTAGAACTTTATGCAATTAAGTGAGGTAACCAAGGTTTGAATTTTAATTCCCTGCATATGCACATTGTTGATATGATAATTGCTGCATAATATGTTTTGTTGTACTAAATGATTAGTTGGCTAGTTGATTGTTGTTTTTGGGACCATGATCGAGTCCTTGGTAAAGCTGTATTACAACTGCCACTCGTGCATTATGCTTCAATCGGGCACAGAATTGTGATCGGACTCATGATTGCACTGAGCCCAAGTTATGTCTAATAGGGAGTTGGCATCATGGACGGGACTTTCCTTATGTTATTGGCCATTAATATGATATATTTTATTGATAGTACGGGATAATAGTCACTAGTAGTCCAACTAGTTCTTTATTGATTATGATGTATATTTGATTCAAAATGCATTTATACTAATTAAATTGTATATATGTATAGAATTTTCCCTTTGGTTATTAGGATTCATATCTCACCCTATTTTATGGGCTAATAATTTTAGGTGAAGGTTCTGCTAGTAAGGAAAATGGGAAATAAGTGGATGAGCATCCCTACTTAGGGCCTTGTGTAGGCTCTCTACACTTGTATGTATTTATATTTAGTTAGATGCTATTATTTTTGTACACAAACTTGTATAACATTATGTTGCATTCATTTTGCCATGTATAGGTGTTCTGATATTTGTAATTGAAGATTCATTTCTTAAAAGACTAGACTCTAATTTCTATATATTTTGATGTAATGGCATTCACTCAAACATTTCTGAAACTTATATGCATGTATGGAAATGTTATTTTAAACTAATGGATTTCAATATGATGAACTTGGATGTTTGATTTGGGTTCTATGTATGTTACTTTAACTTCTATATGCGATTAATATAGGAAATATAGGAGTGCTATAGCCTAATTGGCATTTTAGGTTACTTGACAAAGTTAAGAGTAGGAACATATTAGTTTAGTCCATTAAAACTTGTGCAAAGCAATTTTAAGGACAATTGGTAGGGAGTAACACAATGTAGGGTAGTCACTTGAGGTCCCACCTTCCTTCTTGCCATCATAGAGGCAAATTTTACTAATATAAATTGATCCTTAGTTGCCTTAATCCAAACATTGGTTCTTAAGTCATTGAAGTTGATAAACTGCTAGTACTAGGGGAATTTATTACACCAAGACCTTGTATTTTACCTTAGGAAGACCCTTGGTATCAATTGGAAAAAGATATAAGTGAGTAGAAATGAATCATGAGTAGCTAAGAACCAAAGAGGGGCTAAGTCATAGCCAAAACTACTTAAGTCACAGTTAAAGCTCTTATAGAACAAAGGAATGTCATGGTGCAATGTGCTTCATCGTGTTTCAAAATGAAAATTTTGCCCACAGAGGGTAACAAAACCTAATTATGCTATAGCATAGGTCTTCAAGCTGTGGCATAGCACGAGAAATTTTGGGAGAGCTGATCCAGTAGCACACCTTGCTGCGGTGTAAGGGAAGCTCGCCAAAGCAGGAATCAAGAAATTCTAAATAGTAGGATCTAGAGGGTAACCTTGTTGCAGCGCAGGAAGCTTGAGTTACAGTGAAAGACAAGAAATTTCACTTCTAAGTTCCAGTAGTTAGTTAAGTCATGTTGTGGGTACTTTATGTCGTGGTACAAGATTAAAAATTGTGTTTCAGGGTTCCAAAAACCAATTTAGCCATGGCAAAGTTACTTTATGTCATGACTTGAGTCTCTAAACCCCTATTTTAGCTTGAAAATCTTGGCTCTTGCTAGAGTAATGAAATGTATTGACTTGTAAATTAATGCAAATAAGTTTTATAGCCTTTGTAATTAAATGTGAATGGAATGGAGATGTTACAAGAATTTTAGTATCCTTTAGTCATGAATCTTCTGGCTTACCTATTAGATGATTAGGAATAATAAAAAAGGTTCAAATTTCCCCAGGTTTTCATCTGTTAACAAATTATTAATAATGCTTAACCTTAAGTACTCTTATTTAAAAGACAAATTAAGCTTAATTAATGTGTTTAGAAGTTAGGGTTGTTACATTTAGCGATTATTTGAGACTTTTAATAATGGTAAATTCCACTACTAAAAGTGTGAATTTGATTAATTATTACTAAATGGGAAATATGAAATGAAATTTCTCGATAATCTATAATGATATAACATATTTAGTACTTGATGAAGTTTGTATACTCAATTAATTTTGTTTGATAATTATCATTCCTCTATTTTCCATGTATGTGAGTTCTACCTAAAATGTGACTATTTTGTTTATGTGGATAGCTAAGTTTGTAAGGGGAAACTCTATTAGATTTGTCCCAAAATATAATATAAAGTTTTGAACTTTTAACTGATAAGGCAATTGGTAATAAAGGATTACCAATAGATCATCCATTAAAATCAAGATGACATTGAATTATGGAAAAGTAAATGAAACCTGAAATTTTTAGATTTTGCAACTATCTGTGTGAGTAAATTGGACTCTTTGATGAACCATAATAGCTAAAAGAAAGGTTAGATAGTTAATGTGTTACAAATAGCCTATCTAATATTCTTAGGATGCTTAAAAATAGCTTATTAATTGTCCTTAATTCATAAGGTATGTAAGTTACTAATTTAATAGGCACTCAGTTATATTTAAAGGTATTAATTTATAATTCATCACATCAATAAGAAATAGATAAGTTTGCTTAAGCCATCATTAATTTAACTATTTGAGTAAGATTTGTATTGTTTCTCTTAGCATCTCTATTTGCTTATAGCATTAAGAAATCATCAATTGTCTCATGGTTCTTTTCTCATCATGGAGCTCATTGAACAAATATAACAAATATGCATATCCTTGGTTGAACCTTAAAGCTTTCATCTTCTTATCCATTTGATTTTTAACCACATACATATAAAGTCTAAAGCACTTAAATGTTTCTAACTTATAGGAGATTAAATGGGCTTAACTATATTATGGATAATTGTTGATAGATGTAATAAGGTATTAAGTTCTATGTCTTGTCCTCACATTTCTTTTTGGACCACATATATGAGAATGAATTAATTGTAATAGTTTTTCAACTCTAGTTCCTTTTTCAAATGGTTTTCTAATTGTTTTACCTGCTAAGAAATCCTCACATAAATACATTTCTAAACTAGAGATTGATTCTAGAATTCCTTCTTTTGCTAGCTACTAATTCTCAATTGGCCCATATGGCCTAGCCTAGCATGCGAAATATTTGTACCCAAAACTACATAGAAAGCATAGTATTTAGGAAAGCAATCATGTTTATAATTATGCGTTGTATAATAAAAATGTCATGGAGGAAACTAGAATCATATTCATTTTCCATTTTCAAATGTTAATGGAGTTGTCATAAAAAATTAGCACTGAATCTCAAATTTAAGAAGAGAAATAATAGATGTTAAGTTTTGTTAGATCTCTAAAATATATAAAATATTATGTAGGATGAAGGTTCCTCTTCCATGCAAAACCATTTTTGCATGTTCTAATTGTCATAACCACTAATTTTTGTATATTCCTAGATATTAAAGGAAAAATGAGAAATATGATAAAAAGGAATTAGAAGCCTTGTTAGAGTGAAAGAAAATGTGAATTGTACTTACATATAAGATTAACAACCATGCTATTTAGCACCATTATGCGAGTAATTTTGTTATTTCGTTTCCAATAAAAAATTTTGGATCTCTCATTTGCTAAGTTGTATTTCTATCTATCTTGTCACCTTTTATTAGGTGAGGTAATTTCTTAGTAGCCATAATCATAACTTGATCTCTACTCAGACATAGCATAGAATAATTATGTATATATACATGCAATAAATTTCAACTAAATCAATAATGATATTATTAAGTTTATGATCAGAAGTCTATCTTTATTACATGCATCTTAAGGATGCCATTATCTTTCTATTGAATTCATTGGTAAATATTGTTTAAGTTATAGTTTTTAGATGAGCTTTATGCTACTAATTTAAAAACTCCCACTTGATAAAGTATTTTTTTCATTTTCCTATTACATCATTTAATTTTATTTCTCAAATAAGTCTAAATCTACCAATCTAAGAACTCCCACTGAATAAGGTATTTTTCATATTTATAATTCAATGCATACATAGATTGCATTAATCTTCAAGATCACATCTTAAAGGGACTCATATTGAAGATATTTTATTTTCTCTAAAAACAAAAATTCTTTTCAGCCATCAAATGCTTATTTACAATTACAAGGGTCACTCCAACATATATTAAAAATATCCTTTACGTGTTTGATAAATCTCTTATAGTGTATAGTCTTTCTGAGTGCACGATGTCTAAAAACTTTATGTATATCTCATATAAAAATTGAGAAAGTAAAGTAGCTTGTTAATATTCATGACAACATGATATTTCATAATGAGTGTTATCTTTGACATACATCAATTAAAGAACAAATTCTTATGTTAATTGGGTTCTCCAAAATTTTTCCTACAATACTCATTTATTGATGTTTACTAAACATCATTTGAGAGTGTGTTGAGCAAACTAAGACCCATAAGAAATTATTTACATTTTTAAGTCAGTCAAAATGTATTCATAGCCAAACCATTTACCATAATGTAGAACATGATTCTATGGATTTTAAGAGCCAGAAACACCAAAAAATAATACCTAATGTGCCTTCAGATGCCCCAAGAAGCTTCTACTTAAAATATTGCTTAAAATGGGAAAATATAGAAAGTCCATGCACATAGGATGATGCATGCACTCCATGTAACACCATAATTTCTTGCTCATCTCTATCACATTTTCATGCTCATATGATACATTCCATGTGGGGAAATAAGAAAATCCATTAAAATAATACATTTTTTGTGTTGCATCGCGTATAAAAATTTCATTCAGTGTCACGTGGACCGCGTGAGCTCATACAATACATTCTCATATTTAATTACATGAGTAAAACTCATTTGCACCATAAAATATGGCCCACAACTCATGGAACTCAAAGAAAAGCTAAGAATATTCATATACATTTTCGGCCAAAATTTGGCTCATTTTTGCCACAAATTTGGAAAATCACAACTAATTCTAGAAAAATCAAAATCATGCATTCTTGGCTATTTTGGAAATATACAGATGTCTACTTCATAATAAAAATAATTCCAAAACACAATATTCATCATAGAGAACGTTTAATATCTGAAATGGTCCAGAGGTCAAACTGCCCACTAGTGCTGTCACAGATTTCTACAATAAATTTCAAAAATATCCAATTAATTCCACAAAAATCTAATCTATTCAAATGATACTAATATGGAAATCTATGGATGTTAGCTAGAGGAAAAAAATAACTTCAGATCAGATCAGGCACGACTAGAGCTCAAAATCTAATCAAACAATAACTGAGGTCGGGTGAAGTTCCTGATAATGGACAGATTCTTTAAAAATTCATATCTCTCTCTCAAGACCTTCAAATGAGATGCTTCTAGTTAGTACAGATCACTAGGAATTTTTAGTTTCTCTGTATAAAATTTCATAACAATTGGACATTATTTGGGCCTTGTGTGATAAATTTTATTTTCAGACCAGTATGAACAGTGACATGACCAAAACCAGAAAATTGCCAACTTTGAAAATTCATCAAATATTTTGTAGATATCCAAAAATTATGTTCTTTATCTTTCTAAAAATATCTCAACAAGCTCTAATTTCATTCCAAATTTTAGATCAAGAAGAACTCATTTGGCTAAAAAGTAATATAGGGTTCCATTATGGTCAATTTTGGCTCCATATAGGATACCAAAATGTCCAAATGGCTTTCCTTGGTGTTTGGTACCTCTTGGGCAAGTGTAAAAGTATAATTAGGACTTGTGTAGGCTTCCCAAATGGTTTCAAACTCCATGCCTCCCATTTTGGCTATGCCACATGCAATGATACACACACATATCAAACTTTCAAGAAGCACATCTTGGCATTACATACCCAAATTACATTTTAAGGTTCACATATGATATCCATTCATTTATACATCACATATTATCATAACTACACATGTCCAAGAGGTCATATGTAACATCCAGTTCTCTGTAAATGAGAGAAAATGTGAGAAACGTAACGTATAATTTCTCCATCAACAAACGAAACTCACCAAATATAAAAGGAAGTCCCCCGAAATGATGTAGTTAAGGTCCTAACAAATTTGAAAAGCATTCTAGACTCCTAAAAATGAGAATTCCATGCCTAGACAGAAAGAAAAATAGAACTAGAATGAAGAAACAATTTCTTACGAAAAAGCTTACAAAACATAGTGGTATTTTTGTAATTTTGAGTAAATTTTGGAATTCACATAAGAGGGCTTTTTAAATAAAATTTTTGAGTTCTCCAGGATTCTTAGAGGCCCTAAAACCATAAGAGGGCCCAGGACAGCTAAAGCCCTCCAGTTGATGTTTTTCAATGTTGGTGTGCCCTAACTTTGACGGATTCATTCGGAAAGGTTTTACCTCTAATTTGAGTTATTCCAAAGGTATTTTACTAAATTGGGAATCTAAATTTTATAATGGAAAAGATAGTTCTCAAAAAGGAGCTAAAATGAAAGAGAAATGAAAATGCCAAGAATGAAGGGCAAAATAGGAATTTTTGAAAAGTGTAACTTCCTCCCACCAATATATATGATGCACCCTTCTTATCCTTTCATGTTGCATGACCAAGTTTTGCCCAAAACCAGAGGAAAACCCTAGGGAGAGTGGTGCACAACAGGAAGGCAAAGAAGAGGAGAAATCAAAGGCTTAAGATATAGAAATTAGTAGTTTTTCATGCTCTTTCTCTTCCAAACCTCTTCTCCTTCATTCTCCTTTATTTCCTATAATTATAATGAAGTATATGGATCTGTTTTAGAGGATAAATTGAGGTCAAAATTTGGATTTGAAGAGAGGAGCGCAAAGAACACAAGATTCAAGAGAGAAAAAGCAAGGAAACAAAGTAATTTCTCTTCCTATGGTTGTCATCTTTAGTTCCCTCCTTCTCCATTTCGGCCAACATGAGAAAAACCTAGGATGACTTGACTTTTAAGCAGAACCAAGGGTGAATCTAAGGAAAAATGATGTGGAGATTAAGAATATGGAAAGGGAATTAACAAAAAACCCTTAGATTTTAAGATGCAAGTTCTAGGGTTTCAATTGCACCTTATAAAATCTGATTTTGTATGATAATTCCTTGACCTAAATAAGAGTTTAAATGAGCTCCTAAGATCCCTAAGAGGCTCCCCATATTCATCCTCCCTTGAGAAAATAAAGCAAACTCTAAAACGCTCCATTTCTTCCATAGCCTTGGTCTAAAGGGGTTTGTGTAGCTAGAGAGAGTTTTAAAATTATGTAAGCCCATTTTTGAGTCATATATGATAAATGAAAATGAGGGGAGGCCTTAAAAAATTTTTGGAACTCATAGAAAGTGAGTTGGTCCTTTAGATTCCATATTATGACCTAAAGAAGAAACATATAGCTAGGCTCTTTGTTTTAATTATATGATGACTCTAAGAGTCTTAAAAGGAGTCAAGAATCAGGTTTGAAGGAAAAAAATGGAGCCTAGAATTTATTTGAGGGGTGTCGCTTCATTAGGTGTATTTATGGACCATAATGGGGTTTATAGAACAATCCAATATCTAAGCAAGTTGTATGGCCTTAGAATTTGTTTCATAAACCTAATTAACTTCCATAAATTGTGTTTAGGCCAAGAGAAATCTTCCCCACACTTTTGTGGGTGTGTGGCCAAAGCAAGGGAGAGAATTTCAAGAGAAAAAGTGTGTGATTATGTACAAAGTAGTTCTCTTCACCTTCTGTCATGCATGAATGTGTATGCTTAGCTTGTCTTAGAATGTGTGTATGTATATTTTCAAGCCATGAAAAGTATGATAGCATGATCATGGTTTTATGATGATATATTATGTTTTATATGATGTTTTGATGTGTGCTTGGGTTTGCTTGAGTGTGGTGAGGGCAAGAACCCTTAGCCATGGTGAGGATGAGCCAAGAACCCTTAAGATTGGTTGAGACAAAGCAAAGAGTCTTCCAAAAACAAAGTGGGCTCCCAAGAGCATGGTTGAGTCTAAGAATGCATCAATATCCACAAGAAATTGGGTGAGGCCAATCCACTTGCTTGGCAAGCCTTTGTATGCTTTATATGACTTTCTTAAATGATGAAAATGTTTCTTTAGTGCTTGCACATGTCTACATGACCATACATGCATTTATGGACTTGTTTGCATCCATTATGTATGGTTGAATGGGAGATGAGTTGTTGAAATTCTTTGAATCTCATCCCCTCCTCTCTAATGATCTCACATGCTAGGTGGACCAAGTGGACAAGGTAATGGAAGCCAACCACCTTGAAGAGAAGAGTTTGACACCAACTTCCTTAGTCTTTGCTTTTTAAAACCATAATGATGTAAAATGTTGTAACCCCTTGATGTATATGGTCTATGACCTCTTGAATATGTATAATTATGATATTATGCCATGTATGAATGAGAGGATATGTTATGTAGCCACTTGAATGTGAATTGACTATATGATGACAAATTAGTTTCATGAATGATTTCATGGAAATGTGCATATGTGTGGATGAAATAGCCAAAATGAGATGCATGAAGTTTGGGACCATTTGGACAGTTCACACGAGTCGTAATTATGCTTTTATACCTGCCCAAAAGGTGTCAAGACTAAAGGAAAACCATAATAGAATCCTATATCACTTTTAGACAAATGAGCTCTTCTTGATTTAAGATTTGGCATGCAATTAGGACTTGTTGAGAGCTTTTTTAGAAGCTAAAGAACATAATTTTCAGAGGTCTATAGAATATTTGATGAATTTTCAAAGTTGACAATTTTTCTAGTTTTTGTCATGTCACTGTTCATACTAGTTTGAAAATGAAATTTGTTACACAGGGCCCAATGATGTCTAATTACCACAAAATTTATACAAAGAAATGAGACATTACCAGCAACTTGTGCCAACTAGAAGCACTTAATTTGGAGGACTTGAGAAGGAGATATGAATTTTGAAAGATTCTGTCCAGTATCAGGAGCTTCACCCGACCTCAGTTACTTTTCTATTCAATTTCTAGGTCTGTGCGTGCCTGAGTTGGTCTAGAATTATTTTTTCTCTCTATTTAACATCTATAGCCTTCCATATTGGTATCATTTCATGGATTGGATTTTTGTGGAATTAATTGGACATTTTTAAAATTTGTTACAGAAATCTATGATAGCACCAGTGAGCAGTTTGACCTTTGGACTATTTCGGATGTCAAACATCTTCTGTGATTATGATCTGGAAATATTTTTAGTATGAATTATACATCCATAGCTTTCTAGAATGGCTAAGAATGCATGAATTTGATTTTTCTAGAATTAGTTATGATTTTTCAAAGTTTGGATAGAAGAGGCAAAAGCTGGCCGAAAATGAATATCCATATTTTATGCTTCCCTTCGTGATTCATGAATTGTGGGCCATATTTTATGATCTAAATGATTTTTAATCATGTAATTAAATATGAGAATGTGTTGTATGAGCTCACATGATCCACATGACATCGGATGGAATTTGTATACACGACGCAGCTCAATTAAATGCCTTATTTTAATGGACTTTTCTTACTTCCCCTCATGTAATGCATTATATGAGATGCAAATGCGATAGAGATAAGCTATAATTTATGGTGTTACATTTATTGGTATCAAAGAAAAGTTTCAAGCTCTCTCGGATTGGATTTAGCTTGAGAATGTAGTATTAGGACTGTGTAAAGGGCTATATAAAGGTTTGAATGGATAGGTAAAGCCTTGTATGAGACATTATGGATGTGTGAAAGTAGTTTATGGCTTTATTCATGATAACTAAGTTGTAGAATGGTCTTGGAGTAGTTAGTGGACATCGAGAAAGAGTGGCCTCTCGAGTAGCTTAAGCAGAGCTAACCTTGAGCAGAGTTGAGTGATCTGATGGCTAGAGCTTGATGAGATGTGATAACTTGTCGGGATTAGTGGCAAGCCTTAGACATAAAAGATGAGAAATGATCTTGTTCATATGAAGAGGCTTGCTAGAGAGAGTATGTGAGGCCTAATTCTCCCTAGTAGCCATACTCAGACCATTCCAAGATATCCTACTTAATGCAGAGATAAGTAATGATGCAACGCTGTGTGAGATGAGACTGCAGCTGCACAGGACCAGTTTAGAGGGGAATGAGAAAGAGAGTTATCCCCTAGCCACTACACCCAATTGTCTAGATGAATTCTAGAGCCTAAAAGGCTAATTCTCTCAGGCAAGAGGTTGAGTTACAAGCTTCACCCTAGAGCCCAATGGCCCTGAGATGATAAGTAGTTATGCATGAATGAAGCAAGAGGTAGAACTCTCTAGTTTGATGATGGGCTAGATATAGAGGCAATGAGGCTCGGGTTGATAGCTAAAGATAAAATTTCAATCCATGAAAAAGTAAGCCAATTAGAGGCATTAGCTGCAGCCAATTAGTTGTTTAGCCATAGCCAATTATTCCAGATAGCAGCGAGGCAATCCAGAGAGTTCCTCACCGCGGCCAATACTCACACAGGAAAACTAGGGTGACCCTGAGGCTGATTAGCTGCGGTGGATGATATGTTAGCCACGGTGAATGGTAGAATGAAATGCCTTATTAGTCATATTCAAGCCACCTTAAGGAATGAATTGATAAGGGGTCAAATGACCCATAGAAAGTGGGAACCCCTAGTATAAGTAGAGAAAAAGGTATTGTATAGTTACGAAAGATTTGTAAGAAATCCGTGAGCCTAGTAAATGAGATTAAGAAAAAAGCTCAATATAGAGAAAGTTAGATGCAAGGATGATGAGGTTGTTGAGACCTGCTTTTAAGGCACTAACTCCAACCTAGGATGCCACCCTGTGAGACACTAAATGATAGAATGTTAGTATAGCCCTGAAATAACATAAGATAAGACTACTAGCAGTGAGGCACATAGTGAGTGGCCAAGAAAGGTGTACCTCATAGGTAATACTTAGAGGTAAGTATGAGTAGTTCAGTAACTAAGGCTCAAAAAAGAATGAGGATAGTTAGTAAGCTGTCTAAGGAGATGGTTAGCCCAGGTTGAGCATGAGCTAAAGCTTAGGGAGAGATGACCAGTAGCATTGTTCCAGGTGAGATATGTAAATGAAAGGCTCAGTGAAAGTTCTCCCCAGATCGAGAAACAAAAGATCAGACATTCTAAGTTGGGGAAACCACCTAGTAGTGGTTAGCAAATTCCCCTAGATAAACACCCTTAAATTATACATTGTAGTGATAAGGGAAGCGAGGAAGAGCTGAGAAACTAGTTATAAAAAAGATACCCTCGCTTTAGTCATGATTAGATGAGTAAACTGAGCCAGAGAGATAAACGGATAAGGGTTCGATAATTAGTCAGATGACCTCCTTAATATGAGAACGATATGGTGTTAAGACACATAAGTGATTAGAACACCCAGTAGAGCATAAGTTTTCAATAAGATAGAATCTAGACATTGAGAGTACATATTCCATATTGGGTAAGCAGAACCCTAGAAATAGTATACTGTGCTCCTAGGGTGAGGCTAAAGAGGCTGAATGGAGAGAAAGCCCAGCTCTGATCTGAACATGGAAATAAGCTGAGACAGATAGTTAGTGCCTTAGTACCCTCAAGGAAGCTCGAGGGAGATAGAGATTGCCTAAGAAGGCGAGCCTTGTTTTATGTAAAGAAAGAGTGTAAGTGGAGAGTGCCATAAAATGAAATTCCTAGGATTATATGAAATAGAATTCCTCTGATTGAGGGATAGTCTAGTTAGAAATAAAGTAAGAGTATGAGTGAAAAGTAGACCCCCTTGATGTTACAGAGAGTGAATAAGTAGAAGAACCCAGGAAAAGTGCAAGTGCTCTTGAGCGTAGAGGAACTTGAATTGGTAACAGAAACAGCCAGTAGTAGAACATCCTTTTACCTAAGTAAGAGGATAATAAATGTAGAAAGAGAAGATATGACCGTGTTCAAGCTGAGGGCATACTAGATTGAGACTAGATATTTAGTTAATGTGCTTGAGTACTTAAGAAAGCACACTTGTCCTTGGCATAGATGCCCTTCTAGCATGATAGTGCCTAAAGAAAAAAAATAGTTGGGCAATGCAAAAAGATCTCGGGATGTAGTAGAGTAAGAATCCTACTTTCCCCAAGCACTCTACGAGAATAGGGCAGATAGAGAAAAGTAAAAAAAGGATACTTTAGATTATTGGGGAAACTTGTAATATACAGGATGATTTTGAGCTCAGTCATGAGGCGCCTATGTATTAGTGTTTGATGTTATAGTTTGCTTGCAACAGAGACTACATTATATTAGGTCTAGCCAACCTAGTAGTAATGTGGCTTAAGTGCATAGCAAATGATAATCACCAAAGTATCCCGATAATCGAAGGGTATCCTAGTTAGCTAAATAACGAGATAAGTCAAAAAAAAAAAGGTAAAGGGATTCTAATAATATCAGAATAATAAGAAAAGTATGCAAAAAGAAATCCCCAGTAAAGAATGTTAAGATCCAGATAGCATGAGTTCAGTATGTATGATCTGAGTCCTTTATAGTACATGTAAATAAAATGAGAAGGGACCAGTGTATAGCCTCTCTCCTACTACAGATGTTAATCACACTCAGAGTGTGAGATGCCCCAATGCCAAGACACTTAAAAGTAGAGTATGGGCATAATTGGAAATTTGCAGGATATGAGAGGAAAAGATAGACAAGTAAAGTTAGAGTAAGAAAAGAAAGCCTAAGCAAAAAGGGTTGAAGTAGGAATCTGAGGATCCCATAAGGAGTGATGAGTGAAAGTTGAAATGCTCCCTAGTATCAGTATGATGGAATCCTAGGGAATCAGATGACACAAAACCCACTTCGCACGAAGAGCATGATGTATATGTTTATCCTAAGCTACTAGACTTAAGGAGCATGTGTTTTACTATCAGATACAGTAATCTTAGGCTTTAACATCTCCCAGAGATGGATCGCAGTAGATCATAGCATAGCACAACAGGTTGCAATATACCCCAGTAGGGCTCTGAGAGGTCGCAGTAGACTCAGGGGTTACAGTAGATTCCACAAAGTTACAGAGAGCCCTAGCCACAGTATGATAATTCTCTAGTGAGATGATGGCCTGAGATAGTTTTACAAAGTAGTTAATCTTAGAGACCAGTACAATTTCAGTTAGCTTTTATCTCAAAGACTAGAGACCTCCTGAGTCTGGTAAATAGTTACCACAGAGATATGAAGGCTTTACTCAAATAGTTAGACCACTGACTAGCTCTCTTTCAAGATGAGCATAGTGTATGGGATGAAAAAAGCAAGAAATTAGCTTTTCAGAGTTAAAGCCAGATGAGCCACTACCTAGCAGATAGTAGCCTTGACCAAGGAATAGAGAGATCCTCGCATGCTAGCTTATGTATTTAGAAAGGGGTCAGGTGCAGTTTTTATATGAGGTAAGTAGTACAGTATATCTCTAGTGAGTAAAACTGTGAGAATAGCTAGCATCCCACCAGAACTCAATAGTAGTCAGTGGTAGTAGCTCTTCGGTGCTAGTATGAGACACACATGTTAGGCCTATCAGTGTTGAAATGAGGGACTACAAAATGCCACTGCAAGTGAGCAAAGAAAGTGAGAAAAAGTCCCAGCCTACAAAGATAGATGTAGTAGTAAATAGAAATACTGGGATCATAAAAGCAGAAACTCCTCAAAGGAGCTGTAATCCCAGTAAGTAATTGAGATGTGAGGCTTGTGACAGAAAGAATGTGAATTGTAATCATAGGATGACTAGTAAGGAAGAACACAGAGATAAGCAGTGGATGATACATGTAAATAAGTAAATAGATAGACAGAAACCTTCGATGGCTGTAATGATCATAAAAGATGATGAGACGTTATAAGAACCATTGAGAGAGGATACAGGAGATGTAATATGAAATAAGTTATCTCCCAAGATATATAAATAAGTCCACTGAAAGAAACATTAATCCCTGCGAAAGGGTTAACATTAACCCGATATGATTACTAAGCTCTCCCAGGATAGGCCTCCAGAGTTAGAAATTTTTTTCCCATATGAAAAGAATTAGCTAGTACATTATAGTAATATAGCTTTCATTAAGAGCTAGTATGAAAATTCCATGGCTGAGAGAAAAAAATTTGAACGAGTGAAATCATTAAGAAAAGTGTATAGAGCTAGAAAGAAGGGAAAGAAAAGAGTAGTTAGCCAAAAAAGAAAATAATAAAAGAAAGTTTACCCCAAATTTCGAGGACAAAATTTATTTAAGGGGGGAGAAATGTAACATCTGGTTCCCTGCAAACGAGTGAAAACGTGAGAAATGTAACATATGGTTTCTCCATCAATGAACAAAACTCACTGGACATAAAAAGGAAGTCCCCCGAAATGATGTAGTTAAGGTCCTAAAAAATTTAGGAAGCATTCTAGACTCCAAAAAATGAGAATCCCAAGCTCAGACGGAAAGAAAAATAGAGCTAGAATGAAGAAACAATTTCTTACGAAAGGCTTACAAAACATAATGGCATTTCTATAATTTTGAGAAAATTTTTGAATTCACACAAGAGGGCATTTTAAATGAAAGTTTTGAGTTCCCAGGGTTATTAGAGGCCCCAAAAACCTTCGAAAAGCCCGAGATAGCTAAAGCCCCTTCGATGGATTTTTTCAAAGTTAGTGTGCCACAACTTTAACATATTCATTTGGGAAGGTTTTAGCTCCAATATGAGTGATTCCATAGGCATTTTACTAAATTGGGAATCTAAATTTTATAATGGAAAAAATAGTTCTAAAAAAGGAGCTAAAACAAAGGAGAAACGAAAATGCCAAGAACGAAGGGTGAAATGGGAATTTTTGAAAAGTGTAACTTCCTCCCACCTATATATATGATGCACGCTTCTTCTCCCTTCATGTTGCATGACCAAGTTCTACCCAAAACCAAAGGAAAACCCTAGGGAGAGTGGCGCACAACAGGAAGGCAAAGAAGAGGAGAAATCAAAGGCTTAAAGTATGAAAATTAGTAGTTTTTCATGCTCTTTCTCTTCCAAACCTCTTCTCCTTCATTCTCCTTTATTTCCTATGATTATAATGAAGTATATGGATCTGTTTTAGAGGATAAATTGAGGGAAAAATTCGGATTTGAAGAGAAGAGCGCAAAGAACACAAGATTCAAGAGAAAAAAAAAGGAAACAAGGTAATTTCTCTTCCTATGGTTGTCATCTTTGGTTCCCTCCTCCTCCATTTTGGCTAACATAAGAAAACCCTAGGAGGACTTGATTTTTAAGCAAAACCAAGGGTGAATCTAAGGAAAAAGGGAGGGAAGATTAAGAATATACAAAGGGAGTTAACAAAAAACCATTAGATTTCAAGATGCAAGTTTTAGGTTTCAATTGCACCTTATAAAATCTGATTTTGTATGATGATTCCTAGGCCTAAATAAGAGTTTAAATGAGCTTCCAAGATCCCTAAGAGGCTCCCCATATGCATCCTCCCTTGAGAAAATAAAGCAAACTCCAAAAACCCCATTTCTTCTATAGCCTCGGTCTAAAAGGGTTTGTGTAGCTAGGGAGAGTTTTAAAATTATTTAAACCCATTTTTGAGTCATATATGATGAATGAAAATGAGGGGAGGCCTTGGAAAAAATTTAGAACTCAAAAAGTGAGTTGGTGCTTTAGGTTCCATATTATGACCTAAAGAAGCAACATGTAGCTAGGCTCTTTGTTTTAATTCTGCGATGACTTCAAGAGGCTTAAAAGGAGTCAAGAATCATGCTTGAAGGGAAAGAATGGATCTTAGAATTTATTTGAGGGGTGTCGCTTCATTAAGTGCATTTATGGACCATAATGGGGTTTATAGAACAACCCAGTGTCTAAGTTGTATGGCCTTAGAATTTATTTCATGAACCTAATTGGCTTCCATAAATTGTGTTTAGGCTAAGAGAAATCTTCCCCACACTTTTGTGTGTGTGTGGCCAAAGCAAGGGAGGGAATTTCAAGAGAAAAAGTGTGTGATTGTGTACAAGGTAGCTCTTTCCACCTTCTTTCATGCATGAATGTATGCTTAGCTTGTCTTAGAATGTGTGTATGTATATTTTCAAGCCATGAAAAGTATGATAGCATGATCGTAGTTTTATGATGATATATTATGTTTCATATGATGTTTTGATATTTTCTTGGGTTTGCTTAAGTGTGGTGAGGCCAAGAACCCTTAGCCATGGTGAGGATGAGCCAAGAACCCTTAAGATTGGTTAAGACAAAGCAAAGAATCTTCCAAAAGCAAAAGTGGGCTCCCAAGAGCATGGTTTAGTCTAAGAATGCATCAATATCCACAAGAAATTGGGTGAGGCCAATCTACTTGTTTGTTAAGCCTTTGTATGCTTTGTATGACTTTCTTAAATGATGAAAATGTTTCTTTAGTGCTTGCACATGTCTACATGACCATACATGCATTTATGGACTTGTTTGCATCCATTATGTATGATTGAATGGGAGATGAGCTGTTGAGATTCTTTGAATCTCATCCCATCCTCTCCAATGATCTCACACGCTAGGTGGACTAAGTGGACAAGGTAATGGAAGCCAACCACCTTGAAGAGAAGAGTTTGACACCAACATCCTTAGTCTTTGCTTTTTAAAACCATAATGATGTAAAATGTTGTAACCCCTTGATGTATATGGTCTATGACCTCTTGAATATGTATAATTATGATATTATGCCATGTATGAATTAGAGGATATGTTATGTAGCCACTAGAATGTGAATTGACTATATGATGACAAATTAGTTTCATGAATGATTTCATGGAAATGTGCATATGTATGGATGGAATAGCCAAAATGAGATGCATGAAGTTTGAGACCATTTGGACAGTTCACACAAGTCATAATTATGCTTTTATACCTGCCCAAAAGGTGTCAAGACCAAAGGAAAACCATTTGGACATTTTGGTACCCTATATGGAGCCAAAATTGACTATAATAGAATCCTATATTACTTTTTAGACAAATGAGCTCTTCTTGATTTAAGATTGGGCATACAATTAGGGCTTGTTGAGATCTTTTTTGAAAGTTAAAGAACATAATTTTTGGAGGTCTACAGAATATTTGATAAATTTTCAAAGTTGGCAAATTTTCTGGTTTTGGTCATATCACTGTTTAGATTGATCCGAAAATGAAATCTATCACATAAGACTCACATGATGTCCAATTACCACAAAATTTTATACAAAGAAATGGGACATTCCCAAAAACTTGTGTCAACTAGAAGCCCCTATTTTGGAGGTGTTGAGAGGGAGATATGAATTTTCAAACATTCTGTCCAGTATCAGGAGCTTCACCCGACCTCATTCTATTCTATTGAATTTTAAGGTCTGGACGTGCCTGAGTTAGTCTAGAGTTATTTTTTTCCTCTAGTTAACATCTATAGATTTCTAGATTGGTATCAGTTGCATAGATTGGATTTTTGTGAAATTAATTAGACATTTTCAAAATTTGTTATAGAAATCTATAACAGCACCAGTGAGCAGTTTGACCTCTAGACTATTTTAGATGTCAAACATCCTTTATGATATATGTTATAATCTATAAATATTTTTAGTATGAAGTAAATATCCATAGCTTTCCAGAATGGGCAAGAATACATGATTTTGATTTTTTTAGAATTAGTTATGATTTTCCAAAATTTGGACAGAAAAGAGGCAAAAGCTGGCCGAAAATGAATATCCATATTTTATACTTCCCTTCATGATTCATAAGTTGTGGGTCACATTTTACAATGAAAATGAGTTGTAATCATGTGATTAAATATGAAAATGAGTTGTAATCATGTAATTAAATATGAAAATGTGTTGTATGAGCTCACACGTTCCATGTGACACTGGATAAAATTTTTATACATGACGCAGCTCAATTAAATGCCTTATCTTAATGGACTTTTCTTACTTCCCCTCATGTAATGCACTATATGAGTATGAAAATGTGATAGGATAAGCTAGAATTTATGGTGTTACATCATAGACCATATACATCAAGGGATTGCATCATTTGGCATAAATATGGTCTTAAAGTAACAAAACTCAAACACTTTGTTGTCACACTCTTTCCTTTAAGGTGGTCGGCTTCCATTACCTTGTCCACTTAATCCACCTAGCATGTGAGATCATTGGAGAGGAGGGAATGAGATTCAAAGAATCCCAATAGCTCATCTCCCATTCTATCATACATAATGGATGCAAAGCAAGTCTTGAAAATGCATGCATGGAAATAATAGATGTCATGAACATTCAAGAAGCAAGCTTGGCATGTGAATAAGTCATATAAGACATCCAAGAGCTTGCCAAGTGGATGGATTGGTGATAAGTATGATTTTTATACATTTTAATCCTTTTAACTTAAACATTTTAGTATCCAAATATGGCTTTAAGCGTCTAATTAGATGAAATTTGATTTTAGTAGCCATTTTCTATATTTGAGGAATTAAGTTACAAATTATTGGATTTTAATGCATAAATTTATCTTAAATAATTTTGTGAAAATTCCTATTTGATTTTTCCCACTCTTTTGTGCAAAATTTCAATGGACAATTAAAGCTTGAATGAGAATAATGGTTAAAGAAGAAAAAAAGGAATGACTAAAGAAGCATATGAGTAGCCCTTCACTCAACATCAACACATATGCATGAAGGAACTATCCATGGGGGCAGAACCAATGCAACAAGAGGCAGCCATCTTGAACATAAGAAGCATGTGGAGGAGTATGGGCTGGAGAGAGATGTGCATAGAAGATTTAAAAGCTACGTGTTTGGCTAGATCATGCATGAGCTTTATCCACGTAGCTCTAGAATACAGTAGCTGAAACAAGAAGCATGGAGGTCAACGTGGGTTGGAGTTGAAGTGGAAGACACACAAGGGCAGAACTGCACATGGAAAATACGTGGAGCTAAATGATGGAAAGTAAGAAGCAGTTGTAACATGTAGAAGCATCATGGGGTATTAAGAGAAGGTTCGAACTAGCTACAAGTTAAGAAACATGGCTGAGAACAGAGCAAACATGTGAGGAAGAAGGAACTTGGTTTTGACGTAAAAGGAGTTAAAGAGGAAGCTACGAGCTGAAGGTCAAGCCACGTTTTGAATTCGAGCAAAGCAAGAAGCTCACAAGTATAAGTAACAAGCTGCTGCACGGCCAAAGCAGTTAACGTGAAGAAGCACCAGCTGAGCTCACACTCATGC
Source organism: Erythrophleum ivorense (assembly GCA_026724425.1). Lineage (NCBI taxonomy): Eukaryota > Viridiplantae > Streptophyta > Magnoliopsida > Fabales > Fabaceae > Erythrophleum > Erythrophleum ivorense. Next base: position 42,598,138 of record JAIUCV010000001.1, on the reverse strand, counting down.
AGAAACAGCTGAAAACGAGTTGAGGAAGACGATGGGAGACGCTGGAAATGGAGCCAACAGATGAAGCTGGGCTGAGCGAGCTGAACAATGTTGGACTGGGCAGAAGGGTGAGACGCACGAAGAAGCTTACACAAGTTGAAATAATGAGCTGGAGAGAACTCGAGCAGAGAACGCTGGAACGAAGGAAACATGAGTTGTTGTGGAGTGAAAGTGTGTGGGTTTAACGTGGAAAAAACTGGGAAGCAACGTGGAGAACATGCAACAGAAAGCTTGAGAGCTGAAGGTTAAGTGAAGAAGCAGAATGCATGAAAGAAGCTGAACAAGCTGAACGAGAAGCTTGGGAGCTGGAAAAAGACATGAATAATAGCGATGAGAAGGAAGCTGCATAATACGAAGGAAACCACGTGAAAAATTAACGAAGGAGCTGCAGAAACAAGAGAAAAGGAATTTATATGGAATTCAATAAAATAAAATAACCAATGGGGCCCACTCTCATACACACATCCATGCAGCATAAAAGCTGAGTTTTAGAGAAGGAAAATCACGTAAATCATTAATGGAAGAGAATCAGCTTTGGCACGTGATTTTTAATGAAGAAAGGAGTATATTTCAACACGCATCTGATCCATTCACACATCCAGCACACTCACGTCTCTCCAAGTCTGTCACGCCTCCACATATTTAGATATCCTAGTCCATTAATGCAACTCCATTCATTCATCTATTTATTCAGCCTTCATTCGTCCATCCAGCATCCATCCAACAATCCTATTCATCCACTCATTCTTCCATTCACTCGTCCACTCCATCCTCTTCTCATCCTCATTCCATCTTCCATCTCCATCATCCCATGAAGCTTTAGTTCATCTTGAGGCTAGCAAGGAGGAAGCTCTTGGAGAAGCTTGAATCCATGGAAGAATAATTCAGAACTTTGGCTAATGATTTCTCTATTTTTCCTACACTTTTTCTCTTTCATTTATTTTCTTGGTTAAGATGTATTTGATAAGGAATTTGTGTAATTATATTTAGTGGCTGGTTAGACACTAATTAGGAAGTATTTTTTTGATTAATTGATCTAATTAATTTCAATATTATTTGACTTTCCATGTATGCTTCAAAGGTGTTCGATAAAATATATGAGTGAGATTATTTGTTTGAATTGAGGATTCCTTAATGTTTAGTTGGTTAATTAAATATTTAGGATGATTCAGAAGCTAATCAATCAGTTAATCAATCAAATTGGATGTTCATTGATCTTAGAAACAAGAATTGACAATTCAATTTGGATGTGAGGTTTCAATTCAACATTATATCGTCAATCTCTTGAATCTTGAGTGGTTACCCAAGATAAATTGTTATGAACATGATTAGGAACTCTTAGACCAAAATTAATCATAATTGGATTAGGATAAGGATAGTGGATACCAAGGGACGAATCCAAAGCTAGTCACAAGCCAATCTTTCACCCAAAATTCATATAATTAGGTAGCAATTAGGAATTTTAATTCAGTTTAGTTTTAGGTTAGTTTAAAACCCCCTAATTTAGGAATTTTTAGAGTCTTTTAATATTTGGAAAACTCAATTAAACATTGAACACCAATTCCAAGGGAGATGACCTAGGTTGTACCATTAACTACATATTTTATCAACCTAGTGTTATTTTGAGGGTTGTACGACGAGCCACTCAATTGGCCTCACCCTTTTCCTCATGGATTTTGGACTTGCCTCAGCCATTCTTTAAGAGATTCTTAGACTTAACCATACTCTTGGAAGCTCACTTTGCTTTTGGAAGACTCTTTGCTTTGTCTCAACCAATCTTAAGGGTTCTTGGCTCATCCTCACCATGGTTAAGAGTTCTTGGCCTCTCCACACTTAAGCAAACTCAAACAAATATCATAACATCATTTAGAAATATAATATGTCATCATGAAATCATGGCATATAAAATCACGCTAGCATACTTTTCATGGCTTGAAAGTACACATACACACATTCTAAGACAAGCAAAACATACATTCATGCATGAGAGAAGGTGAAGAGAACTACCTTACACACAATCACACACTTTTCCCTTTAAAAGAATGCTCCCTTTTTCAGCCACACACATACAAAAGTGTGGGGATGCTTTCTCTTTTGGCCTAGACACAATTTATTTAGACACTAGGTTGGCTTGTAACCTCATTATGGTTCCATAATCGCACCTAATGAAGCAACACCCCTTAATTAAATTTTAGGCTCCATTCTTTCCTTTCAAATATGATTCTTGACTCCTTTTAAGCCTCTTGGAGTCATCACACAATTAAAACAAAGAGCCTAACTATATGTTGCTTCTTTAGATCATAATATGGAACCTAAAGCACCAACTCACTTTCTACGAGTTTTAAATTTTTCCCAAGGCCTCCCCTCATTTTCATTCATCAAATATGACTCAAAAATGGGTTTGGAAAAATATAAAACTCTCCCTAGCTATCCTAACCTCCTTAGGCCGAGACCATGAGGCTTATTGGTCTTCATGGATCATGCTTAGTTTTCTTGAAGAAGGAAGCATGTGGGGAGCATCTTAAGGATCTTGGAAACTCATTTAAACTCTTATTTAGGCCTAGGAATTATCATACAAAGTCATATCTTACAAGGTGCAATTGAAACCCTAGAAATTGCATCTTGAAATCTAATGGATTTTTGTTAATTTTCTTTGCATGTTCTTAATCTCCACACCTTTTTTCCTTAGATTCATCCTTAGTTCTACCTAAAATTCAAGCCCTCCTAGGGTTTCTCATGCAAGGCGAAATGGAGGAGGAGAGGAACTAAAGGTATCAACCATAAGAAGAAAAATTACCTAGTTTTCTTGCTTGAATCTTGCTTTCTCCAAGCTCCTCTCTTTAAACCCAAAATTTCTCCTAATTTTCTCCTGTAAATCAGATTTGTGAACTTCATTTGAATCAAAGGAAATAAAGAAGAATGAAGGAGAGGAGGTTTGGATGGAAGAAAGCATGAAAAACTATCAAGAAAGCATACCTTAAAGCTTGGATTTCTCCTTCTTCTTCCTCTCTTATGCACCTAAAACCCTAGCTCTCTCCTCTTAAATTAGGCAGAAAATTCTAAGTCTAAATGAAGGAGAAAGTGGGCTGGCACCTATATATAAAGGGAGGAGGAAGCATTTTTCAAAAAATCTCATTACCCTTCATCCTTTGCATTCTTATTTCTCCTTCGTTTTAGCTCCTTATTGAGAACCATCTTTTCCATTATGAAATTTGGGTTCCCAATTTAGTAAAATACCTTTGGAATCACTCAAATCGGAGCTAAAACCTTTCTGAATGAATTTGTCAAAGTTTGGATACATTGACGTTGGAAAACATCCCCCGAAGGGGATTTAACTGTCCCAAGGCTTCCTATGGCTTTCAAGGCCTCTGAGAACTATAGAGAACTCAAAACTTTCATTTATAAAGCCCTCCTATGTGAATTCCAAAATTTGCTCAAAATTACAAAAATGCCATTACGTTTTGTAGGTTTTCTGTTAAAATTTGTTTCTTCATTATAACTCCATTTTTTCTTCTGTCTGAGGCTAGGATTCTCACTTTTAGGAGTCTAGAATGTTACTCAAATATTTTTCTGGACCTTAACTAATTTATTTCAGGGGACTTACTTTGAAAATGTGCCCGTTTTCATCATTTAACAAAAATCAAAAATTACACTCCATGTGTCATAACATACTTTATATAGCTAACTCATATCAGTTCCTCCCTAAGGCAATAAAAATACAACTGTAACAAAATTTTTTACAATAGTTTTTAGCCCTTTTCTATAACAAATGAGTCTCTAGGGGTCTAAATTAATTTTTCTTGCCATTTTAATCCATAAACTCCATGGACACATTTATTTTAACCACCATTCATCCAATAGGCCTTAATTGCATAAGAGAGTCATACAATCCAATTTGACCTATTTTGACATATTATAGGTCAAATCTTAAAAATTCATAACTTTGGCTATATAACTCTAATTTATACAAATTAGATGTCTATGGAAAGCTTATAATATGAACCTTATATCCAAATAAAAATGAATCCAGTTGGCCGTTGAAAAGACATAAGAACTAAGGACTATGTAGAGTAAATAGTAACTATATAATCCTATATTTTTGGACCAAATTCAAAAATTCACCAAATATTCTATAGAACTCAAAAAAAAGAAAAATCATCTTTAGCTTGTTAGAAAGCTCTATATATTAAGTTCTAAAAACTTATATGATAGTAATATGAGTTGGAATAGGTCTTGATGAGTTATTTTGTATTGTAAATTGATGTATGTAGGCCAAGTTAGTCCAAGTCTATTAATTTGTATATGTCAAGTTGAGAAAGACCATAGAAAGGAGAAGAGTCAAGTAGGTTAGTGGTAGCTTAAGGCTTCTAACTCCATAAGATAGTAGTCTCTTCCTATGTTGCATTCATTTAAGTGTGTGAACAAGTTAAGATGCTTGTATGTTTGGTTGTTTAATGAATGCATGAGTTATGCTATGAAATGGCTTTTGTCATGAGTTTTATACATGTATGAAGACATGTTCAGCTCCTAGCTTCCTATAGTAGGAAATTGAGCGCAATGGCTTTTCCTTAGCCTAAAGTTAAGTTTAGTTCTAGTATGTTTTGAGGCCATGGCTAGATGAGATTGAAGTTTCATGCTAAGAGTTATGTTTAAGTTTTATGATGCATATGATTTACATGCTTGCATTTTGTAATGTCTAGTTTTTGTTAAAACGACGAAAACATATACATTTTCAAAGCAAGTCCCTTTAAATGAATTAGTTTAGGCCCAAAAAATATTAGAATAATAATCTAGACATTAAATAATGAATTTAGAAGCCCAGAGGTACCCTGAAATGGAGGCTAAAATGGCTAGATGAAATTTAATGAAATGGTTACGAAACATAATGGTATTTTCATAACTTTTGATAAGTTTTGGAATTCTCACTAGAGGGCTTTTTAAATGAAGGAGAAAAAAGAAAGGGATTAAGGCACACAAGAAAGAGAATAAAGGAAGGAGAAAAAGCTAAGGAAAGATATGGTTTTTCATGGATTTTCATACTTTCTCTTTAACAAACTCCTTATCCTCCATCTTTCCTTTTTTCCTATGGTTTTGTTGAAGTTCTTGGATTTGATTTAAGGGTATAACAGAGGGGAAATTTTGAATTCAAGGAGAGGAAGCCAATCAAGGTGAAAAACAAGTAAAGAGAACCAAGAAAACTAAGGTATTTTGTCATCTTCATGCTTGATCTTCCCCCATTCCTCCTCTTATGTATGTTTCGACCTAGGTAAGACCAAACCTAAAGGGTTGATTTTCTAGCTAAACCAAGGATGAATCTTAGGAAAATGATAGAGGAGAATAAGAATATGCAAAGAAAATGACAAACTAGCCATTAGATTTTAAGATAGAAAAGGTAGGGTTTCATGGGTTCCCTTGAAAATCTAATTTGATATAATAATTCCTAGACCTAAATGAGTATTTGAATGAGCTCTTGAGATCCCTAAGAACCTCCCCATATACTTCTTCTATCAAAGAATGCAAAGATTCCAAGAGTACCAAATAGAAGCCTAGCCTTGGCCTAAGCTAGATGGAGCACCTAAGGATAATTTTAATTTGTTCTAATCTTATTTTTGAGTCATATATTATGGAAGAGGATGAGAGAAAGCCTTGAAAAAATTTTAGAAGCCATAGAAATTGAAATGGTATCATAGGTTTCATATTATAGGCTAAAGAAGTAACACCTAGTTAGGCTCCTTGTTTTAATTATGTGATGGCTCCAAGAGGTTTAAATAGAGTCAATAATCATAAATCAAAGGAAAGAATGGAGCCAAGAACTCAAATTATGGATGTTGCTTTGTAATATCCGGTTCTTTGAAAACCAAAGAAAACGTAAGAAACGTAACATACAATTTCTCCGTCAACGAATGAAACTTATCGAATCCAAAAGGAAGTCCCATGAAATGATGTAGTTAAGATCCCAAAAAATTTGGGAATCATTCTAGACTCCTAAAAATGAGAATCCTAGGCTTAGATGGAAAGAAAAATGGAGCTAGAATGAAGAAATAATTTCTTACGAAAAGCTTACGAAACGTAATGGCATTTTTTATAATTTTGAGAAAATTTTGAAATTCACATAGGAGGGCTTTTTAAATGAAATTTTTGAGTTCTCCGGGGTTCTCAGAGGCCCTAAAAACCATGAAAAAACTTGGGACAGTTAAAACCCCTTCGGTGGACATTTTTCAACGTCAGTGTGCCTGAACTTTAATGGATCTGTTCAAGAAGGTTTTAGCTCTGATTTGAGTGATTCTAAAGGCATTTTTCTTAATTGGGAACCCAAATTTTATAATGGAAAAGACAGTTCTAAAAAAAGAGCTACAAAGAAGGGGAAATGAAAATGCCAAAAATGAAAGGCAAAATGAAAATTTTTGAAAAAGTCCTTTTGCCCTAGCTATATATAGGTGGCACCTCATACTCTCCCTCATTTAGCATCAGATTTTCCAGCCACAAACTAGAAGCAAAACCCTAGGGGAGAGGCGCCCAAGAGAGGAAGAAGAAGGAGGAAGAAATCCAAGCTTGAGGTATGTTTTCATGGTGATTTTCCTTGCTTTTCTTCATCCACACCTCCTCTCCTCCCTTGTCCTTTATTTCCTTAGATTGAAATAAAGTTTATAAATCTGATTAAAGGAAGAATTTCAAGGGAAATTTCGGATTTGAAGAGAGGAGCTTAGAAAAAGCAAGATTCAAGCCAAACTAACCAAGGAAACAAGGTAAAAATGCATCCTATGGTAGCTATATTGATCTCCCTTCCTTCTCCACTTCAACACACACTAAGAACCCAAGGAGGATCTGATTTTCAAGCCCAAACAAGCATGAATCTTAGGTATTTGATGGAGGAGAATAAGAATATACAAAGAAAACCATGAAATAGCTATTAGAATTCAAGATGCAAAACTTAGGGTTTCAAGTGCACCTTCCAAATTTTGAATTTATGTGATACTTCCTAGGTTTATTTAAGAGTTTTAATGAGTTCTTGAGACACCTAAGATGCTCCCCATAAGCTTCTTCCTTTAAGAAAACAAAGAAATTGCCAAGAAGCCCTAAACCATGCTATGTCTCGGCCAAACCATGTTCATGGTGCTAAGGAGAGTTTTAAATCTTTTTACGGCCATTCATGAGTCATATTTGATGAATGAAAATAAGGGGAGGCCTTAGAAAAAATTTAGAACTCATAGAAATTGATTTGGTACCTTAGGTTCCATAATATGACCTAAAGAAGCAACATGATGTTAGGCCCTTTGTTTTAATGGTGTGATGACTCCAAGAGGCTTAAAAGGAGTTAAGAATCATATTTGAAAAGAAAGAATAAAGCATAGAAATTATTTGAGGGGTGTTGCTTCATTTGGTGTAAATATTAGAAAAAATTTAGAACTCATAGAAATTGATTTGGTACCTTAGGTTCCATAATATGACCTAAAGAAGCAACATGATGTTAGGCCCTTTGTTTTAATGGTGTGATGACTCCAAGAGGCTTAAAAGGAGTTAAGAATCATATTTGAAAAGAAAGAATAAAGCATAGAAATTATTTGAGGGGTGTTGCTTCATTTGGTGTAAATATGGACCATAATGGGAGTTATAGAGCCAACTAGTGTTTAAGCAAGTTGCATGGCCCTAGAGATTATTTCATAAACCTAATTGGCTCCCATAAATTGTATTTAGACCAAGAGAAACCATCTCCACCAATTTATGGGTGTGTGGCCGAAAGAGGAGGCTTGAATTCCAAGGAAAAAGTGTATGATTGCAAACAAGGTAGCTCTTTCCACCTTCTCTCATACATGGATGTGTGTTTAGCTTGTTTTAGAATGTGTGTATGTGTATTTTCAAGCTATGAAAAGTATGTTAGCATGCCTTTATATGTCATGAATCTTGACGCCATGTTATGTCTCCAAATGAGTACATGATGTTTGTTTGAGTTTGCTTGAGTGTGGAGAGGCTAAGAACTCTTCACCATGGTAAGGATGAGCCAAGAACCCTTGAGCTTGGTTGAGACAAAGTAAAGAGTCTCCCAAAAGCAAAGTGGGCTCCCAAGAGTATGGTTGAGTCTAAAGCTCTCAAAGAATGGGTGAGGCAAGTCCAAAATCTATAAGGAGAAGTGTGAGGCCAATCCAAACACTTGGTAAACTCTTAAATGTCTTATATGATTTATTCATATGCCAAGCTTGCTTTTTAAATGTCCATGACTTCTACTTTCTCTATGCATGGATGAATGTTGTCTTGCCTTTGAATGTGTGTGTGTATGCTTTAAGCCGTGAGAAAATGTTTTATTATGTATCTAGATGCCATGGTATCATAATGTTGTATTATGCTTTTAAGTGATTCTTTGTGAACATGCTTTGGTTTGTTTGAGTGTGGGAAAGCTAAGAACCTTCTAGACATAGTGAGGATGAGCCAAGAACTCTCAAGAATGGTTAAGACAAAGTTTAAAGTCTCTCAAGAGTAAGGCTTAGTTCAAGGCCTTTAAGAAAAGGGTGAGGCAAGTCCAAGATCCTTGAAGAGAATGGGTGAGGCTAATCTACTTACTTGGCAAGCCTATGTATGCTTTGTATGATTTCTTGATTGCCAAGAATACTTCTTGAATGGTTACATGCTCCATGATAGTCATGCATGTATTTTTAGACATGGATTTGTATTCTTTATGTGTGATTAAAAGAGATAAGAGCTATTGGGATTCCTAGATTCTCATTCCTTCCTCCCCACATGTTTAACATGTCTAGGTGGACCAAGTGAACTAAGGAATGAAAGCCACCAAGTCTAGAGAATGAAGATTGATAACAAAGTATGTGAAAATGCCAATTTGTAGCCATATGAGTGGCACATGATGTAATCCTTTATTGTATATGTTGTATAACCTTATGAACACATGTAAATATGTAAATATGTAAATATGTAAATATATGATGTATGAATGAGATTTAATGCTATATGTATGAAATAGAAAGATTTGGACATTGGATGGCAAGAACTAGCATGTACCTTCTTATGTATATCTTAAGGTGGATAAGTGAGCTTGAGAAATCTGGATTTGTACACCTTTGAGGCAAGTATAATAGACCATTTTGGTGCTTTCCCATGAGCTCAAGTGGCCATGGCTGCCTTAGAAACCAAGATAAACCATTTGGACCCCTTATGAGACACAAAATGAGCCATTTTGCAACCCAACGTCAAGATCTGACCAAATGAACAAATTTGCTCATGAAATTTGGCATGCATATAGATCTCATCTAGAGATTTTTGGAAAGCCAAAAACTAGATTATTTGGAGCTCTGAGAAATTAATTATGATATTTCAAAGTTGGCATTTTTTCGGTTGTTCTTATGCAAACATTGTTTATATGGTCAGTTTCTTGTGCTATGTCATTTGAGGCCCAAATGGTATCCAATACTCATGAAATTTCACAAGAACAAACTGGACATGATAAGCCATGGCCATTGAGATCACCCCAATTCGATATCTAAGTAGGGAGATATGAATTTTTAAAGTTGGAGGATAGTACCAGTAATGATAGGTGACCTTTGTTACTATTCCAATGTTTCTGGTGGCTAGATGTCCCTATCGTGGTTTGGAATTATTTTTATCATAAAGTAGCTTTCCAAAATTTTATAGTGTACTTAATTTTTATTTTTCTAGAATCAATTATGATTTTTCACAGTTCATGATAGAAATCTAGAATTTCAGTCTAAGGTTTCACCTATTGTTTTCATACATATACTCCATTTGCTTGAGTTTTAGGCCACTTCTTGAGATGATTATAAGTTGTATTGGTATATTTAAATACGAGAATAAGATGGATAAGTCCATATGGTCCATGGGGCACGGAATGAAAAAATTATACATGACGTAACGTAAACTTAATTGATTATATTAAATGGTTTTCCTTGAATTCTTGCATTTGTATGGAAGGAAGCCTAAAAGTAATATGAGATGAGCTAGAAAAATATGGTGTTACACATTTTCTCATTTGCATTCATTGTATACATTGATGTGGAATGAGATTTGCTACTGAGATTGTAATGTCTAGTTTTCATAAAAATGACGGAAACAGATACATTTTAAGAGTAAGTCCCCTGAAATAAATTGGTTAAGGTCCAGAAAAATTAGAATAATGATCTAGACCTTAAGTAGTGAAAATAGGAGGTCAGAGGTGCCCTAAAATAGAAGTTAAAATAACCAAACAAAATTTAATGAAATAGCTACATAACGTAATGACATTTTTATAATTTCAGACAATTTTTAGAATACTTACTGTAGGGCTTTTTAAATGGAAAATTTGAGTTCTCCAGGGTTCTAAGAGGCCCTGAAAATTATGGGAAGCCTCGGGACAGTTAAAACCCCTCCAGTGTATGTCTCTAATGATAATTGACTTGAACTTTGACCCATTCATTCGAAAACGTTTAGCTCCAAATTGAGTGATTCCAAAAGTATTTTATAAGATTGAGAACCTAAAATTTTTTATGGAAAATATAGTTCTAAAAAAGAAGCTAAAATGAAATAGAAATGAAAATGCCAAATTTACAAGACAAATGAAATTTCTTCAGAACAATTTTAATCTTCCTCCTATATATATGATGCACCCTACTCTTCTCCTCATTTGGCTGAATTTCTTTCTGCCCTAAAATAGAAGTGAGATCAAGGGAGAGAAGTGCACAAGAGAAGGGAAGAGGAAGAGGAAAAACTAGGCAAGAAAGGTATGATTTTCATAGAATTTCCTAGTCTTTTCTTTAGTAAACTTAATCTCCTCCTTCTCCTCCTTCTTCCTATGGTTTTATTAAAGTTTTTGGTGCTGTTTTGAGGTCAGACTAGAGGGGGAAATTTTGAATTTAGAGAGGAGAATCCAAGCAAAAGAAAGAGTATCCAAGAAAGGCTAGAAAACCAAGGTAGTTTTGTTGTTTCCATGCTTTTTCTTCCTTGTTCTTCTTCTTGTGCATTTCGCCCCATGTATGGACAGACAAGAGGAATTAAATTTTGAACCAAACCAAGGATGAATCTTAGGAATCATAGTGTGGAAAATAAAAATATGTAAAGGAAAAAAAGAAAGAACCATGATTTTCCAATATACATAACCTAGGATTTTAGTTGTACCTTGGTTTGTAAGATGAGTTCTAGCCATAAATTAAGATGTTTAAGAGTTCATATGAGTTCTTAAAATATCAAGGAAGCCTTCCACATGCTTCTTCCATCAAAGAAATTAAAACATCTCCATTGGTATTCCAAGGAAGGATAGCCTCAGCCAAGAAGGGATGGGACACCTAAGGAGTGTTTTAATTTCTTCCAAGCTTGGTTTTGTAGTATGATGAAGCAACACCTAGCTACACTCCTTGAAATGAATGTGCAATGGCTCCAAGGAGTTTAAATGGAGTTAAGAGTCATAGATTAAGGGAGAGAATGGAGCCAATATCATGTTTTCCCAATGTTGCTTCATTAGGTGCCTTATGGTACCATAATTGAACCTTAGAAGCAATCTAACTTTTCAAGTGTATGTGTAGCTTTGGAAATCATTCCAAGAGTGTAATTGGCTTCCATGTAATGTGTATAGGCCAAAGAAATCAAGTCCCACATCCTTGTAAGTGTTTGGCTGAGGGAGAGAAAGCATTTTCAAAGCAAAAAGTGTGTTGTTGTACACCAAGGTAGCTTTTTCTTCTTTGTCTCATGCATGATTGGGTGTTTTTCTTGTCTTTGAATGTGTGTGTGTGTGTGTATGTTTAAGCCATGAAAGATGTTTTTAGCATGTATCTATATGCCATGGTACCATGATGCTTTGTTATGCACTTGAATGATGTTTTTATGAACATATTTTGGTTTGCTTTACTTGGTAAAGCCAAAAGTCCCTTAGCTAGAGTGAGGATGAGCCAAATGTAATGAACATAATTTCTGTAAAATAATGAAATGAGTCATATAAAAGCAAGTTCTCTAAAAACAAGCTAGATAATATCATGAAAATTTTGGGTAGAGTCCTAGGCTCCTAAAATGATAATTCCAAGCTCAGACGGAAAGAAAACGAAGTTAAGATGGTGAAACAAATTAAGACGAAAGTCAACAAAACGTAATCGCATTTTTGAAAATAAGGGTAACTTGTGGAAAAACAAATATGAGGGCTTTTTAAATGGGAAATTTGAGTTGCCTAAGGTTTTCAGAGGCCCCAAAAATCATTGGAAGCCTCGAAATTGGTAAAACCCCTCCGGTGTATATTTTTAAACGACGGTGAGCCCACACTTTAACAATTCATTCAAAGAGGTTTTAGCTCCAAATTGAGTGATTTTAAAGGCATTTCATTAAATTTGGAACCAAAATTTTATAATGGAAAAGACGGTTCTAAAAAAGGAGCTAAAAAGAAGCTGAAGCGAAATTGCCATTACAGAAGGATGAAATTAGAATTTTTGAAAAAGTGAGTTTCTTGAAGCTTTCCCACCTTCTTAAGCATGACTTTCCTCTACCCAAAATACAGAAAATGACCTACTCTCTTAGGTACACAAGAAGGGCAAGAAAAGGAGGAGAAAAATTAAGGAAAAGGTAAGGAAATTTGTAGATTTTCATACTCTTTCTTCCTCCAACCTTGCTCCCCTTTTATGCTTTCTTTCTATGGTTTTCCTGAAGGAACTGGTTTTATTTTTTGTCCAAAACATGGGGGTAATTTTTGAAAATTAAGAAAGGAATTCAAGCAAGTTGAGAAGCATCAAAAGATAGCTAGAAATCCAAGGTAATTCTTCATTCTTGTTGCTCTTTCCTAGTACTTGACCAGCCTAAACTAGAACCATATGGGAGAAGGAAGTTTTATCCAAAAAGAAGGACGGAACAAGGGTTTTAGGCTATGGAGGAGAGGAATATGGCAAGAAATTGTAAGAAATACCTATGGAAAACGAAACTAAAAAGTGTACACTTCTTTAAGATTTTATAAAATCTAATTTTGTGTGAGTAATTCCTTGCATATTTGAATATTTCTTTGAGCTCCTAAGACCCCTAAAAACCCTCCCAAGTGGCTCTCCCATCAAGAAAAAATCGAAAAGCTTATGAATCTCCATTATGGTACTAGTTTCGGTGAAGGAAAGAATACTAAGTTAGGGAGTGTTTTAATTTGTTCTAGCCTTGGTTTGGAACTTTATATGATATTAGAAGATGGGAGAAACCATTAGAAAAAATTTAGGAGCCAGGGAATGGAAAATGGGACAATGGTGTCCATAATGGTGCTTTGGGAAGCAACTTGATTCTAAGCTTGTGTAAATGATTGTGTGAGATATCCAAAGACTTTGAATGAGGCCAAGAAGCCTAGAAATGAAAAGAAATGGGAGCCTAGAGCTTGAATTATGAAGGTTTCTTCAATAGGCCAATTATGGAACCATTATGCTACTTATGGAACCAAGTGTGTGTTCAAGGGTGAGTTTTGTGTCTTGGCTTACTTTAAGGGTGTAATTGTGTGTTGTTTATGGTGTTTAGGCCAATAGAACACCAACCCACCAAGGTGCACTTGTGAGTTCAAAAAAAGGGAAGGAAAAGATCAAGAAAAGCTTGCATAAATTTGAGATAGCTCTCCACCTCATTCTCCTTGCATTCTTGTGTGCATATGTATTTCATTGTATGCTTGCATGTGTTATTGTGACTTGATGACATGCCACTTGATGCCTTAACATTACATTGGTACCAATGTGTTTCCTTGAATGGCTTTGGTTGTGGAAATGGCTTATAAGGGTGAGGTGATGCTAAAAGTCTCTTGATAAAGGTGAGGAGATGTCAAAAGTTTCATGGCATAGGTGAGACAAGGCCAAAAGTTCCTTGGAAGGGTGAGGCCAAGTCAAAAGTCCCTAGGCCAAGGGTGAGGCAAATCCAAAAGTCCTAGAAATGGGGTGAGGTAAAACCAAAAGTCCCTAAAGTATGTTCTTGGCTTGAATGTGAATAAGTGGCATGGAAATTGTGACTTTGCACATTTTATGGTTGTTAAACCTTCCATACATATGCTTTGATGTGTATATTCCTTGAATGTGTGTATGAATGGGTGTGTGAGCTATTGAGATTCTAGGAATGTCACTCTACTTCCTTCTTTCCTCTTGACATGACTAGGTGGAATTCAAGTAACAAAGAATGCAAGCCAAGGCAGTTTAAAAGCCAAGTATTGATAGTTATATAGTTTGTTATGTAATTGAATGCCAAAGTTTCCTTGTACATATTATTTTTGTGGTGTAAGATTATAGACAATTGTAATATGATGTATGACTCTTGTATAGACAATATGTGGCATGAAGTCAATGGAAATAAGAATTTTGGCTTCTTGATGACTTGATGTATTAGTGCATTAATGAAAGTGGAATAACCAATTAAGATGCATGGGGTTTGAGACAACTTGGACAGTTCATACAAGTCATATTTATGCTTTCAAACTTGCCCAAGAGGTGCCAAACATTAAAAAAGGCTATTTGGACATATTTGGTATCTCATATGGAGCAAACATGGCCATTTTGATGAGTTATATCAATTTTTGTCCAAATGAGCTCTTCTTGGTTTGAAATTTTGTATTCATCTAGAGCTTATTGAGAAATTTGTAGGAAGATAAAGTGGCTATTATTTGGAGGTCTATGGAATATTTGGAAAATTTTTGAAGTTTGAAATTTTTTTTGGTTTGGCCACTAGTACTGTGCAATTGGTCCAAAAATGAATCTGTGTCAACCATGTGGCAAACGGCGTCCAATTGTCATGAAATTTTATACAAAGAAACTAAACCTTTCCAATGACTTACACTAATTAGAAGCACCTCATTTAGATATCTAGAGAGGGAGATATGAATTTTTAAAATTACCATCTTGTATTAGGCAACTTGTTAGACTTGTGTTGTTATTTGATTGATTTTTGGGGCCTGAACATTCTTGGATTGGTCTAGAGTTATTTTTTTCCTTCTAGCTAACATCTGTAGATTTCTAGATTGGTATCATTTTTATGGATTGGAGTTTTGTGGAATTAATTAGACATTTTTGAATTTTATGATAGTAAATTATATGAGTATTAGAGGGTAGTCAGACCTTTGTGGCTATTTCATTGTCAAACATGTCCTAGATGCGATTTTCATGACTAGGACTTATTTTTATGTAAAGTTGATTTCTAGAGCTTTCCAGAAAGCTATGGTTTGTATGATTTCAATTTTTCTACATTTAGTTATGATTTTTCAAATTTGCCCCGAAATCTGTTATGTGCTGCCCATGAGTTTAAGTGTAAATTTCAGGGTTTTTGACTTAGAAATCTTGGATTGGTTGATATTTTAAGTTAATTATGATTTTTTCCAATGGTAAATAACTAGAAAATGTTTTGGATGATTCACGAGGCCCACGTAACACGAATAGAAGAAATTAACCCTGATGTAATGCAATAAAAGTGTATTATTTTCATACTTTTCCTTACTTTTGTCTTGTGAATGTTCACCAATTGTTGAAAATGGAAGAGTATGATAATAAAAATATAAGGTATTACATCTATTAGTATCAGAGCAAAGGTTTAGGCACTTTTGCTTGATATTTGGGTTATTTTCGAGTGGAATATCTGTGTATATGTGTTTGAATTGTAATTGTGGGCTAAGGTTGTGACTCTTTTTCTATGAAAATGGTTGAGACAAGAGGAGGCAGAGGCAAGGGCAAACTAGCTAGGGAACCAAAAGTTGGGTCTAAGGATCCCTTGTGAGCTATCATGGATCGGATTGACAAATTTGAGAATATGATGGCCCAACAATAGTATATGATTCAGTAACAACATGAGATGATTGTGATCGCAGGACTCCCTGGCTAGACAGGAAGAAGCTAGGAGAAAGGCCCCTCAGTCTTAGTCTCAGCCTTCTATTGCTGGTACTGCACAGCCTTCCACCTTAGGTGCTCTACCCCCACCTCCTTAGGAGCTAGCCCAGACTCTACCATCCATTCAGAAATAATTAAATCAATTCAAGAAGAACAACCTACCAATGTTGGATAGGGAATTAGATGCGAAGAAGGCAAAGTCCTGGGTGATGGAGATAGAGAAGATATTCATAGTGATGGATAGCACCTTAGAGTAGAAAGCTCAGCTTGCCACTTTATGCTACGAAAAGAAGCTGACAAGTGGTGGCATAGTACGAAGTCTCTGATGGAGACTAAAAATTGACATATCACCTAGGAGAACTTCTTGACACAATTCTATGAGAAGTATTTTCTTAGTTCTGTAAGAAAGCAGAAAGAGGTGCAATTTATGGGGCTAAAATAGATCGATGACATGACGGTAGACCAGTACGTGGCTAGATTCATAAAGTTGTCTCGATATTCTTCCTACCTCTAGAGATATGATGATAAGCCCTAAAGGTACGAGCAATTTGAGATAGGGTTAAAGGCCCTAATCAGAGACAGAGTGACTCCACACAAGATCTAAAACTTCAATGTTATTGTGGAGATCAACAGGATAATAGAAAATAATTTAAAGAGATCATGCCTACTACCACCATATCTGGTCAAATAGGGGCCCTAAAATCAAAGAGACCGAGACCAGAGGAAGGAGCCAACTCCACACCTACTAGCAAGAAGAAGAGCAAGGTATAATAGAGCAGGAGGCCATAAAAAGGGAAGAAGAGGCAACCCTTGAGGACTTAATCATCCACACAACAATCTACAATGACATGTTACAAGTATGGGAAGCTAGGGTACATTGCCAAAAATTGTCCACAGGAAGATTTAGCGCCTATGCTTAGGTCACCTCCTAGGCCACAAACCTAGGGCAAGGTGTTTGCCCTTTCTTAGCAGGAGGCTAGTGCATCTCCTAATTTGATTTAAGGTACACTCATAGTGAATGATTTTTCTATGATTGCTATGTTTGATTTGGGTGATAGCCACTTATTTATATCCTATAATTGTGTGAGACATTTAGGTCTGGCCGTTAGTATGTTACCATTTGATTTGTCTATCACTATACCTATGAGAGGCCACGTTATTACTTTCCATGCTTGCCTGAATGTCACTATATAGTTTAACCATTGTTATACTACCATTGATTTGATTTGTATGCCATTCCATGATATTGATTTGATTATTAGCATAAACTGGATAACTACTAATAATGTTGTCCTTGATTGTGAGCACCACACCATCTCTATACCTTCTTATGGGACCATACTTAGGATAAGAGTCGAGTTATCCTTTATGACCACTGGCCAGGCTAAGAGATACTTAGAACATGGATGTCAGGGGTTTCTAATCTTTTTCTCTATTCAAGCTGAGGTAGAGAAAAGGATAGAGGAGATCCTGATAGTTAAGGAGTTCCCAGAGGTTTTCCCTAAAGCTTTTAATTTTAGTGGCCTACTCCTTAAGAGATAAATAGAATTGCCCATTGATATAGTGCCTGGGGCTGGATCAGTGTCTAAGGCTCCTTACAAGATGGCTCCCATCGAGCTTGTTGAGCTGAAAAAGTAGATAGAGGAGCTATTAGAGAAAGGGTTTATTTCCCTTAGTGTGTCACCTTGAGGAGTTCCAATGCTATTCATGAAAAAAAAGATGGTAGCTTAAGACTATGTATAGATTATAAAGAATTGAATAAGGTTACCATTAAGAATAAGTATCCTCTCCCTAGAATAGATGACTTGTAAGACTAGTTAACTGGGGCATTTATATTTTCTAAGATAGATCTTAGATCTAGGTATCACTAATTGAGAGTGAGAGCTGAAGATGTCCTAAAGATGACCTTCAGGACTAGATATAGGCATTATGAGTTCCTTGTGATGCCATTTGAGATGATGAATGTGCTCGCGGTGTTTATGGATTATATGAACAGGGTATTCAGACTATATCTAGATAAATTTGTTGTGGTCTTTATTGATGATATCTTAGTGTACTCCAGATCTTTTAAGGAGCATGAGAGACACCTGAGATTAGTCCTAGAGACTCTGAAAAATAAGGGATTATATGCCAAATTGAGTAAATGTGAGTTTCGGCTAATCGAGGTGAAATTCTTAAGTCATGTGATCTCACAAGATGGGGTTATAATAGATCCCTATAAAGTTGAGGCTGTGTTACTGTGGGATAGACCTAGAACTATCACCGAGGTTAGGAGTTTCCTTAGTTTAGCAGGATATTATAGATGATTTATTCAAGCCTTTTCTCAAATGGCCTTGCCACTCACAAGGCTGACTCAGAAGGATATACCTTGTATATGGGATGATAGATATGAGAGGAGTTTCTAAGAGTTAAAACTCTGATTGACCACTGCCCTTGTGCTAGTTGTTCCTGACCCTAGTTTACCATTTGTGATATAAAGTGATACCTCAAGGAGAGGGTTAAGATGAGTGCTGATGCAGCAGGGTAAGGTAGTGGCATATGCCTCTAGGAAGCTAAGGCCTCATGAGGAAAGCTATCCCACACATGACCTAGAGTTAGCTGTAATAGTTTTCTCTTAAGATTTGGAGGCACTATTTGTATGGTGCGAGTATATAGATTTATAGTGACCATAAGAGTCTGAAATACCTATTCGATCAAAAAGAACTCAATATGAGATAGAGGAAATGGATGGAATTCCTAAAAGATTATAATTATGTCTTAAAATATTATCCAGGTAAGGCCAACGTGGTGGGCGATGCCTTGAGTAGGAAATCCATCCATGCTGCCCATATGATGATTAGGGAGCAGGAGTTTCTAGAGAAATTTAGAAATCTAAACCTTTCTTGCTAACTGGTATCGGGTAGATTATATTTGATCGAGACCTAGATTGAAAATGAATGAGAATCCATATCTTAAATGCCCAGAGGGAGGATGAGTTTTTGAGGCAAATTAAGAGTGAGATTTCCTAAGGTAGGACCTTAGATTTTAGGATATCTAAGGATGGTGTGATAGTATATCAGGATAGAACCTATATGCCTAGTAACAATGAATTAAGAGAGAGAATTTTAGAAGAGGTGTACAAGAGTAAATATACTATCTACCTAGGTGCCAACAAGATGTATTAAGATCTGAAAAGAATTTTTTGGTAGCCAGGAATGAAGAATGACATCATAGATTATGTGGCAAGATGTTTAGTGTGCCAGAGGGTTAAAAAAAAGCACCAGAGCCTAACTAGGTTGTTGAAACCCTTAGATATCTCGAAGTGGAAATATGATAGTATAGCTATGGATTTTGTTATGAGGTTACCTAAGACATCCTCTGGACACAATGATATTTGGGTAGTTATAGATAGATTGACGAAGCCTACACACTTTTTAGTAATCAGAGCTATTTATTCATTAGATAGACTAACCTAATTGTATATATGTGAGATAGTGTGACTTCATGGAGTATCCAATAGCATAATATCTGATAGAGACCTAAGATTCACATTGAACTTCTAGAGGTTGTTACAGTACGCCTTAGGGACCAGGTTGCAGTTTAGCACTAGTTATCACTGTGACAACCCTACCTTCTTCTCAACGTATTTGTAGTTAAATACAAGATTATTAATTAATGATCAAGGTTTGAGGTCATTATATTTTACCACATTACGAAAATATGAGGAAATTTGAACCTTGATGTTAGGCTCATCACCATACTACCACAACAAAACAAAATTTGCATAAAAGAAATCCTACTACCATAAGAGGTTTATGATTCAACCGTTCATCAGTTTTAATACCCAATAACCACCCACAAGTGTTCCTATAACCTCTTTTACCATTACCGTTGAAGAAATTGTGGTTTCTAGGCTAAAAGGAGTAGGTTAGGGACTTGCACCGCGGCTTATAACTTCCCCGCTGTGGCCAAATTGCTCTCTGAAATCATTGGGTAAATTTCACAAATCTCGCCACTGCGAGTTGGACCTTTGCTGCGGCCAACCTATGTGGCGCCGTGGCGGAAACGCCTCCTGGAACTACTGTTATCAACTCCCACGATTCTCGCCTCAGCGCAATATATTTACGCCGCGACGAGTTTTGCTTCTGCCTAACCCTTATTTTATTTCCTCAACTCGCGTCGTGGCAGGACATAATGTGCCACGGCGAGTTTTGGTTATGTTACCCTCCTAGGCGATTTTTCCCACTTTGCACCACAGCGGGATTTATCAGGTCGCAGCGCTCCTCGCCACTGTTACTCCCCAGGTCAGTTTTCCACCTTTGCGCCGCGACGGGATTGGTTATGCCGCGGCTCCCTTTGGCTCTGTCTCTCTTTTGGCCGCGGCGAAGCCTTCTTAGCTGCGGCGAGACTTAGCCGCGGCGAGAATCCCTTCTGTAACTATATTACCTAAATTTTGCCTCCTATACTCCAAATCTCATCCTAGAAACACTCCTGGTCCACCTTCCCTTATTTTATGTGATCCTAATAGTGTTTACCTACCCTATTTACCCATCAATCCACCATTACCATTGCAAAACTTAATTACTACTTCCTACTTGCACAACTAGCTCATATTAGCAAATTCATGAATATATGACAGCAAGAACACATACATTAGCAGCAATTAACATCCCATGCACATTCCATAAAGATTTCATTCAACAATAGCTTATGTCCACATCCAAGGCATCATATAACTACAATTCCCATATGGTAATCCATATCACAATTTCAATAAAACCAGATATATGATACTATAAGTTCATACATTAATATTCAACTATAATAACACTTAAATCCTTAACGGTTACATTTCAATCAAACAAAATATGAACGCCTACACTTGGCAACATGATTACATGATGATGCTATGTAAACTAATAACAAAATTGCATCTACCTTATTCTACTCAGACCAAGTGTAGCTCCCCACACCCGGCCTCAGCTCATGGATGTTCATCCACTTGCTTGCCCTTATCCTTACCCGAAGAACCTTCACCTAAAATATTAATCCCATAAAATAGGGTGAGATATAAATCTCAGTAACCAAGGAAATTCCATCATATATCCAGTTTAATTAGCATATAAGTATGAATTAAAATCAACATTAGAATCATAACCATCATATCAGCAAATGAATCAATTAAGCTATCATGATTACTATCCCATACTAGCAATCATAATATCACATGTTAAAGGCCATTACAACGAGAAAGGCCCGTCCACGGCACCCACTCCCTATTGAGCATAATTGGGGCTCAGTGCATCTGGGTTTGATCATAACCCGGTGCTCGATCGAAGCACATGCACGAGTGGTAGCCGCACCACAGCTCCACCATGGACTCACAAGGTCCAATCACAATTCAACAGATAGCCAACCAATTCATTCAATATTTTCAATCAATCATATACAGCAACATATGAAATTAAATCAAATATATACATGGAATTGATATAAACCCGGTTACCTCACTTGTAGAAAAATTGCAACAGCCACCACAAATCCCAAATTCAGATTAGAGTGTCCTTCACCAGAAAACTCAATATTCCACCCAAAATCCTAAGCAAATTCGTATAGAATTAATACCCATTTTATAAATTAGGTATAGGGGTCTCAAATTAACAAATGAAGCATCAAAATGGAGGGTTTAAACTCACCTAATGTCAGCCCTAACCTCAACCTACGAATTTCACCAAGAAAATCCCAAAATACTCACATTTCAGATTTTGGGTTGGATGAAAATGCTCCAAATGAAAAACTAATCAAGCCAAATTAAAGAGAAAGATGAGGGGGTTAAGTTGTATAACTATTACCTTGGCTGAATCTTACTTTAAATGTGAGAAAATGCAGAATTCTTGCTCCAAACCCTAGCCTCCTCTCCAAGCTCCGAATTTTCTCTGTGTTTTGTGTTTCAGCAAGTGTGAGGAAGAGGCTGATGTATTAGGGTTTTAGTTGGGTTTAAGTTAGGTCAAAAATAGGTCATGGGCTGCTCCAAGGTCCATCTCCATTTGGGTTTCAGATTTTAAGTTGTTGGCTAGTTTTAAAGTGTTGGGCTGCAGAATTTTACTGGGCCAGTTTTATGCATTAGGTTGCTGAAGTTTAATTAAGTTTAGGCTAAGTTTGAAGAGCTCAAGAATGTGGGTCTGCACAAGGGTTATTGGGCCACTTAGAAGAGTCTATACAAGACGGATTTTGGGCCTCCATCACACTAAATTGGGTTGGGGCTGCACCTAACCCATTGGGGCTCCATTAGCCTCTTATCATGATCTATTAATTTAAGCCTAGATAGGATTTCTATCTCAATTAAATCTCAACCCATATTAATTATTCCTAATTAATCTAATCCATGAGTAACACCTTAATTAATTATGGGGTGTTACAATCAATCCCAGACAGATGGTCAGATTGAGAGGACCATCCAAAGCTTAGAGGACTTGTTAAGGGCCTGCGTGTTAGAAATGAGGGGTAACTAGGATGTGTATCTGCCGTTAGTAGAGTTTGCATATAATAACAACTACCATTCCAGTATTTAGATGGCCCATTATAAGGCTTTGTATGAGAGAAAGTATAGTTCTCTCTTTTGTTAGGTTGATCTACGTGAGAGGAGTTTACTAGGACTTGAGTTAGTAGACCAAACTACCTAACAGATAGAAATGATTAGAAAGAAACTTCTTACGGCCTAAAATAGGTAGAAAAGTAATGTCGATAGAAGAAGGAGGCCGTTAAAGTTTGAGATTGGGGACTATGTATTCACCCAAGTATCTCCAGTGACTGGGGTAGGTCGGTCTATAAGGGTAAGGAAGCTTAGTCTTAGGTATATTAGTCCATTCGAAATCCTTGAGAAAGTTAGACTCATGGCCTACTGATAGCCTTACCTCCTAACTTAGCCCAAATCCATAATTTTTTCATGTCTCTCATCTGAAAAAAGTACTTACAAGACCTCTCACATATCACAGAATATGAGCATGTTCAATTACAGGAAAATCTTTTTTATATAGTGAAACCATAGAGGATTGTGGACTCTAAACTAAAACAGCTAAGAAACAAGAGCATCCCTCTAGTGAAAGTGGTTTGGAAGGGTTTAACATCTGAAGAGGCAACCTGGGAGCTAGAGGATGAGATAGAAGTATCCAGAGCTATTTCTCTAAGGTATGTATTTAAATTTTGAGGATGAAATTTATTTTAAAAGGAGAAGAAAATGTAATGAACGTAATTTTCGTAAAATATTGAAAGGAGCTAAAAGCAAGTTCCCTAAAATGAGCTAGAAAATGTCTCAACAAATTTGGGTAGAGTCATAGACTTCTAAAAATGATAATTCCAGGCTCAGGTGGAAGGAAAAATAGAGTTAAGATAATGAAACAAATTATGACAAAAACTAACAAAACATAATGGTATTTTTGCAAATAAGTGCAACTTGTGAAAAAACACATAGGAGGGCTTTTTAAATGGGAAATTTGAGTTGCCCAAGGGTCTTAGAGGCCCCAAAAACCATGGGAAGCTCCAGAACTGGTGACACCCCTTTGGTGTATATTTTCAAATGGTGGTGAGCTTCAACTTTAACGGATTCATCCCAGGAGATTTTAGCTCCAATTTGAGTAATTCCAAAAATATGTCATTAAATTAGGAACCTAAATATTTTAATGGAAAAGACAGTTCTAAAAAATGAGCTAAAACAAGGGCGAAACAAAATTGTCATTATGAAAGGATAAAATTAGAATTTTTGAAAAAGTAAGTTTCTTGAAGCTTCCACATACTTCTCCCTTTTTCTCCCACCTTCTTAAGTATAACATCCAGTTTTCTGAAAACGAGAGAAAATGTGAGAAACGTAATGTACGATTTTTCCATCAACGAACGAAATTCACCGGATACAAAAAGAAGTCCCCAAAGATGATGTAGTTAAGGTCCTAAAAAATTTGGGAAGCATTTTAGACTCCTAAAAATGAGAATCCCAAGCTCAGATGGAAGAAAAAACAGAGCTAGAATGAAGAAACAATTTCTTACAAAAAGCTTATGAAATGTAATGGAGTTTTTTGTAATTTTGAGCAAATTTTGGAATTCACATAAGAGGGTTTTTTAAATAAAGTTTTTGAGTTTTCCAGGGTTCTCAAAGGCCCTGAAAACCATGGGAAGGCCCAAGACAACTAAAGCCCCTCCGGTTGATATTTTTCAACGTCAGTGTACCCGAATTTTGACAGATTCGTTCGAGAAGGTTTTAGCTCTGATTTGATTGATTCCAAAGGCATTTTACTAAATTGGGAGCTTAAATTTCATAATGGAAAACACAATTCTAAAAAAGGAGTAAAACAAAGGAGAAACGAAAATGCTAAGAACGAAGGGTAAAATGAAAATTTTTGAAAAGTGTAACCTCCTCCCACCTATATATATGATGTGCCCTTCTTCTCCCTTCATTTTGCACTACCAAGTTCTACCCAAAACTAGAGGAAAACCCTAGGGAGAGTGGCACACAAGAGGAAGGCAAAGAGGAGGAGAAATCAAAGGCTTAAGGTATGAAAAATTAGTAATTTTTCATGCTCTTTCTCTTCCAAACTTCTTATCCTTCATTCTCCTTTATTTCCTATAATTATAATAAAGTATATGGATCTGTTGTAATGGAGAAATTGAGGGAAAAATTTGGATTTGAAGAGAGGAGCTCAAAGAACACAAGATTCAAGTGAGAAAAAGCAAGAAAATAAGGTAAATCTTGCATCCTATAGTAGCTACTCCTCCCTCCTTCTTCTCCATATTTCGCCCCATGTGTGTAGATGCTAGAGGGCTAGAATTTTGAGGGAAACCAAGGGTGAATTCCACGAATTTAAGGGAGGAGAATAAGAATATGCAAAGAAATTCAAGAAAAAGCCATGGAATTTCAAGGTGCAAAACCTAGTGTTTTAAGTGCACGTTGTAAAATCTGATTTTGTATGATGATTCTTACACCTAAATAGAGTTTAACTGAGCACCTAAGATCCCTAAGAGGCTCCCCAGATGCATCTCCCCTTGAGAAAACAAAGAAAACTCCAAGAAGGCCAAAAGAGCCATATGTCTCGCCCAAGTAAGGAAAGGGTAGCTAGGAAGAGTTTTAAATTTTTCTAAACCCATTCTTGAGTCATATATGATGAATGAAAATGAGGGGAGGCCTTGGAAAAAATTTAGAACCCATAGAAAGTGAGTTGGTACTTTAGGTTCCATATTATGACCTAAAGAAGTAACATGTAATTAGGCTCCTTGTTTTAATTGTGTGATGACTCCAAGAAGCTTAAGAGGAGTTAAGAATCATATTTAAAAGGAAAGAATGGAGCCTAGAATTTATTTGAGGGGTTTTACTTCATTAGGTGCAATTATGGACCAAGTGGACAAGATAATGGAAGCCAACCATCTTGAAGGAAAGAGTTTAACAACAAAGTATTTGAGTTTTGCTACTTTAAGACCATATTTATGTCAAATGTTGTAACCAATGCTTGTATATGGTCTATGACCTTTGGAACATATGTAATTATGATAATATATGGTGTAGAAATGAAAGAATGTACTATGTGAATGATAGAATGTAAATTAGGTATGTATGGACAATGTAGCTTCATGAATGGTAGTATGGAATTATGCATATGTGTGGATGAAATAGAGAAAATGAGATACATGGAGTTTGAGACCATTTGGGTAGCGTACACAAGTCCTAATTATACTTTTAGACTTGCCCAAGAGGTGCCAAACCCCAAGAAAAGCCATTTGGACAATTTGGTATCCTATATGGAGCCAAATTTGATCATAATAGAACTCTATATCACTTTTTAGCCAAATAAGCTCTTCTTGATTTGAGTTTTGGCATGCAATTAGGACTTATTGAGAGATTTTTTGGAAGCTAAAGAACATAATTTTTTGAGGTCTACAGAATATTTGATGAATTTCCAAAGTTAGAAAATTTTTTGGTTTTGGTCATGTCACTGTTCATACTGGTCTAAAAATGAAATCTATTAGACAGGGCTCACATGATATCCAATTGCTACAAAATTTTATACAAAGAAACTAGACATTCCCAGTGACTTTTACCAACTAGAAGCACCTCATTTAGAGTCCAGAAAGGGAGATATGAATTTTTAAAAATTCTGTCCAATATCAGGAGCTTCACCCTACCTCAGTTATTGTTCTATTGAATTTCGAGGTGTGGGCGTGCTTGAGCTGGTTTGTAGTTATTTTTTCCCTCTATCTAACATCCACATATTTTCATATTGGTATCATTTTCATGGATTGGATTTTTTTGGAATTAATTTTCAAAATTTGCTACAGAAATCTATGAAAGCACCAGTAAGCAGTTTGATGCTTGGACAATATTGAATATCAAACATCCTCTATGATTGATGTTATGGTCTGGACATATTTTTAGTATGAAATAGACATCTGTAGCTTTTTATAATAACCAAGAATGTATGATTTTAATTTTTCTAGAATTAGTTATAAATTTTCAAAATTTAGTCAGAAAAGAGCCAAATTTTGGCTGAAAATATACATGAATATTTTGACCTTTCCTTTGAATTTCATGAATTGTAGGCCACATTTTATGGAGTAAATGAGTTGTATTCATGCAATTAAATATGGGAATGTGATGTATGAGCTCATATGGCCCACGTGACACTGAATAAAATTTGTATATATGACGCAACACAAGAAAATGTATTGTTTTAATAGATTTTTTTACTTTATGGAATTGATGATGTAAAGCATGGGAATGTGTTAGAAATAAGCTAGAAATATAAGGTATTACATTAAGCATGACTTTCCTTTGCCCAAAATTCAGAGAATGACCTGCTCTCTTAAGCGCACAAGAAGGAAGAGAAAAATCAAGGAAAAGGTAAGAAAATTTGTAAATTTTCATGCTCTTTCTCCCTCCAACCTTGCTCCCCTCCTTCTATGCTTTCTTTCTATGATTTTCTTAAAGGAATTGGTTCTATTTTTAGTCTATAACAAGGGGAATTTTTGAAAAGAAGGGAATTCAAGCAAGGGAAGAAGTATCAAAAGAGAGCTAGAAATCTAAGGTAATTCTTCATTCTTGTTGCTCTTTCTTAGTGCTTGTTCAGCCTAAACTAGAACCATATGGGAGAGGGAAGTTTTGTCTAAAAACAAGGAAGGAACAAGGGTTTTAGGCCATGGAGAAGAGGATTATGGTAAGAAATTGCAAGAAAAACCTATGGAAAACAAAATAGAAAAGTGTAGGTGTCTTTAGGGTTTTATAAAATTTGATTTTGTGTGAGTAATTCCTTGACTATTTGAATGTTTCCTTGAGCTCTTAAGACCCCTAGAAACCCTCCCAAGTGGCTCTCTCATCAAGGAAAAATCAAGAAACTTGTGAACTTCCATTATTGTGCTAGTTTCAGCCAAGGCAAGAATACTAGGTTAGAGAGTGTTTTAATTTGTTCTAACCTTTGTTTGGGACTTTATATGATGTTAAAAGATGGGAGAAACTATTGAAAAAAATTTAGGAGCCATAGAATGAAAGATGGGACAATGGTGACCATAGTGGTGCTTTGGAAAGAAACTTAATTCTAAGCTTGTGTAAATGATTGTGTGAGGGATCCAAAAACATTGAATAAGGCCAAGAGGCCTAGAAATGGAAAAAAATAGGAGCCTAGAACTTGAATTGTGAATGTTGCTTTAATAGGCTAATTATGGAACCATTATGCCACTTATGGAACCAAGTATATGTTCAAGAGTAAGTTTAGTGCCTTGGGTGGCTTCAAGTGTGTAATTGTATGTTGTTTATGTTGCTTGTTTAGGTCATAATATGGAACCTAAGGCACCAAATCACTTTCTATGAGTTCTAAATTTTTTCCAAGGCCTCCCCTCATTTTCATTCATCAAATATGACTCAAGAATGGCCTTAGAAAAATTTAAAACTCTCCCTGGCTAAGAGAACCCATTTAGGCCAAGGCTATGAAGCATATTGGGTTCCATGGAGCTTTCTTTGTTTTCTCAAGGGAAGAAGCATATAGGGAGCCTCTTAGGGATCTTGGGAGCTCATTTAAACTCTTACTTAGGCCTAGGAATCATCATATAAAATCAGATTTTATAAGGTGCAATTGAAACCCTAGAACTTGCATCTTGAAATCTAATGGTTTTTTGATAATTCCCTTTGCATATTCTTAATCTCCACACCCTTTTTCCTTAGATTCATGCTTGGTTCTAGCTAAAAATCATCTCCTCCTAGGGTTTTCTCAAGTGGGGCGAAATGGTGGAAAAAGGCACCAAAAATGACAACCATAGGAAGAGAAATTACCTTATTTTCTTGCTTTTTCTCACTTGAATCTTGTGTTCTTTGAGCTCCTCTCTTCAAATCCGAATTTTCCCCTCAATTTATCCCTTAAAACAGATTTATAGACTTCATGATAATCATAGGAAACAAAGGAGAATGGAGGAGAAGAGATTTGGAAGAGAAAGAGCATGAAAAACTACTAATTTCCATACATTAAGCCTTTGATTTCTCCTCCTCTTTGCCTTCCTCTTATGCGCCACTCTTCCTAGGGTTTTCCTCTAGTTTTGGGCAAAACTTGGTCGTGCATAATGAGGGGAGAAGAAGGGCTCATCATATATATAGGTGGGAGGAAGTTATACTTTTCAAAATTTCCCATTTTGCCCTTTGTTCTTGGCATTTTCGTTTCTCCTTTGTTTTAGCTCCTTTTTTAGAATTATCTTTTCCATTATAAAATTTGGGTTCCCAATTTAGTAAAATGCCTTTGGAATCACTCAAATTGGAGCTAAAACCTTCCTAAATGGATTCGTCAAAGTTTGAGCACACTAACGTTGGAAAACGTCCATCGGAGAGGATTTAACTGTCTTGGGGCTTCCCATAGTTTTTAAGGCCTCTGAGAACCCCGGAGAACTCAAAACTTTTCATTTAAAAAGCCCTCCTGTGTGAATTCCAAAAATTACTCGAAATTACGAAAATGCCATTACGTTTCGTAGGCTTTTCGTGAGAAACTATTTATTCATTCTAGCTCCATTTTTCTCTCCATCTGACCCTGGGATACTCATATTTAGGAGTCTAGAATGCTTCCCAAATTTTTTGGGACCTTAACTCCATTGTCTTGGGGGACTTCCTTTTGTATCTGGTAACTTTCGTTCATTAACAGAGAAACTCTACGTTACGTTTCTCACATTTCCTCTGGCTTTCAGGGAACCAGATGTTACACTAAGCATACATGTCTCATCTTATAGCATAAATGACAACTTGATATAGCATAACAATCACCATTATACAAACATACAAGCTTAAAGAAAGAGAAAGGAAAACTACCACCTTAGCAAACTTTGCTCCTCAAGCCTTGGAACTCGATTTACTTACTTTTGGAGTTCCCAAACAAATATCATACCTATAATCATAATGATAATTCATTACAATCAACATATAAACTTTAACTTTTAAAGTAGTATGACCCTTTTAAACTCATTGGAACCACTGAAATTAGAAAAATCTAACTCCTTCCCTTCCAATCCATTATGGCCAAATAGTCTGCATTTCTTGGCCAAATTTTAGAAATTTTATTCCATGAGTTTTGGGAGCTTTCCTACAGGTATTACTAGCTAAAAACACCCTTTTGAATCCATTTAAATGGATAAAATTATCAAATTCCAGCCCCAACAATACGTTTTGGTCATAACATAACCTAGCTCCGTTTTAGGCCCAAAAGTGAGTTTCTTTAGTTCTAAAAATTCCATAGCCTCTTTCTTCATGTTTTAGGACTTGAAATTTGGTATACGTGACATTAAGACATTAAAAAAATACCATAAGAATTTTGGAAAAATTCAGACAATATCTCCCTAACATTTCCATTTTCTCAAAAATTACAATCTTTGTGTTTTTCAAAGTTCCAGCACACAACAAAAATGGATAAGTTCATATGGCCTCCATAGTCAATATATAAACTCCATTCCTAGGCCTTCATATTTAGCATATAAAATCCATTTCTAATAATCCATATGCTATCCAAAAGTGACTCATAGTTAGGGTTTAACAAAACTAACTTAAACCATGTGATTTTCAAGTGCAAGGTAAAGAAAACTTACTCTTTAAGCTTAATCCTTGCTTCCTTTGCTTTTCTCACACTAAATTCCCTTCTTTTCCCACTTAATGAAACATTCCACCTTGAAGAAATCATGAAGATGCAGTTGCCCTTTGGAGAAAATATTTAAAGGATAAAGAAGATGAAGAAATTTAGTGAAGAATGGTGGTAGTTTTGCTTGATTTCACTTCTTCTTCCACTTGTTCTCCCCCTCTCTCTCTATTCACATTTTCCTCTCCTTCTCCCTTGTGTGTGGCATGAAAATGATGGAATGGAGGTGAAAGAGACGAACTTAAATGAAGTTAAATGGTCATACCAAATTTGGACCCTTGGATAAACCTTTTCAAGATCAAATCTTACCATTCCATTCCTTTTTTCTTTTGATTTTTTAATTTCATGACTAAATATCTTCTTCCAAAAATTCCTTGGCCACACACTTGGATGCCTATTCTTAGCCCTTAAGTTATGGCTAGTAACCATGGTAAATTTTCTTAACTCAACTATGGTCAGTTTTTTACTCAACCATGGTTAATTTCTAACCTAACCATGGTTAATTCTTTAACCTAACCAAAATGTTTTTCTTCTTTCCTTTATATTTTATATTTACATTTAGGTTTCATTTTCTCTAAAGCCCTAATTATATCTTCTTTTCTCTTATTGGGCCTTTAGAATTGGCTATTGGGCCTTACAGCAGTCTAAAAATCAATGTCCGGACCCCGATTAAGGTTTTACAATACAATACGTACCTTTAGACTTTCAAAAATTTATAAATATTGTTTCCTCTACTTTCTGGCCATACTGAGCCTCAAACATGGATCAGGGGCCCTCAAGCTCAATCCTTATAAATTTTGGTGTCAATCGGACATTCGGGTCTTTAAGTGTAATTTTTATCGTTTTGTATTATGATTATGTTCTAAAATTTTCATTTATTACAATTTAGTCTCTGAAACTCCTTCAGGGTTTCTTAACCCTTTATCTATTTTTATTTCTATAGTTATTACAACTTCTTTTTTTATTTTGCTCATGACTACTGATCGGGCTAACCGGATCTCGAACAGGATCCTACCTGGCTATCTGGACAATGTGGTGTCATTGGACACGTCTCATCAAATGGAGTTTAACTAAGTCACAAATTTCTAAGATTCCAGCCCAATTTTTGGATATTCATGCCTAAAGCCATGACTAGAGGGTGAAACTATGGTTCCCTGAACTTTCAGGCAATTTATGCATTTTTCCCGACACATAACTTTTCTTTGCATTTTAGTCTCTGGCCCTTCATACTTAACTTCGAAGACTCTTTGGAACCCCTTTTTTATCATCTATTTTGGCCCCAATTTTAAGGCACCTCTGGCTTTGACTCATCATTATTTATGGTCTAGAATATTATTATAATTTTGTTGGACCTCAATTTACTCTATTTGGGATACTTCCTTTTGTATCCGATGAATTTTGTACGTTGACGAAGAAATCATATGTTACGTTTCTCGCGTTTTCTTAGGTTTTCTTGGATTTTTGAGGCACCAGATATTACATTTCTTCCCCCCTTAAATAAATTTTGTCCTCAAAATTTAAGGTACATTCTCATATGACCTTTCTTATATCTTTGCTAATTGATCTTTTCTTACCCTTTCCTTTTCAAGTCTGAACTGTGTTTTACTCTCTTTATTCACTTGTGAGGGCTTATATAACTCTTCAGCTTAATAATTGATCATCATGCTCTTACTCTTTCCTGTACTAACATTGAAGAGCAAATACCACTGATTACTGCTGAATTCTGGTGGGATGCTAACTATGCTCATAATCTCAATTAATGGAGACGTACTGTACCATTTACTTTATTTAAAGATTGCACCTGACCCCTTTTTGAATATATAGTCTAGCATATAGGGATCTCTTTATCCCTCGATCAGGGCTAATATCTGTTGGGTAGTGGTTTATCTGGTTTTAGCTCTGAAAAGCTACTTTCTTTCTTTCTTCATCCTACATGCTACAATCATCTAGTAAGGATATAGTGAGTGGTCTAACTGTCTAAGTATAGCCTCACTATCTCTGATGGCAATAGTATATCAGACTTAGAAGATCTCTAGTCTCTAAGACAAAAGCTAACTGAAACTCTACTGGTCTCTGAGACTAACTGCTTTGTAAAAACTATCTCAAACTATCATCTTACTAGAGAAATATCATATTATAACTGGGGACTCTCTGTAACTCTGTGGGATCTATTGTGACCCCTATTTTTACTATGACCTTTCAGAGCTCTACTAGGGTCAACTGCAACCCACTGTACTATACTAGGATCTACTGTGATCCATCTCTGGGAGACGTCAAAGCCTAAGATAGTATATAAAAATAAAAATATATGCTCACTAAGTTTGGTAATTGTTGCTCATAATTTCTAAGGCTCAACTCAGATGTTTCTCATGCTCTTCATGCAAAGTGGGTTATGTATCATTTGATTCTTTATGATCCTATCATACTACTACTCAGGAGTATTTTAACTTTCCTTTACTACTCCTTATGGGATCCTTAAGTTTCCACTTCAGCCCTTTGTACTTAGGCTTTCTTTTCTTACTCTATTGGCTTAGCTTGCTAAATTTATACTTATTCTATCTTTCCTCTCATATCCTATAATTTCTAACTATGCCCACGTTCTGCTTTTGAGTGCCTTGGCACTAAGGCATCTCATCCATTAAGTGTGGCTAACATCTCTAGTTGGAGAGAGGCTATACACTGATCCCTTCTTATTTCATTTAATTATATTATAAGGGATTCAGATCATACATACTGAACTCGTGCTATCTAAATCTGAACATTCTTTACTATTAACACGTTCTTTTCTATATTATTATTCTTTACTAGGGATTCCTTTTCTTCATGCTTTTCTCATCGTTCTGATACTACTAGAATCCCTTATTTATTTTTCTTTAGCTCATCTTTTGATTTAACTACTAAGATACTCTTCGATTACTGGGACACTTTTTATGATTGATGACATTGTTTGCTATGCACTCAAGTCACATTAATACTGGGTTGGCCAGACCCAATATCATGTAACCATTGTTGTAAGCATACCATAACATCAAACACTAATACACAGGTGCCTCATGGCTGAGCTTAAAGTCATTATCGCTTGTATATTACAAGTTTCCCAATAATCTAAAGTATACCTCCCTTACTTTTCTTTATCCTCTTTATTTCTGTAAGACACTTAGGGAAACGAGAACTCTTTCTCTACTTCATCCCGGGGTCACTTTACATTGCCTAACTATTTTTATTTTGG
Organism: Erythrophleum ivorense; assembly: GCA_026724425.1. NCBI lineage: Eukaryota > Viridiplantae > Streptophyta > Magnoliopsida > Fabales > Fabaceae > Erythrophleum > Erythrophleum ivorense. The sequence continues at coordinate 42,564,953 of JAIUCV010000001.1, read as the reverse complement.
GCATTATCATGCAAAAAGGACATCTATGCTCAAGTACATCAACTCAATATTTATTCTTAATCCATTATGTCCTCAGCTTGAACACCATCATATATTCTCTCCCTTTTACCTTTACTATCCTTTTACTTAGGTAAAAGGATGTTCTACTACTGATTGTCCCTCCTGCTAATTAATGTTTCTTTATGCTTAAGAGCACCTGCATTTTTTCTGGGTTCCTCTACTTGTTCACTCTCTATAACATCAAGGGAGGTCTACTTTCTCTCATACTCTTACTTTTCTCTTAACTAGACCATCCCTTTGTAGGAAAATTCTATTTCATGAAATCCAAGGAATTTCATTCTGTGGCACTCTTGGCTTACACTCTTTCTCTGCCTAATGCAAAGACTCATCTTCTTAAGTGGTATCTAGCTCCTTCAAGCTTCCCTGAGGGTACTAAGGCACTAATTATTTGTCTCAACTCGTTTATAATTTTGGATTAGAGCTAAGCTTTCTCTTTGTTCAACCTCTTTAGTCCATCCCCAGGAGTATAGTATACTAATTTTAGGGTTCTACTAACTCAGTCTAAGACATGTACTCTCAATGTCTGGATTCTACCTTACTAAAAACTTATGCTCTACTGAGTGCTCTAATTACTCATGTGCCTTAACCCTATATTATTCTCATATTGGGGAGCTCGTTTGACTAACTACTGGACCCTTGTTTGCTTACTTTTCTATGTTCAATCTGTTCATTTAGTATTAATAAATTGAGGGTGTTTCTTCTGAGGCTAGTTTCTCAGCTTTTTCTCGCTTCCTTTATCATTATACTTTACAATTCAGGGGGGTCTATCTAAGATTTTACTAATCACTACTGGGTGGTTTCCCTAGCTCGGGATATCTTATCCTCCCTTCATCAATCTAAGGAGAACCTTCACTAAGCTCTCAGTCAATTTAATTTCTCCTTTTACACTATGTTCTCTTTTTACACATCTCACCTTACTTGGAAGATGCTACCGGTCACTTTTCTTAAGCTTCAGCTCATACTTAGTCTGAGCTGCCTATCTCATCAAACCTGTAGCTTATAATAAGTCCTATTAACTTACATGGACTTACAATGAGCTTAGTACATGTTAAACTATTCTCATTCTCTTCTGAATCTCTATCATTAGGCTAATCATGCTCATTTTTAGGTGTTACCTATGAGGCACACCCTTCTGGAGCACTCACTACATTCCTCACTATTGGTAGTCTTATCTTATGTTAATTTCAAGGTTACGTTAACATCCCATCAATAGGGTCCAGGATCTCCTCAACAAGATCTCATATATTGCAGTGCAAAATTCAAGACCCTGTTAACAAGGTTTTCCTGACAGTGTCGACATGGTCTTAAACTCATCATGTTAGCTCGTCATTTAGAATTTTATAGGGTAGCATCCTAAGTTAGAGTCAATGCCTTACAGACGGGTCTCAACAACTTTATTATTCCTATGTGTAACATTCTCTAAGAGTTCCCTTCTCAATTTCAACTATTAGGCCCACTAATCACATGTTATTTACTGATTTTTTTCGTGACCAATTAATGCTCTTTTTCTTTATTTATACTAGGGGTCATCGCTCTTTGTGCATCGATTGACCCCATAATAGCTCATTCCTTTAGTTGTCCTAAATATGACCAACAAGGCCTTTCATGTTACAGTACGCTCTGCTATAACTAAGAGCTTTTTCTTTAGCTATGTGATCCGAGCCTCACCATCTCTGTTTGCAGCCCATCATTAAAGCTTGAGGATTCCACCTCTTCCTTTACTCATACACATACATAACTAACTGCTACCTCTAGGTTATTGGGGCTCTATAGAGTGTAACTTATAACTCAAACCTCTAGCTTGAGGGAATTGCTTTCTAGGCTCTTCACATCATCATAATATTTGAGTGTCATGGTTAGGGGGAAATAACTTTCTTAACCCTCAATCTGTGCTGTAGTAGCTTTACCTCATATTGTGCTGCCTCACTACTTGCCCCTGCATCGGGCAAGACATCCCTCAACGGTCTGAGTATGGCACTCAGGGAGATTAGACCTATCATAACCTCTCTAGGTAAGCCTTTCTAGCAGCTACACAATCCTCTCTTACTACCTAATACATAGAGCTTGCCACTGATCCTGACAAGCTACTATAAATTATAGGGCTCTAGCCATTGGATCACCTAACTCTATTTTAGAACTAAAGGTCGATCTCACTCACTACTAACTACCTACTCACGACCATTTACAACTCACTTAGCATAAATAAAACATAAGTCACCTTTACACACCCAAGATACCTTATACAAGGCTTTTCATAACTCTATAAACCTTTACATAGCCTTATAGACACATTCTTAACCCATAGACAACCTTAGAAAAGCTTGAAACTTTGCTTTGATACCACAAATGTCATACCTTACTATATAACATTTTTCCTACTACAAATACCTCATATAGAACTTAGAGGAATCAATAGAAACCTGAATTGATTAAAATTTTCTTTTTACTTCAGGGTTGGGTATATACATGGCTTTCTATTATAAGCCCTATTATTATATAGCATTATAACATAACTCATACATACCATAATCCAAAGATATTTAATTATATGACAAAATGTGATGCATAAAAGTAAGGTCCTCAATTTATACCTCCACACCCTTCACCCTTTCTTTGCTTGAACTTGGACCTAGCATGGGTTATATTTGGGGTGAGATTATGAAATCTCAATAGTAGTAAACAAATCTCGTTCACAAGCAAGCATGTAAGTACATAACATAATGCCAATCGAGATGCCACATACCACCACATAGCAATACAAGGAATTTCATACAAGGCCAAACACAATCTAAGCATACATGTCTCATCTTATAGCATAAATGAAAATTTGATATAGTATAACACTCATCATTATACAAACATACAAGCTTAAAGAAAGACAAAGGAAAACTACTACCTTAACAAACTTTGCTCCTCAAGCCTTGGAACTCGGTTTACTTACTTTTTGAGTTCCCAAACAAATATCATACCTATAATCATAATGATAATTCATTACAATCACACACATAAACTTTAAATTTTAAAGTAGTATGACCCTTTTAAACTCATTGGAACCACTGAAATTAGAAAAATCCAACTCCTTCCCTTCCAATCCATTATGACTGAATAGTCTGCATTTTTTTGCCAAATTTTAGAAATTTTAGTCCATGAGTTTTGGGGGCTTTCACATGTGTATTACTAGCTAAACGAACCATTTTGAATCCATTGAAATGGATAGAATTATCAAATTCCAGCCCCAATAATACGTTTTGGTCATAACATAACCTAACTCTGTTTTAGGCCTAAAAGTGAGTTTCTTTGGTTTTAAAATTTTCATAGCCTCTTTCTTTATGTTTTAGGACTAAAATTTGGTATACATGACTTTAAGACATTAGAAAAACACCATAAGAATTTTGGGAAAATTCAGACAACATCTACCTAACATTTCCATTTTCTCAAAAAATTACAATCTTTGTGTTTTTCAAAGTTCTAGCACACAACAAAAATGGATAAGCTCATATGGCCTCCATAGTCAATAGATAAACTCCATTCCTAGGCTTTCATATTCAACATATAAAATCCATATACTGTCCAAAAGTAACTCATAGATAGGGTTTAACAAAACTAACTTAAACCATGTGATTTTCAAGTGCAAGGTAGAGAAAACTTACTCTTTAAGCTCAATCCTTGCTTCCTTTACTTTTCTCACACTAAAATCCCTTCTTTTCCCACTTAGAGCAACATTCCACCATGAAGAAATAATGATGATGCAATTGCCCTTTGGAGAAAAAAGTTACAGGATAAAGAAGATAAAGAAATTTGGTGAAGAATGGTGGTAGTTTTGCTTGATTTTACTTCTTCTTCCACTTTTTCTCCCTTTCTCTCTCTCTCTTCATGTTTTTCTCTCCTTCTCCCTTGTGTGTGGCATAAAAATGATGGAATGGAGGTGAAAGAGATGAACTTAAATGAAGTTAAATGGTCGTACCAAATTTGGACACTTGGATCAACCTTTTTAAGATCAAATTTTAGCCTTCCATTCTTTTTTTCTTTTGATTTTTTAATTTCATGACTAAATATCTTCTTCCAAAAATTCCTTGGCCACACACTTGGATGCCTATTCTTAGCCCTTAAGTTATGGCTAGTAACCATGGTTAATTTTTTTAACTTAACCATGGTCAGTTTTTAATTCAACCATAGTTAATTTCTAACGTAACTATGGTTAATTCTTTAAACTAACTAAAATATTTTTCTTCTTTCCTTCTTATTTTATATTTACATTTAGGTTTCATCTTCTTTAAAGCCTTAATTATATCTTCTTTTCTCTTATTGGGCTTTAGAATCAGCTATTGGGCCTTACAGCAGTCTAAAAATCGGTGTCTGGGCCTGATTAAGGTTTTACAGTACAATACGTACCTTTAGACTTTCTAAAATTTATAAATATTATTTCCTCTACTTTCTGGCCATACTAAGCCTCAAACATGGATCAAGGGCCCTCAAGCTCGATCCTCATAAATTTCGATGTCAGTTAGACATTCGGGTTTTTAAGTGTAATTTTTACCATTCTGTATTATGATGTGCTCTAAAATTTTCATTTATTACAATTTAGTCTCCGAAACTCCTTCAGGATTTCTAACCCTTTATCTATTTTTATTTCTATAGTTGTTACAACTTTCTTTTTTTATTTTGTTCATGACTACTGATCAGGCTAACCGAATCTCACCCGGCCATCCAAACAATGTGGTGTCATTAGACCTATATCATCAAATGGAGTTTAAATATAGGTCACGAATTTCTGAGATTCCTATTGATTTTTTTATATTTGTGCCTAAAGCCACAAAAAGAGGGTGAAACTAGGATTCCTTGAACTTTTAGGCAATTTATACATTTTTCCCAGCACATAACTTTTCTTTACATTTAAGTCCTTGGCTCTTTCATACTTAACTTTGGAGACTTTTAGGGACCCCTTTTTTTCATCTATTTTGGCCCCTATTTTAGGGCACCTTTGGCCTTGACTCATCATTATTTGTGGTCTAGAATATTATTCTAATTTCGTTGGACTTCAATTTACTCTATTTAGGGGACTTCTGTATATATCTAGTGAATTTCATACGTTGACAGAGAAACTGTATGTTATGTTTATCATGTTTCCTTACATTTTCTTGCATTTTCAAGGGACCAAATATTACATGAGGCAAAACAAAAAGTCCTTAGAGCATGTTCTTAACTTGAATATAAATAAGTGGCATAGAAATTGTGACTTTGCACACTTTATGATTGTTAAACCTTCCATACATATGTTTTGATGTGTATATGCCTTAAATATGTGTGTGAATGGGTGTGTGAGCTATTGAAATTCTAAGAATCTCACTCCCCTTCCCTCTTTCCTTTTAACATGACTAGGTGGAGCTCAAGAAACAAAGAATGCAAGCCAAAGGAGTTGAAAAGTCAAATCTTGATAGTTATGTAGCTTGTTATGTAATTGAATGCCAAAGTTGCCTTGTACATATATTTTTGTGGTGTAAGATAATGGACAATTGTAATATGATGTATGACTCTTGTATAGACCATATGTGGCATGAAATCAATGGAAATAGGAATTTTGGCTTCTTGATAACTTGATGTATTAGTGCATTAATGGAAGTGGAATGACCAATTTAAGATGTATAGGGTTTGGGACCACATGAATAGTTCATACAAGTCATATTTATACTTTTAAACTTGCCTAAGAGGAGCCAGATGATATGAACCAGACTCATGTGGGGAAGGATGCTCGTGTGGAGAAGGACTTGATGATAGATGGCCCAATGACAAGAGGAAGAGTTAAGCATCTACAAAGAGCAATTGGACTTCAATTTGCTGAATTAGAAGCCCATAATGTTAGTGCATGCATTGAGGAAGCAAATGGAGCCTTAATCATGCTTATTCAAGCCCAAGATGATGCTTAAAAAGCCCATTGAAGATAGAGGACGTGAATAGTACTTCAAATGCAAGATGTCCAGCCCATTAGTATTAATTAGTTTATATTAGGCTGATTATCTATCCTTTTCTGTTTTCAAAAGGATTTGATTTTGTATCCCTATTTTTTAGATCTTTTAGTTAGGATTATGTAGTTAGTTTCCTACTTTTCCTCCAGTAGATAGGTTTGAGCTACACTATAAATTTATGTATTCTGCCTTCATTTGAATCAAATTGGAAGTAGTAGAATTATTGAGTGTTTCTCTAATTGTGAGAATCTTATCTTTTCTTTGCTCTTGTGAAACCTTTGTCTTGTCAACCTATCTTTAGGTTGGTGATTCAAGTTCGCAAAAGCCCCCAATTCGTGCTTCGATCCAAGTGTGTCGTTGTGTGGATTGGTTTACTGTGTTCGTGGTTAGGCGCATTGTCTAAATAGCAGGTCAACGTTCTTATAACGTTGGTTGGCTATTTGCTTCCGTCGGGTCTCGAACCATCATCTATCCATCAACCTACGTCGTGAAGATTGGGTCACCCCTTGATTTCGCATCATTTGGTATCAGAGCTTCGGTTTACACGGTAGGTTGTCTATCATACATTCATCATCCACCATTCTACGTCCTTTCTAGCCTCCATATTTTTTTTCCTTTTTCCATATCCGTTCATTGCTACCTTTTATTATAAAAAAAAAATACTAAACTTTCTACCTTCCCTTGTTTCCAGATTTGATCCTTAGTGTGCAAGATTTGGTTTTTTATGCTACAAGAGCCATTCATTTTGTAATCTGGAAAATTTTTGTTCTGGACGTGTTATTTTTTCCTTATCTGTTCAACCCCTTTCCTTTTGAGATTTTGGACGATTAATAGGTCAATCCTAAGTTTCAGAATCTCAACTTTCATTTCGTTTTAGAATCGTCAAATTCGGAGTTCTCTAGAGGAAGTTATTGTTATTTTTAGCGGTAACGTTTTCTGATCTGTTTCTTATTGTGTGATCTTGTGATTCTCTTTCATCTGATCCAAAAAAAAAAAAAGAGGCAAAAAAAAAAAGGAAAAGGAAAAGGAATAGAAAAGAAAGGCAAAAAAAAAAAGGTTAGCCAAAAAAAAAAAAGTGAAAAAAAAACGAAAAAAAAATTGTGATCAGATTTCTTTCATTTGTGATCAGCATTGTTTCCTTTTCCATTTGTTTCCTTTTATCTTGTGATTGTGGACTTTCCTATTGTGACTTCAACTTGTTTCTTATTCCTTTGATTTGAACTTTCCTAATCTAACCCTCCATTGATTTCTCATATCTTGGCTCTTTGGTATTTTAAACTTGATTTTGCATTGCTAAGTGGTTAAATCTTCCCTTTTTCATATTGGAACCCTAGCCTAACCAAACCCTAACCTTACTTGTAACTTGTATGCGCCAATCACAACTTTTCATACCATCCACCAGCACATACTTTGGTGAACCGAGAATTGGCAGTCCTTGATCACTTGACAAGGTCTTAGGTAACATAAGAGCTTGGGATTTGATATTGAGAGGTAAAAGGCAAGAGTGGATAAGATCATTGTAGAAAAAGCCAATAAGAGAGAGCAAACACGAGTGTGAGTGTTATATCTCAATTGAGTGAAACACGTGAGAAAATATTTGTGAGGTCCTATATACTTGTGTTTCTTTTTCACTAACATGGCAGATAATCGAGAAAAAGGAGTAGCACATGAAAGTGATAATGATGATCACAATTCATTTGGAGTAGCGCCTTTGCAAATGAAAGCTTTAGTGGGTCATTTTGAAAGGATGCTTGATAAGAAGTTGGAAGGACTCCATGAACGCTTAGATCGAGTGGAGAGTAGAACCTCTAGCCAAAGGACTACTACTCAAGCTAACCAAAGACAAGCTCATGCTGCACGCCCACAACACCGTGAATATGCGGAAGACATGGAGAGCCATGATGAAGATTATGAAGGAGAGGAGACTCAGCCAAGAAGAAGGCCACTCAACACACAAAGAAGACCACTGAGGAGGCCTAGAGATGAAGAAGAAGGCCTTGGAGGAGTCAAAGTCAAAATTCCTTCCTTTCAAGGCAAGAGTGATCCAGAAACATACATGGAGTGGGAGATGCGTGTAGAGCAAATCTTTTCATGCCATAACTACTCTGAGGGTAAGAAGGTCAAAATTGCTGCTCTTGAGTTTACTGATTATGCTCTTATTTGGTGGGACCAGATGCAAAAGGAGCGGATTAGATATGGAGAGCACCTCATCTCAACATGGGAAGAGATGAAGGCTATCATGAGGAGACGATTCATTCCATCCTATTTTCGAAGGGAACTTCACAATAAGCTTCAACGCCTCACTCAAGGATCCAAGAGTGTGGATGAGTACTACAAGGAAATGCAAATAGCCATGATTAGAGCTAATGTAGAGGAGGATCCAGAAGCAACAATGGCTCGTTTCTTAGATGGGCTTAATCGTGACATAGCCGATGTTGTGGAGATGTACCATTATGTTGAGATTCATGACTTGGTCCACCAAGCTGCCAAAGTGGAAAAACAACTCAAAAGGAAGAATATTGCAAGGAAGAGCTCCAGTTCAACTTCTTTCAACTCATGGAGGAACAACCCAAAGAAAGATATTCCCTCTACTTCAAATTCAAAGGGAAATGAAATAAAGAAAGAAGAAAAGCTGGCTGCACCACCTAAGAAGGTTCAAAGTGGGCCTAATCCTTCAAGAAATCGAGACATAATATGCTTCAAGTGCCAAGGGAGAGGACACATCTCTAGTGAATGTCCTAACAAGCGAACCATGAATATCAACAATCTTGGTGAGTGGGAAACTGAAGGAGAAACAACAGAGGAAGAAGAAGAGCTATTCATGGAACATGAAGATGGAGAGTATGCAAAAGAAGGAGAACTCCTTGTAACTAGGAGAGCCCTTAGTGCCCAGATGATGGCAGACGAAGATAAACAAAGAGAGAACTTATTCCATACTCGTTGCCAAATCCAAGGAAAGATATGTGGTGTGATTATAGACGGAGGAAGTTGCTGCAATGTGGCAAGCACTGAGCTAGTGGAGAAGTTGAATTTGTCTACTTTCAAGCATCAACGGCCTTACAAACTCCAATGGCTCAATGAATGTGGAGAATTGAGAGTAACCAAGCAAGTTAAGGTAATGTTTTCAATTGGCAAGTATAAGGATGAAGTGCTTTGTGATGTTGTACCAATGAAAGCATGTCATATTTTGTTAGGTAGGCCTTGGCAGTATGATAGACGTGTTACACATGATGGTTTTCTAAATCATTATTCTTTTGTACTTAGAGGGGAACCTATAACCCTCCTTCCTATGTCACCAAAGCAAGTGTTAGAAGATCAAATCAAGAGAGAGAAGAAAAGAGAAAGTGAGTGTGTAAAAGTGTCTGAAAAAGAGGAGAGTAAAATTGAGAAAAGAAAAGAGGGCAAGCCAAGAGAAGAGAGAGGAAAAGGAGAGAGAGCTAAAGGTAAAAGAGAGAAAGAGGGAGAAAGAGAGAAAAGTTTGTTAGTAGCAAGAAAGAGTGAGATCAAACAAGCTTTGTTTTCTCAACAAAACCTCCTAATAGTTATCTATAAAGAGGCTATGTTGAATACTAACGACTTAACCTCTACTTTGCCTAGTCTTGTTATATCTCTTTTGCAGGAATATGGAGATGTCTTTCCCGAAGAGGTACCACCTGGGTTGCCACCAATTAGAGGGATAGAACATCAAATTGACTTTATACCTGGAGCACCTTTGCCCAATCGTCCAGCTTACCGAGCTAATCCTGAAGAGACCAAGGAGATTCAAAGACAAGTGCAAGAGCTGCTGGAAAAGGGATATGTGAGGGAGAGCCTTAGCCCATGTGCAGTACCAGTGTTGCTCGTGCCTAAAAAGGATGGCACATGGAGAATGTGCATTGATTGTCGAGCCATCAATAATATAACGGTAAGATATCGTCATCCTATCCCTAGGTTAGATGATATGCTTGATGAATTAAATGGCTCCACTATCTTCTCTAAAATTGATTTAAAAAGTGGCTACCATCAAATTAGGATGAAAGAAGGAGATGAATGGAAAACTGCATTTAAGACTAAACATGGACTTTATGAATGGTTAGTTATGCCTTTTGGTCTCACTAATGCACCTAGCACATTTATGAGGTTGATGAATCATGTCTTGCGTGCATTCATAGGTAAATTTGTGGTAGTTTACTTTGATGATATCCTTGTGTACAGTAGGACTTTGCATGAGCATGTAGATCACTTGAGACAAGTCCTAGAGGTTTTAAGAAAAGAAAGATTGTTTGGCAATTTGAATAAGTGTGATTTTTGCACTAATAAAGTTGTTTTTCTTGGTTTTGTTGTGAGTGCTGAGGGGGTTGAGGTTGATGAAGAGAAAATCAAAGCCATTCAAGATTGGCCAACCCCTACCACCATCGGACACGTGAGGAGCTTCCATGGACTTGCAAGCTTTTATAGGAGATTTGTGAGGGACTTCAGCTCACTGGCAGCTCCTTTGAATGAGTTGACAAAGAAGAATGTTCCATTCAAGTGGGGAGAAGCTCAAGAGAAAGCCTTCCAAACCATCAAGGAGAGGCTCATACATGCACCTTTATTAGTCCTTCCAGATTTTGGTAAGATTTTTGAGGTTGAATGTGATGCTAGTGGAATTGGCATAGGAGGTGTACTCATGCAAGAAGGTAAGCCCATTGCATATTTTAGCGAAAAGCTAAGTGGTCCTACTCTTAACTATCCTACATATGATAAGGAGCTATATGCTTTAGTTAGAGTGTTGGAAACTTGGCAACATTATTTGTGGCCTAAAGAATTTGTCATACATTCTGACCATGAGGCTCTAAAACATATTAAGAGCCAAAACAAATTGAATCGAAGACACGTTAGTTGGGTTGAATTCATTGAATCTTTTCCATATGTGATTAAGCATAAGAAAGGTAAGGAGAATATTGTTGCTGATGCACTTTCACGTAGGTATGTTCTTCTTTCCATGTTAGACTCTAAGGTTCTTGGTTTTGAGTTCATCGAGGAATTATATACAAATGATGTTGATTTTGGTGAAGCTTTTAACTATTGCAAGCCTGGAGTTGGTTGGGACAAATTTTACTTGCATCAAGGATTCTTGTTTCGTGTTGATAAGCTTTGCATTCCTAATTGTTCTCTGCGTATGTTATTGATGAAGGAAGCACATTCAGGAGGTTTAATGGGACACTTTGGCATTGTTAAAACATTTGATATCTTGAATGAGCATTTTTATTGGCCTAAGATGCGTAGGGATGTTCAAAAGTTTGTGGGGAGATGCGTTGTATGTCATAAAGCAAAATCTAAATTAAATCCCCATGGACTGTATACTCCCCTCCCTATTCCTAGTGTACCTTGGGAAGATGTTTCCATGGATTTTATTGTGGGATTACCTAGGTCTAAGAGGGGGAGGGACTCTATTTTTGTTGTTGTGGACAGGTTTTCTAAAATGGCACACTTCATTGCATGTCATAAGGTTGATGATGCTTCTAATATTGCTAATTTGTTCTTTCAGGAAGTTGTGAGGTTTCATGGGATTCCGAGGACTATAGTGTCAGATCGTGATGCTAAGTTTCTAAGCTATTTTTGGAAAACTTTGTGGAGCAAGTTTGGAACTAAATTGTTATTCTCTACTACTTGTCATCCGCAAACTGATGGACAAACTGAAGTTGTTAATAGGACACTATCTTCTTTGTTACGAACTGTGGTTAAAAAGAACCTGAAGAATTGGGAGGAGTGTCTCCCACATGTCGAGTTTGCATACAATAGGGCTGTTCATTCCACTACTAAATATTCACCATTTGAGATTGTATATGGTTTTAATCCTCTTGCACCTATTGACTTAGCTCCTTTGCCTTTGCAGGAAAGAATCAATATGGATGGACAGAAACGTGCTGAGTTTGTTAAACAAATCCATGAGAAAGCAAAACAAAACATTGAGAGGATGACTCAACAATATGTAGAACGTGCTAATAAGGGACGAAAGAGGGTTATCTTTGAACCAGGAGATTTGGTTTGGTTGCACCTTAGAAAAGAGAGGTTTCCTGACAAAAGAAAGTCTAAACTTATGCCTCGCGGAGATGGGCCTTTCCGCGTGCTAGAGAGAATTAATGATAATGCCTACAAGATAGATTTACCAGGTGAGTATGGTGTAAGTGTTACTTTTAATGTTTCTGACCTTTCCCCTTATTTTGGTGCAGACTTTGAAGAGTCGAGGACGACTCCTTTTCAAGAGGGGGAGGATGATATGAACCAGACTCATGTGGGGAAGGATGCTCGTGTGGAGAAGGACTTGATGATAGATGGCCCAATGACAAGAGGAAGAGTTAAGCATCTACAAAGAGCAATTGGGCTTCAATTTGCTGAATTAGAAGCCCATAATGTTAGTGCATGCATTGAGGAAGCAAATGGAGCCTTAATCATGCTTATTCAAGCCCAGGATGATGCTTAAAAAGCCCATTGAAGATAGAGGACGTGAATAGTACTTCAAATGCAAGATGTCCAGCCCATTAGTATTAATTAGTTTATATTAGGCTGATTATCTATCCTTTTCTGTTTTCAAAAGGATTTGATTTTGTATCCCTATTTTTTAGATCTTTTAGTTAGGATTATGTAGTTAGTTTCCTACTTTTCCTCCAGTAGATAGGTTTGAGCTACACTATAAATTTATGTATTCTGCCTTCATTTGAATCAAATTGGAAGTAGTAGAATTATTGAGTGTTTCTCTAATTGTGAGAATCTTATCTTTTCTTTGCTCTTGTGAAACCTTTGTCTTGTCAACCTATCTTTAGGTTGGTGATTCAAGTTCGCAAAAGCCCCCAATTCGTGCTTCGATCCAAGTGTGTCGTTGTGTGGATTGGTTTACTGTGTTCGTGGTAAGGCGCATTGTCTAAATAGCAGGTCAACGTTCTTATAACGTTGGTTGGCTATTTGCTTCCGTCGGGTCTCGAACCATCATCTATCCATCAACCTACGTCGTGAAGATTGGGTCACCCCTTGATTTCGCATCACCAAACATCAAAAAAGGCCATTTAGATAGATTTGGTATCTCATATAGAGCAAAAATGGCCATTTTGGTGAGTTATATCACTTTCTATCCAAATGAGCTCTTCTTAGTTTAAAATTTGGCATCCATCTAGAGCTTATTGAGAGGTTTCTGAGAAGTAAAGTGAGTATTATTTGGAGGTCTATGAAATATTTGGCAAATTTTTGAAGTTGAAAAATTTTTCTGGTTTGGCCACTAGTACTGTGCAATTGGTCTGAAAATGAATCTATGTCAATCATTGGGCAAACGGTGTCCAATTGCTATGAAATTTTACAGGGTGAAACTAGACCTGTCTAGTGACTTGTACCAATTAGAAACACCTATTTGAATGTCTAGAAAGGGAGATATGAATTTTTGAAGTTGCTATCTAGTACCAAGTGACCAGTCAGACCCATGTTATTGTTTGATTGATTTTTGGGGTCTGAAAGTTCTTGGATTGGTCTAGAGTTATTTTTTTCCTCTATCTAACATCTGTAGATTTCTAGATTGGTATCATTTACATAGATTGGATCTTTGTGGAATTAATTGGACATTTTTGAAGTTTATAATAATAAACTATATGAGTATCAGAGGGTAGTAAGACCTTTATGGCTATTTCATTATCAAACATGGTATAGATGGCATTTTTGTGATTGGAACTTGTTTTTAGTGTAAACTTGACATCTAGAGATTTCCAGAAAGTTATGTTTTGTATCATTTCGATTTTTCTACATTTAGTTATGATTTTTTAAAGTTACCTCTGAAATTTGCTATGTGCTCCCGTGAGTCTAAGTGTAAATTTCAGGGTTTTTAACTTGGAAACTGTAGATTGCTTGATATTTTGAGTTGATTATGATTTTTTCCAATGGTAAACAACTAGAGAATATTGTTGGATAATCCACAAGGCCCACATAATGCAAATAGAAGAAATTTACCCTAACGCAACGCAATAAAAGTGTATTATTTTCATACTTCTCCTTACTTTTGTCTTGTGAATGTGCACCAATTGCTGAAAATGGAAGAGTATGATAATAGAAATATAAGGTATTACACCAAAAGTCCCCAAGAATGGGTGAGAAAAAGTCAAAAATCTTTAAAGACTAAGACTTAGTCAAAAGTCCCTCAAGAAAATAGGTGAGGCAAGTCCAAAATCCCAAAGAGAATGGGTAAGGCTAAACCATTATCTTAGCAAGCTTAGGTATGTTATATGTGACTTCTCGAATGCAAGAAATGTTCCATGTTTGTTTATGCATTTCAAGATAACCATGCATGCATTTTTAGACTTGAATTTGCATCCTTTATATATGGTTGAAAGGGAGAAGAGCTATTAGGATTCCTAGAATCTCATTCCCTCCTTCCATTGCCTAACATGTCTAGATGGACCAAGTGAACAAAGGAATGGAAGCCACCAAGCTTGAAGAAGAAATATTGACAAAGAAATGTGCTATTTGTTCTCTTTGTAACCATTTTGATGGCATATGATATAACCTTATGATGAATATGTTGTATAACTGTTTGAACATGTGTAATTATATGGATATGTGATGTATATATGAGAATTAGAGGCAAATGAATGGAATGGCATGGTTTTGACATTGAATGGCTAGAATTGCTTATGTATGCTTTTATGTATACCTTGGAGTGAGAGAGTGAGTTTGTGAGATTTGGATTTGTGGACCTTTGAGGCGTGTTTAATAAGCCATTTTGATGCTTTCCCATGTGCTCAAGTTGTAACACCATATTTACTAAGCTCATCTTATCTCATTTATAAGTTCCCTTCTTTGGATCATACAAGTTTGCCAAGGAAAATCATTAAAAATATTCACTAAATTGCGTTACGTCACGGGTAAAATTTTTATTCAGTATCCCGTGAGCTATATGGACTCATCCATCTCATTCTCATATTTAAATACATAAATACAACTCAAAATCATCTCAAGAAGTGGCCTAGAACTTGCTCAATTAGATGGAATACATAAAAACACTAGGTGCAGCCTCGGCCAGAATTTCCAACTTATTGTCATAAATTTTGAAAATCATAATTAATTCTATAAAAATTGAAATCATGCATACTTTACCATTATAGAAAGTTATGAATGTCTGTTTTATGCTAAAAATAAATCTACAACAAAGGGTGCTAGCCATTAGAAATTGATAGAATAGTACCAGAGGTTAACTATTATTACTGGTATTGTCCTCCAACTTCAAAAATTTATATCTCCCTACTCAAAGGTCCAATTGGGTGATCTCATTGACTATGGAAAGCTTATCATGCATAATTTATGATATAAAATTTTATGAGTATTGGACTTCATTTGACCCTTGAATGGCACAGCCCAAGTTACTGACCATATGAATAGTGTCTGCATCAGTTCAACAGACAAATGTTAACTTTGGAAATTCATAAAAACTCCAAATAATTTGGTTTTTCACTTTCTAAAAAGCTTTGGATAAGATCTATGTGTGTGCCAAATTTCATGGGCAAATTCATTCATTTGGCTAGATCTTGACATTAGGTTGTGAAATGGTTTATTTTGTGTCATCAAAGGGGTCTAAATGGTCTAAAATTGCTTCTAAGGTAACCATGGCCACTTAAGCATGTGGAAATGCATCAAAGTAACCTTTTAAACTTGTCTCAAAGGTGTATAAACCTAGAAATTGAAAACTCACTCCCTCACCCCATGCCATACACAAGATTATATATGCTTAACATTGCCATCCAAGGTTTAAAAACTACATTATCATTCATATGGCATCGAACCTCAAACATACATAAATTATATGAGTAAATACACATGTTCAAATGATTATACAACATCTCCATTATAGTATTACACCATATGCCATGGGTATGGCTACAAAAGGGGTAATTCTAGGCAATTCTAAACACTTTGATGTCTATCTCTTATCTCCCAACTTGGTGGCTTCCATTACCTTGTTCATTTCCTCTACCTAGCATGTTAAGACATTGGAGAGGAGGGAATGAGATTCAAAGAATCCCAATAGCTCATCTCCCTTTCAATCACACATAAAGAATGCAATACAAGTCTTGAAATGCATGTATGGGCATAATGGAATGTGTAATCATTCAAGAAGCATTTTTAGCATTTGAACAAGCCATACAAAGCATACATAGGCTTGTCAAGTAGGTAGATTAGCCTCACCCATTCTCTTATGGATTTTGGACTTGCCTTATCTAATTGCTCTAAGAGATTTTGACTCAACCTCACTCTTGGGAGACTCTTTACTTTGTCTCAACCATTTCTAAGGGTTCTTAGCTCATCTTCACCATGGCTAAGGCTTCTTGGCTCCACCACACCCAAGTAAACCTAATCACACATACTAGGCATCACTTGAGAACATATTACAACATCATGGTACCACGGAACAAAAGCATATGCTAGAACACTTTTCATGTCTTAAAACACACATGCACACATTCATGCATGAGAGAAAGTATAAAAAGCTACGTTGGTTATACAAGCATGCTTTTTCTTTAAATTTCCCTTCCTTCTTTTCAGCCGAACCAAAAGCTTAGGGAGCATGAACTTCTCTTGGCCTAGACACACCAAAAGAAATATGAATTATTCATGGGAACAAGCCTTGACATTATACATACTTTACATGATGCTACTTTGGTCTATGGCTCCCTTATGCATCCATAAAGCACTTAATGAAGCGACTACAAGAATTCATGATCTTGGCTTCCTTCTCTCCTTCAATCTATGATTCTTGACTCCATTTAGACTCCTTGGAGTCATCACACAATTATTTTAAGGAGTTTAATTAGGAGTTGCTTCATTATGCTATATTATAGAGTTTACACTTCTATCTCACTATCTATGGCTTTTAAAATTTTTCCAAGGCTTCCTCTCATACTCTCCCATCATATATGATGCAAAACTAAGCTTAAATGAAATTAAAACCATCCCTAACCTATAGTTCTGTCCTAGGCCGAAATGAACTTCAAGAATGGGAACCAATGGGCTTTCTTTGTTTTCTTGATGGGAGATGCATATGGTGAGGTCTCAAGGGTCTTAGGAACTCAAGTAAACACTTATCTAAGCTAGGGAATTCATGGGTCAAAATAGATTTAACAATGTCTCCATGAATCCCTAACTTTTCCATCTTGCATTTTCATGCTTCTTTCTTTGATTTCTTTGCACCAGAATTCATCTCCTTTTGATTGGGCTCTAGATGGGATGAAATGCTTACAAGGAGGAGTACGGAAGAAGAAGCATGGAAGAGAACAACTTACCTTGATTTCCTAGCTTTTCTTAAGTGCTCTTTGTAATACCATATTATTCATGTTATCATACTCTCCTATTCAGGGCAATTTGTGCACCTTCATGGGGCAAAGCAAGGAAAAGTATGAAAATAATGTACTTTTCTTTCGTTATGCCGAGGAAAATTTTTTCATCTCGCATTATGTGGGCCCTGTGGATTATCAAACAACATTTTATAGTCATTTACCATTTATATGAATCATACATAACTAAAAACATCACATAATCCACGGTTTTTGTAACACCATATATTTCTAGCTTATTTCATAACATTCTCATCTATCATATCATGAATTCCATGAAGGAAGTGAGAAAAGTCCATTAAAATAATGCATTTAATTGCGCTGCGTCATATATAAAAATTTCATTCGGTGTCACGTGGACCATGTGAGCTCATATAATATATTCTCATATTTAATCACATGATCACAACTCATTTGCATCATAAAATGTGGCCCACAACTCATGAAATTCAAAGGGAAGCTCAAAATACTCATGAATATTTTCGGCCAAAATTTGGCTCTTTTTTGACTAATTCATAACTAATTTTAGAAAAATTGAAATCATACATTCTTAGTTAATCCAAAAAACTATGGATGTCTACTTCATACTAAAAATATTTCTAGACCATAACATTCATCACAAAGGACGTTTGACATCCGAAATAGTCTAAGGGTCAAGCTATCCACTGGTGCTATTATAGATTTTTGCAACAAATTTTGAAATTATCTAATTAATTCTAAAAAAATTCAATCTATATAAATGATACCAATCTGGAAAGATATAGATGTTATCTAGAGGAAACAAATAACACCAGACTAGCTGAGGCACGCCCAGACCTTGAAATTTAATAGAACAGTAACTGAGGTCAGGTGAAGCTCCTTATACTGGACAGAATATTTAAAAATTCATATCTCCCTCTCTAGACCTCTAAATGAGGTGTTTCTAGTTGGTACGAGTTACTGTGAATGTCTAGTTTCTATATATAAAATTTCATGACAATCAAACATTATTTGGGCCCTGTGTGATAGATTTCATTTTCAAACTAGATAAATAATGCATTAGACTAAAACCAGAAAATTTGTCAACTTTGAAAATTCACCAAATATTCTGTAGACCTCCGAAAATTATGGTCTTTAGCTTTTCAAAAAGCTCTCAATAAGCTCTAATTTCATACCAAGCCTCAGATCATGAAGAGCTCATTTTCCTAAAAAGTGATATAGAGTTCCATTATGGTCAATTTTGGCTCCATATAGGGTACCAAAATGACCAAATAGCTTTCCTTGGGTTTTGGCACCTTTTGGGCAAATCTAAAAGCATAATTGGGACTTTTGTGAATTGCCCAAATGGTCCCAAACCTCATACATATCATTTTGGCCATTTCATCCATACATATGCATGATTCCATAAAACCATTTATGAAGCTAGTTTGCCATTATATATTCAAATCACATTCTACTGGCTACATGACATATTCTCTCATTCATACATGACATATTATCACAATTACATATGCTCAAGAGGTCATAAACCATACACAATAGTGGGTTACATAATTTGACATACATATGGCCTTAAGGAACCAAAACCATACATTATGTTGTCAAGCTCTCTTCTTCAAGGTGGTTGGCTTCCATTACCTTGTCTACTTGGTCCACCTAACATGTTAGATCATTGGAGGGGAGGAAATGAGATTCAAAGAATTCCAATAGCTCATCTCCCATTCAATCATACATAAGGGATGCAAACAAGTCTCATAATTGCATGTATGGTCATGTTGACATGTGCAAACATTCAAGAAGCATTTTCATCATTTGAGAATGTCATACATAGCATACAAAGGCTTACCAAGCAACTGGATTGGCCTCACCCAATTTCTTATGGATATTGGACTTGTCTCACCGATTCTTTAAAAGATTCTTGGACTAACCATACTCTTGGGAGCCTATCTTGTTTTTGGGAGACTCTTTACTTTGTCTCAACCAATCTCAAGGGTTCTTGGCTCATCTTCACCATACTCGAGCAAACCCAAGCACACATCAAAAACATCATATAAAACAAAATATGTCATCATAAAACCATGGCATATGAAATCATGCTATCATACTTTTCATGGCTTAAAAACACACATACACACATTCTAAGACAAGCTAAGCATACATCCATGCATGAGAGAAGGTGGAGAAAGCTACCTTGCACATAATCACACACTTTTCCCTTTGGATTCAAGCTCTTCTTTTCGGCCACACATACACAAACTTGTGAAAATGGTTTCTCTTGGCCTAGACACAATTTATAGAAACCAATTAGGTTCATGAAACAAATTCTAAGGCCATACAACTTGCTTAGACACTAGGTTGTTCTATAAATCTCATTATAGTTCCATAATTGCACCTAATGAAGCAACACCCCTCAAATAAATTCTAGGCTCCATTCTTTCCTTTCAAATATGATTCTTAACTCCTTTTAAGCCTCTTGGAGTCATCATACAATTAAAATAAAGAGCCTAGCTATATGTTGCTTCTTTGGGTCATAATATGAAACCTAAAACACTAACTCACTTTTTGTGAGTTCTAAATTTTTCCCAAGGCCTCGCCTCATTTTCCTTCATCATACATGACTTAATAATGGGCTTAGAAAAATTTAAAACTCTCCCTAGCTATGCTATCCTTGCTTGGCCGAGGCTATGGAGGAATTCTAAAATTTGCTCAAAAATATGAAAATGCCATTACATTTCATAAGGTTTTTGTAAGAAATTATTTTTTCATTCTAGCTCTATTTTTCTTTCTGTCTGAGCCTGGGATTCTCATTTTTAGGAGCCTAAAATGCTTCCCAAAATTTTTGGGACTTTAACTATATCATCTTGAGGGACTTCCTTTTGTATCTAGTGATTTTATTCGTTTACAGAGAAACTATATATTACATTTTTCATGTTTTCTCTCATTTTTAGAAAATTGGATGTTACAGTTTTCAAGCTCAAACCCCAAATTTTCACCAATCCTTCTTAGATAGCAAGTAGCAACTTTCAAGGGTAACTTTAAAAATTCATAACTAAATGTAAAAAAATTGAAATCACACAAACCATAGTTTTCTAGAAAGCTCTGAATGTTAACTTCACAATACAAATAATTTTAGGACATGAATATAGCCTTTGGACTATGTTTGACAATGAAATAGCTACAAAGGTCCAATTGTCCCTGGTACTGATATAGTTTACTATCATAAACTTCAAAAATGTCCAATTAATTCCATAAAACCTCATTCCATGCAAAATGATACCAATCTAGAAAGCTACGGATGTTAGCTAGAGGTAAAAAATAGTTCCAAACCAAGTCAAGAGCATTCAGACCCCAAAAACTAATCAAATAGTAACACTGGTCTAATTGGTTGCCTAGTACTGGATAACAACTTCAAAAATTAATATGTCCCTCTTTAGACATCTAAATGAGGTGCTTCTAACTGGAACAAATCACTAGGAAGGTCTAGTTTCTCCCTATAAAATTTTATAGGAATTGGAGATCATTTTCCTTATGATTAACATAGATTCATTTTTGGACCATGTGTATAGTACTAGTAGCTAAATCAGAAAAATTTGCTAACTTAAAAAATTCACCAAAAATTTTGTAGACCTCCAAATATTACCCACTTTAGCTTCCCAAAAATCTCTCAACAAAATCTAGATGCATGCCAAATCTCAAATCATGAAGAGCTCATTTGTGTAAAAAGTGACATAACCTCACAAAATGGTCACTTTTGCTCCATATGAGGTACCAACTTGGTTCAATTGGCCTTCTTTAATGTTTGGCACCTCTTAGGCAAGTTTTAAAGCATGAATATGACTTGTATAAACTGCCCAAGTGGTCCCAAACCCCATATATCTCATTTTGGTCATTCCACATCCAAGAATGCATAGTTAAATCAAGCCATCAAAGAGCCAAATTCTACATTTGCATTGATTTAGTGTCACACATAGGCTATACAAGAGTCATATATCATATTACATTTGTTAATGGTCTTACAACACAACAAATAATATGTACAAAGCCACTTTGACATTCAACTACAATTTAGACTACATAATAGGCAAAGTAAGGCTTTTATTGTTCTTAGCTTGTATTTCCTTGTCTTTGAGCACCACCTAGACAATTCAAGAGTGAGAGGGAAAGGGGAGTGAGATTCCAAGAATCTCAATAGCTCACACACCCATTTACACATACATTCAAGGCATACATACATCAAGAACACAAATATACAAGGTGCCTCAAGCATATAACACATAAAGCCACGTTTTCATGCCATTATCTCATTAAATTCAAGGAAGAGCTTTAGGGACTTTTTGTTTTGTCTTACCCCATTTCTAAGACTTTTGGATTTGCCCTACTCTTAGTCTAGGGACTTCTAACTTAGCCTCACCCATCCAAGGGACTTTTAGCCTAGTCTCACCCATGCCTTGAGACTTTTGGCATTTCCTCATCCACATTAAGGGACTTTTGGCATCACCTCACCCTTGTGAGCCATCTCCACATGCCAAGCCATTCAAGAACACACATTGGTATCCATGCAATCTCAAGGTTTCAAGTGGCATATTCTCAAGTCATACAAGCATGAACAAGCACCCAATAACATACATACACATAAGAATGCAAGGAGAATAAGGTAGAGAGCTACCTTTCAATTGATGCAAGCTTTCTTTGCTTTATTTCCTCCTTTTCTTGGCTTCACAAAGACACTTAGGTGGTGGGATGTTCTCTTGGCCTAAACATTACAAATAACATAATCACATACTTGAAGCAAACCAAGACACTAAACTAAAGCTTGAATACACACTTGCTTTCATAAACGGCATAATAGTTCCATAATTGGCCTATTGAAACAACTCTTACATTTCAAGTTCTAGGCTCCATTTTCTTATTATTTCTAGACTTCTTGGACTCATTTAAGGTCTTTGGAGCCCCCACACATTCACTTACACAATTGGAAACCCAATGTTGCTTTATAAGGCACTATTATGAATACCATTGCTCCATCTCTCATTCCATAGCTCCTAAACTTTTTTCAATGGTTTCTCCCATCTTCTAACATCATATAGAGTCCCAAACCAAGGCTAGAACAAATTAAAACACTCCCTAGCCTATGAACTTCATTTGGCCAAGACATAAGCACTAAAAAGGGTTCTTCGAGTTTCAAAATTTTCCTTGATGGGAGAACCACTTGGGGAGGTTTCTAAAGGTTTTAAGAGCTTAAGGAAATGTTCAAATAGCCAAAGAAACACTCACACAAAATAAGATTTTACAAGACCCTAAAGAACCTTACACTTTTCTATCTTGTTTTCATGGATTTTTCTTGAAATTTCTTGCCATATTCCATCTCTCCATGGCCTAATTCCCTTGTTTCTCTCTTGTTTTTGGATAGAACTCCCTCCCCTCTAATGGTTTTGTACAAGGTCAAAACCACCTTCAAGAGAAGCAAGAGGAGAAAGAAAAATAAACTAGAGTTTACCTTAGGTTCAAACTTCTTTCCAAGTGCTTCTTTTCTTAGTTTACCTCTCCTTAAAATTTTTGAACTGCCCCTTTAAGTTTTAGACCAAAAACAAAACCAAACATCTTAAGAAAACCATAGAAAGAAAGCATGGAAGGAGAGGAGCAAGGTTAGAAGAAGAAAGAGCATGAAATTCCATGGATTTCTCACATTTTCTTGGCTTTTCTCCCTCCTTCTTCTTCCTCTTTTGTGTGCCTATGAGAGTTGTTGTTTTGCTATAATTTAGATAGAGGAAGTCATGCTTAAGAAGGTGGGAGAAGAAGGGAGAAGTGTGTGGGAGCTTCTAAAAACACACTTTTTCAAAAATTTCAATTTCGTCTTTTCATAATGGCAATTTCTTTTCGGCTTTGTTTTATCTCCTTTTTGAAAATTGTATTTTCCATTATAAAATTTAGGTTCTAATTTAATAAAATGCCTTTGGAATCACTCAAATTAGAGCTAAAACCTTCCCGAACGAATCCATCAAGTTTAAGCTCACCACCATTGGAAAACGTACATCAAAGGGGCTTTACCAGTCCTATGGCTTCCCATAGTTTATGGGGCCTCTAACAACCCTGGGCAACTCCCTATTTAAAAAAGCCACTTATGTGTTTTTCCAAATGTTGCACTTATTTATGAAAATGTCATCAGTTTTTGTCACAAATTGTTTCACCATCCTAGCTCTGTTTTTCTTTTCGTTTGAGCCTAGAATTATCATTTTTAGGAGTCTAGAACTCTACCCAAATTTTTCAGGACATAGTCTAGCTCATTTCAGAGGACTTGCTTTTATACAACTCATTTCGTTATTTCACAGAAATCACATTCGTTACACTCTTCCAAGTGGTGAATTCCTCTCCTTCAAATTCTATTATTTCTCCTCTTGACTAAACCCAAAAGATTACCAAATCCATCAATGAAACCATAGAAATGAAGAGGAGAATGAGAGGAACAAGTTTACTAAATGGGAGAGCATGAAATTCCACACTTTTCTTACATTTTTCTTGCTTGTTCTCCCTTGAAAATCCCCTCCTTTGGTATGCCTAAGAGTTGCCTTATTTTTCTAGTTTGAGGGTAGAAATGAGTCGGTGTAGATATGGGGGAGAAGTAACATGAATAATAAAGAGTACTCAAGAAACTTTCTTTTCTCAAAATTTCAATTTTGTCATTCATTCTTGGCATTTTTGTTTCTAATTCTTTTTAGCTCTTTTCTGAAAACTATCTTTTCTATCATAAAATTTAAGTTTCCAATTTTATAAAATTCTTTTGGAATTACTCAAATTAGAGCTAAAACCTTCTCAAATGAATCATTCAAAGTTTAAGCTCATTACCGTTCGAAAACTTCCTATCAGAGGGACTTTAACTGTCTCGAGGCTTTCTATGGTTTTTAGAGCCTCTGAGAATCCTAGAGAGCTCAACTTTCATTTAAAAAGCCCTCATATGAGAATTCTAAAATTTTCCCAAAATTATGAAAATGCCATTATATTTTGTTGCCTTTTCATAAAAATCTACGTGGCTATTCTGGCTCTGGTTTCAAGGCACCTCTGACCTTGAATTACCATTATTTAAGGTCTAAAATATTATTCTAATTTTATTGGATCTCAAATCACTCTATTTGGGAGACTTTCTTTTGTATCTGGTGGATTTTGCACATTTATGGAGACATCGTACGTTACTTTTCTTGTATTTTCTCTCATTTTCAAAGAACTGGATATTACACAAGTGGCCATGAAGGTCTTGGAAGCTAATTTGGACCATTTGAGACCTTTAAGAAGACGAAAGTGACCATTTTGCAACCCTATATCAAGATCTGACCAAATGAATGAATTTTCTCATAACATTTGGCATGCATATAGGTCTTATCTAGATCTTTTTAGGAAGCTAAAGACTAGATTATTTAGAGCTCTGTGGAATTAATTATGAATTTTCAAAGTTGCCAAATTTATGTTATTCTGATGTGGTTACTATTCATATGATCAGTTTCTTCTTCTGTGTCATTAGAGGGTTAAGTGGTGTCCAATGCTCATGAAATGTTACAAGAATAAACTAGATATGATAAGATTTCTATAGCCACTAAGATCACCCCAATTGGATGTCTGAGAAGGGAGATATGAATTTTTGAAATTCAGAGTTAGTACTAGTAATGATGCAGTACCTTTGGTACTATTCCATCAATTTCTAGTAGCTACATGTTCTTGTTTTGGTTTGGACTTATTTTTAAAATAAAGTTAACATCTCTAGCTTTCTAGATTAGTATAATGTGCATGATTTTGATTTTTCTAGATTTTGTTATGATTTGTCAAATTTGGTACCTAAAATCTAACAATTGAGCCTGAGGCAAGCTTGTATTATTTTGTGTATGTATGCTATGAGCTCGAGTTTTGGTAACATTTTGAGATGGTTTTTAGTTGTATATATGTATTTAAATAGAAGAATGAGATAGATGAGTTCATATGGTCCACAGGATACAAAATGAAATTTTCATCCATTACGCAACATAAAATAATGCAATATTTTAATTGAGTTTTTCTTGGAAAACTTGTGATACCAAGGGAAGAAAGCTAAGATAGGAATAAGGAAGGCTAGCTTAATATGGTGTTACAAAGATTCTCTTAAGAATGTTACCCTATTTGTTTCCCACTAACCATGACAGGTACCTTAAGTAAAGAAAACAAATTTGAGAAGTGTTAGAGTGTTAGTAGAGATGTAATAGAACCTTTTTGGTGTACTGATGTATAAATGAGACAAACTTGTTATGAATCACATGTATATAATGATGTTATGTAATGAAAATCTTAGTTCAATCTTTAGAATATATGCATATTGTAACACCTCATCTAATTACCCATTTTCAGTAATTTTTTTTTACTCTAATGAAAAATTCTAATTTATTTAATTTTAATTTTTTTTTTCATTTTAATCATTCTTTCACGATAAAAATTTCTCTATAGCATAGCGGAATATGAAAATGACAGAAATAAACTATAATTACTACAAACTATTTAAAAGTTCCATTATAGAGGAGCGTGATCCATGTAAGTACAAACCAAAATATAACACTGGAGATTTAGTCCATACGACCCAAAAAGAATCCCTAAGTAACAAAAAGAAACTATAAAGGTTATCCCCTATTCACAAAAAGTCAGTGTCAGCGATTGGGCCACTAATCATGGATATAGAGGAGGAGAAGATTCAAATCCACCCAATGGGAATAAGTGAGATTCAAGCTCTCCTGGAGCCACAAATTACACAAGTACAACACAAACAACATCATCACATGATATGATTCGTATGTTATGGATGATAAAGGCCCATCCTTGAAGTGAGAACTAGATCCATTCCACTTGAAGTTCTAAAGTCACTCAGTAAAATAACATCTAAGAAAAATATAAACCACAACAATTTTCTCAATAACATAGATGAATTAATACAAAATAATATACATGAAGAAAGTCAAGTAATAATTTAATAGACAACATGTATAAATGAAAGGCTTACGAAAGATAATTAATTTTCCAAATAACATAAACAGGGAGATATACTCTTTTCGTAATATGTAACATGAATACAAAATAATGAAGTAAATATACATATTGCATATGCAAATAGAACATGAATCAGATATAAGTAATATATCAATAGAATTAACATTTATCAATTGCAACATATCACAAGATTTTCATATATAGAATACAAACAATATTTGTTCAACTTAACCATTAGGCCTTGGAGACTGTCAGGCTTAATACCCAGATCATATTGTATTGGCTTTAGCAAGCTCAATACCCAAATCATGTTGCACTATCATGACTTAACAGGCTCACCTCTACTTCCTTTACTGAGGCATCCCTTAGTGGGTATCCAAGAAAAGTCATAAGAAAATATCATAATAATATGTCATTCAAGCCATCATTTGATCAAGACATAATAGGTATATTTAGGAAAAAATTGCCTTACACAACTCTATGTATAATTAAATAATCCCAATAGTGTAATACCATATTGGAGTTTGAAAAAATTATATTTAAATACTTCAAATCATCTTTTCACTTTTCTAAGTCCATATTTATCTTGGGACCCATTCAGTGTCCAAAATAGTTTATAAAACAAAGTCCAATGTGAAGGTACAAAATAAAGTCCAATATAGCCATAATAGGCTTGTCCAAGTATATGGGAGGCTCAAAAAAGCCCAAGTCCAAAATAGGTCCAAAATATCTAAATGGCCCTCACCGATCCTAATTAGTAGTTAGGTATTTTTAAATATCTTTCATAATTAAAATTGGACGTCTAGCATGACAACAGCTATCCAATGACCAACTTTGGCACATATAGGGCTCATCCCCTGAATAAAGCTAATCTGCCATAATATATATATAAGACAGTCCTTTACCAAATTATTTGTATTCATAAAATTAGATAGTAAACAACATATTGTCCATGTTAAGAAATCAAACAGTAAGTAATATATCAGTACAACAAATATTACAAATCCAAAAGATTTGTTTATCATATACTCCATTCTTGACATATTGCCTAAATTTCTAACTATCACAAATAGGCTCCAAAATTTATAAAATAAATATTAACACAATTTAGGGAGAATATAAAACATATTAGACCACATAAATCATCCAAAAAATATCAAAAAACATAAGTAAAAATTTAAGAGTTCTTGGTCAACATTTTTTCTCAAAAATTTGAATTTTTATATAGTGAACCATAATTCACCAAATTTTCACCATAAGCCTTATATTTAGTGTAAATTAACCTAAGTTAGTTGGATTTTAGAAAACTCTTCCCTAGGTATCTTTAATGGTCTTGGATGAAACTATATACCAAGGAGAGTATATGATTTTGCTTCATTTTCATAAACTCAAGCCTAATTACTATGATTAGAAATTAGGGTCGTCACACTGACAAAATGAATGAAGTTGCCTATGAACTTTGGTACACATGTAGATCTTATCTAGAGCTTTTTGGAAAGCTAAAGACCAAGTTATTTGGAGCTTTGTGGAATTAATTATGAATTTCCAAAGTTGATATTTTTCTACTGAACTGATGTAGATACTATTCATATGGTCAAAAACTTGGACAGTGTCATTCATAAGTCAAATGATGTCCAATTCTTATGCAATTTTACAGGCATAAATTAGACATGATAAGCTTTCCATGGCTACCTAGATCACTCCAATTGAACCTCTGAGCAAGGAGATATGAATTTTTGAAGTTGGAGATTAGTACCAGGGATGATATCTGACCTCTGGTATTGTTCCATCATTTTTTGATGGCTAACAGCCCCTGTTGTGATTTGGATTTATTTTTACATAAAGTAGACACCTGTAGCTTTCTAAAATGGTATAGTATGCCTAATTTTGATTTTTCTATAATTAGTTATGATTGTTCAAATTTCAAGCATAGAATCTGGAAAATCAATATGAGGCTGCACCATTGTGTTTTGTGTATTTACTCCCTTTGCTCGAGGTATAGGCCATTTCTTGAGCTTGTTGTGAGTTGTATTTGTGTATTTAAATATGAGAATAAGATATATGAGTCCATATGGTCCACGAGACTCTGAAAGAAAAAAAATTTATCTGTGACATAATGTAAGTATATTCATTGTTATAATGCTATCGTTCTTGCTTCATTGTAAAATGCCTGGAATAAGACCTAGAAATGGCATGAGGCAAGCTAGATAAATATGGTGTTACATTAGCTATAGGCATATCTCATGATTCAAACACACATACAAGCATTCAATGACAATCAAACAACCAAGAAATGCATATAAGAAAGGATGGAGAGTTATCTTGGTTCAAGAAGCACAACTTTCTTCCTTGAATTCTACCTCCCCTTCTTGGTGTAACACATGGTTCCTCCATAAATGACCTAAAACTAATTACTTATAAAAGGAAATCCCTTAAATGGGAAGAGTTGAGGCTAAATAAAATTAGGATAAAATTCTAAATAATGAAAAATGAGGATCCAAAGCATAAGATGCCTAACAATCAGAGTCAGAATAGCTAAATAAAATTTGACGAAAACTAGTGGCATTTTCATTATTTTGGGCACTTTACATAAAAATCAAAGGAAGGATCTTTAAATGAAAAATTGAATTTCCTGGGGTTCTTAAAGGCCCTAAAAACTATAGGAACCCCTAGAATGATTCAAACCCCTCTAGTTTACGTTTTAGAGCATTGATTGACCTAAACTTTAACCAGTTCATTCGGGAAGGTTTGTAATCGAATTTAGGTGAAACCAAAGTCATTTTACAAGTTAGAGGTCCTAAATTTTATGATGAAAAAGACAATTCTAAAAAAAGAGTTGAAATGAGCCCAAATGAAAGAAACAAAGTTGAGAGACTAAATTATCATTTTAAAAGTGTTAATTGGACACCTAGGCTCCTTAAATTACGTCCCCCTCTTCTCCAACCCTCACCACTGCTTGTTTCTAGTCCAAATAGATTTTGAACCAACTCCAAGAGGTTCACCAAAGGGGGGAGTCAAGGGAGGAAGAAGAAGCCTAAAAAGTGTAAGAAAACCTTACTTTTCCATGTCTTCTCCTTTACTAAACCTCTTCCCCTCTTTCTCCTCTATTCTCCTATGGGTTCAATGGTTTATTTGGACATGTTTTATGGCTGGTCTAGCAAGTGGAAGGGAGGAATTGAAGAAGGGAGAGCGAAGGCATAAGAAAGCTCCTTGTAAAAGCATTTGAACATGATAAATTCCATAGCCTTTCTTGCATCTCCTTGGTTGTCCTCTTCGTGTATATTTTTGGCCAACACTAAGCCCAATCAAGAGAGGATGATTTATGGTTTAAGCAAGGAAGAAACATAGGTTTTAGAGTATGGGAGACAAGAATATGCAATTGGAAGTGAAAAAGAAGCATTAGAAATCAAGTTACAAAACTTAGGGATTTAATTGCACCTTGGTAAATATGAAGCTCCCTAGTGGTAATTTAAGTTGTCTAAGAGTATGTATGAGTTCCCAAGACACCTAGCAAGCCTCCCATATTTCAACTCCCTAAAGAAAAGTAAGCAAACTCCATGGGTGCATTAGCTTATCCATGTCTCAGCCAAAGTAGGATCATGCACCTAGGGAGAGTTTTAATTTCTTCTAAGGCTAGAAAGGGACTAAATATGATAGATGAATATCAAAGAAAGCATTGGAATAAAATTAGGAAGCATAGTTCGTGAGATGGAGGTTTAGTCTCCATTGTAAGACATAAAGAAGTAACTTATACTTAGGCTCCTTGAAATGAATTTACGATGACTTCAAGGAGTCTAAATAGAGTCAAGAGACTTAGATAGAAGGAGAAATGGGAGCCAAGATCATGAATCCTAAAGGTTACTTCATTGTGTCTTGCATGAAAGTATAGTGGAGTCATATGAGAAAGTAGGCATGCATAGAGTTTCTATTAAGCTAGAGCTTGTTCTAATAATTAAAGCATGTCTCATTTGATATGCCTAGGCTAAGAGAATCAAGTCCCACCTAGTGGCAAGTGTTTACCTGAAAAGGGGAAGAAGTAATCAAAGAGAAAAAGCTTGTGTTCTTGCTTCAAGGTAGCTCTTTAACCTTTCTTATATGCATTGCTTGGAAGTTTACTTGTCTTTGAGCACTTGTGTGTATGTTTGAACTATGAAAAATGTTTCTAGCCATTAATTACATGTTATGGTACCATTATACTTCTTCAAATGTGTTTATAAATGCAAAGCAGCTTGAATGGGCTTAGTTATGCCAAAAGTCCCTTAACATGGGTGATGATGAGCCAAAAGTCTCTAGGAATAGGTGCGACAAAGACAAAAGTCTCAAGAAGAGTGAGGCTAAGTCAAAAGTCCCTTGAAAGTGGGTCAGGCAAATCCAAAAGTCTTAAGAAAGTTGGGTGAGGTTAGACCAATGCCTTTGAGAGCCTATGTTTAATATGTATGAATTCATATGACAAGGAAAATGCTTTATACATATTTATTAGTAGCTTAAATGTCATACATTCATTCTTTGACATGAATTTGCATCCATTATGTATGCTTGAAAGGGTTTAAAGTTATTGGGACATTTTGAATCTCACTTTTCCCTCTTTTATGTTTAACCATGTCTAGGTGAAGGTCAAGAGAGCAAAATTTGGATCCAAGGAGCATGGATAGCCATACTTTGACAATAGAATAGATTTTAATGTAATTTGATGTCAAAGTTTGTAATTCTATGATGTATATGAGATGTAAATTTATAAGCATATGTAAATATATGTAGTGATCATGTATGAATAGGATATGAGGCTAAATGTATGCTTGTGAGAAAATTTGACATCCTAGGCTTATGCTGTACATGTGTATGTTAGCAATTAGTGTAACACCATATTTATCTAGCTTGCCTCATGCCATTTCTAGGTCTTGTTCTATGCATTTCATAATGAAGCAAGAAAGGTAGCATGAGAACAATGAATGTACATGCACTTTGCCACGAATAAAATTTTTCCTTCAAAGTTCCATGGGCCATATGGACTCATGTATCACATTCTCATATTTTATTACATAGATACAACTCAAATCCATCACTAAAAGTGCAAGGAACACATAAAACATTGTAATGTAGCCTCGGCTAGAAACTTCACCTTTCTGTCACAAATTTTGAAAAATCATAACTAATTCTAGAAAAATTGAAATCATGCATTCTTTACTATTCTAGAAAGTTACAAATGTTTACTTTATGCTAAAAATATGTTTAGGTCATGAAACACTAAGTAGAGACATTTGACATTCAAAAAGCACCCAAGGTCTTAGTTGCCTGGGCTGCAGTCACAGCTTACTATCATAAACTTCAAAAATTTATAACTAATTCTAAAAAAATCCAAATCATACAAATTTGGTCAATCTGAGAAGCTAAAATTTAAGGAAAAAATAACTATAGATCATGCCAAGTCCATTTAGGAACTGAATTATGATGGAACAGTACTAGAGGTCCAGTGGTGTTACTAGTACTGATAGCAAACTTCAAAAATTCATAACTCTCTGTTCAAACCTCCAAATGACCTGATCTTGGTGGCCACAGAAATTTTATGATCTCTAATTTATGCTGTAAAATTTTACAAGCATTGGACACTATTTGACTATCAGATGACACAAAACACAAAACTAACCATATGAACAGTACATGTACCAGAACAACAAAAAAATTCCAACTTTGAAAATTCATAATTAATATAGCTCTAATTTTTTTGCACTTTAGCTTTCTAAAAATCACTCAATGAGCCCTACATGTATGCAAAATTTCATAGGAAGATTCATCCATTTGGTCAGTTGTGTTATAAAGTTCCAGTTTGGTCATTTTCATGGTCCTCACAAGCATCAAAGTGTCCAAATTTACTTTCCAAGCTTGGGTGGCCACTTGAGCATGTGGGATTGCATCAAAATGACATTTTAAACTTGTCTCAAAGGTGTACAAACTCAGAATTTGCAAACTCACTCTCTCACCCTATGCCATACACGCATTTCCATATTGCTAGTCTTGCCATTACATGCTCAATTTGCATTGTAACATTCACATAACATAAACTCTCATTTGTACATAATACATTAGCACAATTACACATGTTCATGAGGTCATCAGACATATACAATAATAGATTACAACATTTGCCACTCATATAGCCTTAAGGAAGCAAGATTCATGCACATTGTTGTCAATCTCTTATCTTCTAAGGTGTTGGCTCTGATTACCTTATTCTCTTGATTCACTTAGCATGTTAGAACATTGGAGAAAAGAGAATGGGATTCAAAGAATCCCAATAACTCATCTCCCTTTCAATCACACATAAAAGATGCAAAACAAGCCTTACAAATGCATACATGGGCATATTGGCTTATGCAATCATTCAAGAAGTATCTTGGCATTTGAAAAAGTAATACATAGCATACATAGGCTTGCCAAGAACGTGGATTAGCCTCACTCATTCACTTGTGGATTTTAAACTTGCCTCACCCATTCTTTAAGAGGTTTTTGGACTCAACCTTACTCTTGGGAGTCAACCTCACTTTTAGGAGACTCTTTACTTTGTCTCAACTAATTTTAAGAGTTCTTGGCTCATCCTTACCATAGCTAAGGGTTCTTGACTTCACCACATTCAAGCATACCCAAGCATACATCATAAACATCACTTAGAAACATAATGCATCATTATGGTACCATGACATATGAAATCATGCTAGAATACTTTTCATGGCTTAAAACAAACATACACACATTCAAAGACAAGCTAAGCATACATTCATGCATGAGAGAAGGAGGAGTGAGCTACCTTGAATGCAATCACACACTGTTTTCCTTGAATTTGCTCTCCCTTCCTTGGCCTCACACACTCAAGGAAGTGGGATTGGTTTCTCTTGGTAGAGACACAATTTATGGAAGCCAATTAGGTTCATGGTACAATGTCCGATTTTCATTAAACGACAAAAATAGATGTGTTTTCAAAGCAAGTCCCCCAAAATGAATTAGTTAAGGCTCTAAAAATTTTGAGTAACATTATAGATTCCTAAAAATGAGAATTATAGGCTTAGATGGAAGGAAAAATGGAGCTAGAATGACAAAACAATTTCTTACGAAAAACTTACGAAAAGTAATGGCATTTTCGTAATTTTGAGCAATTTTTGGAATTCACACAAGAGGGCTTTTTAAATAAAATTTTTGAGTTCTTTGGGGTTCTGAAAGGCTCTAAAAACCATGGGAAACCTCACGACAATTAAATCCCTCCAGTGGCCGTTTTTCAATATCGGTATACCTAAACTTTAACAGATTCATTCGGGAAGGTTTTAGCTTCGATTTGAGTGATTCCAAAGGTATTTTACTAAATTGGGCACCTAGATTTCATGATCAAAAAGACGGTGCTCAAAAAGGAGCTAAAACGAATTAGAAACGAAAATGCCAAAAATGAAGGGCAAAATAGGAATTTTTGAAAAGTCACTTTTCCTCCACCTATATATATGAGGCGCCCCACTCTCCCATTCATTTAGTCTCATATTTTTCTGCCCCAAACTAGAGAAGAAACCCTAGGAGAGTGGTGCACTAGGGGAAGAAGAAGGAGAAAATAAATCAAGGCTTGAAGGTAAGGAATTTTGGTAGTTTTTCATGCTTTCTTCCATTCAAACCTCTTATCCTCCATTCTCCTTTGTTTCCTTTGATTATAATGAAGTTTATAAATCTATTTTAAGGGAGAAATTAAGGGGAAAATTCAGATTTAAAGAGAGGAGCTCAAGGAGGACAAGATTAAAGTGAGAAAAAGCAAGAAAATAAGGTAATTTCTTCTTCCATAGTTGCTACCCCTTGCTCCTCTTCCTCCACCATTTTGCCCCACTCAAGAAACCCCAAGAGGGTTTGATTTTTAGGCAGAACCAAGGGTGATTCTTAGAAGAAAGAGTGTGGGGAATAAGAATATGCAAAGAAAACAACAAAAGAACCATGGAAATTCAAGATGCAAATTTTAGAGTTTTAAGTGTTCCCTATAAAATCTGATTTTATACAATTATTCTTAAACTTAAATAAGTGTTTGAATGAACTCCTAAGATCCCTAGAAGTCCCCTCATGTGCATCTTCCTTAGAGAAAACAAATCAAACTCCATGAAAGCTAAAACCCTCCCTTGTCTCGGCCTAGATAAGTCATTATGGCTTGCCTGGATTAGTAGCAGGCCGTTATTATGCAGTTATAGGAACGGTTTGCTGAAAGAGACAGTCAGGGCCCTACACCTACTCCTCCACAGCCACCTCACCACTCAGATTGTTCCGAGCATTCAGGGGTGACTCACTTAGACCTGCAGCCACACATACAGACAGTTGCCCCATTCCACCAGCTCAAAGACCTCCAGCTCAGAAGTAACCCTCGACCAAAAAGATCATCACCTAGTTCAGAAAATTCAAGGCTCCCACCTTTAATGGTGAGATGAATTCAGAAAAAGCTTAGGCCTATATTATGCAGTTAGATAAGATCTTCGAGGCAATGGAGTGCATGTCTGGGCAAAAAGCCAAGATGACTATTTTTCAGTTACAGAAAGAAGCAGATTATTGGTGGAAGGCCACCGAGCCTATTCTGAGGGCGAGGAACCTTTTGATTACATAGAAGGTATTCCTCTATGTATTCCACGAGAAATATTTCCCAAGCTCAGTTTGGGATGAGAAGGATTTAGAATTCATTCTCTTAAAACAGACTGAGGGGATGTCTGTGGACCAGTATGTGGCAAAATTTGTAGAGATCTCCCGATACTCCTCTTATTTACAGAGGCATGATGACGAGAGATGGAGAGCAGACAGATTAGAGAAAGGTTTGCTCCCTAAGATCAGAGATAAGGAAGTGCCATAGAGAATTAGGCACTTTAATACCCTGGTTGAGATATGTAAAGTGATGAAGACGAATCTTAGGATGATGTAGCCTACCTCTAATGCTAGACCATCCCTCTTTGAGCCCAAGCGACCTAGAGAGGGATCATAGGCTACAGTTACTAGCAGGAGAAGTGGCAGGGGCTAGTGAGGCCAAAAAGGCAAGAGACGGAAGACCCAGTCTAACAGAGGTAGCTTCACTCCTATCATATGTCCTTAGTGTGGCAAGAACCACGGCACCAGACCATGTTATATGGGGTAGAATGTATACTTCATGTGTGTTAGGCTAGGACAGATGACCATGGATTACACCCAGGCTCCTCCGTAGATTACACAGCAAAGAGAGATAGCTCCTCCTCCCAGACGTCAGACCCAGGGTAGAGTTTTTGTCCTATCACAACAGGAGGCTAGCTGGTCCCTGAGCCTGATCTAAGGTACTATTAGAATAAATAATTTTTCTGTAACTGTATTATTTGATTCAGGTGCTAGCCATTCTTTCATATCATATGACTGTGTTAGGGGGTTAGGTCTGAATATGCATACACTCCCATATAATTTACAAGTATCTACCCCCACAGGAAACCAAGCCATTACCTCCCATGCTTGCTTGAATTGTGTGATCCAGTTTAATCATTGCCTTACCACCCTTAATTTGATTTGTATGTCACTTATTGATATTGATGTGATTATTGGCATGAACTGGATGTCTGCAAATAATGCCACCTAGATTGTAGCCACAAATATATTACTTTACCTGAGTGTGGGACTGTACCTAGTATGAGGACTGAAATATCTACCATGACCACTTCCTAGGCTGAGAGGTCTCTAGGGCATGGTTGTCAGAGATATCTAGTTTTCTTTTCAGTCTAGGCTAAGGTAGAAGAAGGTATTGATGAGATTCCTGTAATGAGAGAGTTCTAAGAGGTATTTTCTAAAGAGATTAGCAGATTACCCCCAAAGAGAGAGGTCGAGTTTCCTATAGACATTATACTTAGGGCATGTCCAATGTCTAAGGCCCCGTATAGAATGGCTTCCACCGAGCTAACTGAGCTTAAGAAACAAATAAAAGAGCTCTCAGAGAAGGGTTCTATCAGACCCAATGTCTCACCATGGGGAGCTCCAGTTTTATTCATAAAGAAGAAAGATAGGAGCCTTCGACCATGTATAGATTACCGAGAACTCAACAAGATAACTATTAAGAATAAGTACCCTTTCCCTTGCATAGATGACCTCCTAGATCCGTTAATAAGAGCGTCAGTATTTTCTAAGAAAGACCTCAGGTCAGGATATCACCAGCTTAGAATAAAGGCTGAGGATATTCCCAAAATAACTTTTAGAATTAGATATGGGCATTATGAATTTTTAGTTATGCCCCTCGAGTCGATGAATACACCTGCAGTATTCATGGACTACATGAACAGAGTCTTCAAGCTATACTTAGATAGATTTGTAGTCATCTTCATTGATGACATTATCATCTACTCAAAAAGTAGAGAGGAATATGAGCAACACCTGAGATTAGCCTTGAAAACCCTAAGAGAAAGGCAGTTGTATGCTAAACTTAGCTCACTGAAGTTCAATTCTTAGGCCATGTGATCTCCCAGGCAGGAGTTACAGTAGATCCCCAAAAGGTAGAGGCTGTATTACAATGAAAAAGACCTAGGATAGTGACAGAGATCAAGAGCTTTCTAGGTTTAGCAGGTTGCTATAGGAGGTTCATTCAGGACTTTTCTCAAATAGTGATGCCACTAACCTAGCTTACTAGAAGAATGTACTATTTGTGTGGAATGAGAAATGTGAGAGTAATTTTTAAGAGTTGAAGCACAAGTTAACCACGGCCCTAGTTTTAGTACTCCCTGACCCTAGAGAGACTTTTGTAATATATAGTGATCCCTTTAAGAAAGGGTTAGGATGTATGCTTATGCAGAAAAATCTAGTGGTAGCTTATACTTCTAGATAGTTGAAATCTCATAAGGAAAACTACCCCACACATGATTTAGAGTTAGCCATAGTAGTGTTTGCTTTGAAAATATAGAGACACTACTTATACAGGGTAATTATAGAAATTTACAATGACTACAAGAGCCTTAAATACTTATTTGAATAGAAAGAGTTGAATATGTGACAGCGGAGATGGTTAGAATTTTTGAAAGATTATGATTTCACATTGAAATATCATCTCGGTAAGGCTAATGTGGTAGCTAATGTCCTAAGTAGAAAATCCATACACATGGCCTGTATGATGATTCGAGAACAAGAATTGATTGAGAGATTTAGAGATATGAGTCCCTCCTGCGAGGTGTATTTGGGGAAACTATTAATGAGTGAAACCTAAATTGAAAATGACTTAAGGGATCAAATAAGAAAGGCCCAATAGATAGATGACCATGTAAGTAAGATTAGAGCCTAAATAGCCCAAGGTAGCATTTAGGAGTTCAATCTGTCTGAGGACGACATAGTGAGATATAGGGCTAGGTTGTATGTGCCTAGAAATATAGAAATCAGAAAGAAAATATTAGATGAGGCATATAAGAGCAAATACACCATTCATCCAAGTAGTAATAAAATGTATCAGGACTTAAAGAAAATGTTCTGGTTGCCTGGAATGAAAACAGATATAGCAGAGTACGTCTCCTAATGTTTAGTATGCCAGAGAGTGAAAATAGAACATTAAAAACTAGTTAGATTACTTTAACCCCTAGATATCCTAAAGTGGAAATGGGATAGTACAGCTATGGATTTTGTCATAGGTTTACCTAGGATATCATCGGGGCATGATGCAATATGGGTAATGTGGATAGGTTAACAAAGTCAACGCACTTCTTAGCTATGAAAGCCACTTATACCCTTGATAAGTTAGCCCAATTATACATCAAGGAGATAGTTAGACTGCATGGTGTGCGTAGAAACATAGTTTCAGATGGAGATCCCGTATTCACATCGAATTTTTGGAGATCATTATAGGATGCTCTAAGTACCAGACTCAAATTTAGCACAGCTTATCACCCATAGACAGATGGTTAGACAGAGTGAACTATCCAAACCCTAGATGACATGTTGAGGGCGTGTGTTTAAAAAATGAAAAGGAATTGGGATACATACTTGCCTCTAGCGGAGTTTGCTTATAATAACAGCTATCATGCAAGTATGCAGATGGCACCGTATAAGGCATTGTATGGAAGGGAGTATAGGTCTCCGATGTGTTGGGTTGAGCTTGGAGAGTGGAACCTTGTAGACCCAGAGTTAGTGAACCAGACATCTAGACAAATTGAGACCATCAAAAAAAAACTTTTGATGGCCCAGAGTAGACAGAAAAGTTATGTAAATAAACATAGACGACCATTAGAATTTGAGATTGGAGACCATGTCCTTATTAGAGTGTCTCCAGTCATAGGGATAGGTCAGTCCATTAAAAGCAAAAAGCTCAATCCAAAATATATAGGTCCTTTCTAGATTCTTGATAAAGTAGGACCTGTGGCCTACAGAGTAACCCTTCTCCTGATTTTAGGCCAAGTACACAACATATTCCATGTTTCACAACTCAAAAAGTACCAACCCGACCCCTCACATGTCATAGAATATGAGAATATGCAATTATAGGATGATCTATTATACATAGTATCGCCAAATCGAATTGGGGACATTAGACTTAAGTAATTATGGAATAAGATGATATCACTGGTAAAAGTGGTTTAGAAGGGGTTATCTCTCAAAAAGGCTACCTGGGAGCTAGAAGAAGATATGAGGAAGAAACATCCAGAACTCTTCTTATAGGGTATGTTATCTAAATTTCAAGGACAAAATTTTTTTTAAAGGGGGCAGAATTGTAATGTCCAATTTTCATCAAACGACAGAAACAGACACATTTTCAAAACAAGTCTCCCGAAATGAATTAGTTAAGGTTTTGAAAAATTTAATTAACAATCTAGACTCCTAAAAATGAGAATTCTAGGCTCAGACAGAAGGCAAAATAGAGCTAGAATGACAAAATAATTTCTTACTAAAAACTTATGAAAAGTAATGGTATTTTTGTAATTTTGAGTAATTTTTGGAATTCATACAAGAGGGCTTTTAAATGATAATTTTGAGTTCTCTGAGGTTCTCAAAGGCCTTAAAAACTATGGGAAACTCTAGGACAGTTAAATCTCTCTGATAGATGTTTTTCAACGTTGGTGTACTCGAACTTTGACAGATTCGTTCGGGAAGATTTTAGCTCTGATCTAAGTAATTCCAAAGGTATTTTACTAAATTAGGAACCTAAATTTCATGATGGAAAAGATAGTTCTCAAAATAAGCTAAAATGAATTAGAAACAAAAATATCAAAAACGAAGGACAAAACAAAATTTTTTGAAAAGTCAGTTTTCCTCCACCTATATATATGAGGCACCCGACTCTCCCATTCATTTAGTGTAATATTCGATTTTTTGTAAAATACCAAAATAAATCAATTTTCAAAGCAAGTCCCCTGCGATGAGTGATTCAAGGCCAAATAAAATTTGGATAAAATTTTAAATAATAGAAAATGAGGATTTAAGCCTTGAGTTGCCCAGAAACCGAGGTTGAAGTGATTCAAAAAATTTGCTGAAAGGCTAGTGGCATTTTCGTAAATAAGTGTAATTTTGGAAAAGCACCTAGGAGGGCTTTTTAAATGGAAATTTTGAGTTGCCCAGGGTTCTTAGAGGCCCAAAAAATCATGGGAAGCCCTGGGACGGGTAAAGCTCCTCCGATGTACTCTTTTCGATGTCGGTTGACCTGAACTTTGACCGATTCATTCGGAAAGGTTTTAGCTCCAATTTGAGTGATTCCAAAGCCATTTTTCTTAATTGAGAACCTAAATTTTATAATGGAAAAGACAGTTATAAAAAAAGAGCTAAAACGAAGCTACAATGAAAATGCCAAGATGAAAGGGCAAAATGGGAATTTTTGTAATTGTTTGGTTCCTGAAGCGCCTTATAAAAACGTCTCCATCTGCCCTCCCTCTTCACCAACTTTCTTCTAAACAAAAAATAGAGAGAAGACTAGAACCTTTGGGCGCACAAGGGAGGAGGAAGAAGAAGAAGAAAAAAGCCAAGATAAAGGTATGAAATCAATGGACTTTCTTAGCCTTTCCTTTAGCAAAGTTGCTCTCCTCCTTCTCCTCTTTCTTTCTATGCTTTTGTTGGAGTTTTGGGTCTGTTTTGGGGGTAGAAAGAAAGGGAAATTTTGAAATTGGAGAGAGCAAGCCAAACAAAGGGAGAAACATCCAAGAAAGACAAGGAAATCAAGGTAAATTGTTAAATCCCAAGCTTGTTCTTTCATTGCCCTCCTCTTGAATGTTGTGTCCCACTTCTTGCCAGCCAAGAGGGGTTGGTTTTTTGATAGAATCAAGAGTGAATCCTAGGAAAAAGAGTGTAGGAATTAAGACTATGCAAAGAAGACAAAGTAAAAATCATGAAATTGGAAGATTGAACTGTTAGGAACTCAAGAACACATTGTAAAAAATGATTTGATTCATGCATTACCTAGCATATGTGAGTATTTTTTTGAGTTCCTAAGACCCCTAGGAAACCTCCCAAGTGACTTTCCCATCAAGGAAAAATTAGAAACCCTATGGAAGGCCAAATGCTCCCATGTCTCGGCCAAGAGGGGTTCTTGTAGGTGGGGGGAGTTTTAAAATTTTCTAAGGCCATTCTTGAGTCATATTTGATAAATGAAAGTGAGGGGAGGCCTTGGAAAAAATTTAGAACTCATGGAGAGTGATTTGGTGTCTTAGGTTCCATATTATGACCTAAAGAAGCAACATAGTGTTAGGCCTCTTGTTTTGATGATGTGATGACTCCAAGAGGTTTAAAAGGAGTCAAAAATCATATTTAAAAGGAAAGAATGAGGCCTAGAAGTCATTTGAGAGGTGTTGCTTCATTAGGTGCCTTTATGGACCATAATAGAACTTATAGAGCTATCTAGGGTTTAAGCAACTTGTGTAACCTTAAAATGTGTTTCATGAAACTAATTGACTCCCATAAATTGTATCTAGGCCAAGAAAAATCATCTCCACCAATTTGTGGGTGTGTGGTCAAAAGAGGAGGCTTGAATCCAAAAGGAAAAGTGTGCAATTGTGTGCAGAGTAGCTCTCTTCACTTTCTCTCATGCATGGATGTGTGTTTAGCTTGTTTTAAAATGTGTGTATGTGTATTTTCAAGTTATGAAAAGCATGCTAGTATGCCTTTATATTCCATGATCCTTGATGCCATGTTATGTTTCAAATGAGCACATGATGTTTGTATGAGTTTGCTTGAGTGTGGAGAGGCCAAAAACTCTTCCTTTTGGTGAGGATGAGCTAAAAACCCTTGAACTTAGTTGAGACAAAGTGAAGAGTCTTCCAAAAGCAAAGTGGGCTCCCGAGAGTATGGTTGAGTCCAAAGTGCTCAAAGAATGGGTGAGGCAAGTCCAAAATGCATGAGGAGAAGTGTGAGGCCAATCCAAGCACTTGGTGAACTCTTGGATGTCTTGTATGAATTATTCATATGCCAAGTTTGCTTTTAAAATGTTCATAGCTTTTATTTTTCCATGCATGCATTTGTAAAGCTTGCTTTGTACATATTATGTATGATTGAATAGGAGATGAGCTATTGAGATTCTTTGAATCTCATCCCCTCCTCTCCAATGATTTAACATGCTAGGTGGACCAAGTAATTATGGTGAAGGGAGCTAACAACCATGAAGAGTAAAGATTGACAAGCTTATGTCTTGTTTTGTCTATTTGAAACCATAATGATAGTTCATAATGTATATGGTGTTGTATATGTACCATGAACATTGAGACATGTGTAAATATACTATTATGTGATGTTTAGATATATGAAAATGATATATGACCCATAGCACTTATTTGAGTATGTGAGGCCAAAGTGTGCAATATGGAATTTTGATGAATGTATGCATAAGTGTAGGTTGAGTGGCCAAAATGAAATGCATGAGGGTTGGCACCATTTAGGCAGCTCACTTAAGTCTCAAATGTACTTTTAGACTTGCCTAAAAGGTACTAAGACCAAGGAAAATCCATTTGGCAACTTTGGCACCCTATAAGGAGCTAAAATTGACCATTATGGAACCCTATATCACTTTTTAGCCAAATAAGTTATTCTTGATCAAAGATTTGATATGTAGTTAGGTATCATCGAGAGCTTTTTGAGAAGTTAAAGATCATAATTTTCGGAGGTCTACAGAATATTTGATGATTTTTCAAAGTTGGCAAAATTTATGGAAATGGTTTGATGCACTGTTACAAGGGTCTGAAATTGTTTTCTTTCACATGAGACTCAAATGATATCCAAATACCATGAAATTT
Source organism: Erythrophleum ivorense (assembly GCA_026724425.1). Classification (NCBI taxonomy): domain Eukaryota; kingdom Viridiplantae; phylum Streptophyta; class Magnoliopsida; order Fabales; family Fabaceae; genus Erythrophleum; species Erythrophleum ivorense. The sequence goes on along the minus strand of JAIUCV010000001.1, from coordinate 42,522,428 downwards.
TATATAAAGAAACTAGGAAATCACAGTGACTCATGTCAACTAAAATCGTCTCATTTGGAGGTCTAGAGAGGAAGATATGAATTTTTGAAGTTTCTATCTAGTATTAGTAACCTTGCCCAACCAGAAGTACTGTTCCATCGAATTCTGAGGTCTGTGCTTCATGAACTGATCTGAAGATATTTTTCCTCCCTATTTGACATTCACAGATTTCTATATTGGTATCATTTTTATGGATTGGATTTTTGTGTAATTAATTGGACATTTTTGAATTTCATATAAGTAAATTGTGACAGCATCAGGACCCAGTCCGACCTCCAAAATATTTTGCTGTCAAACGCTCTGTGTGTAGGATGTTATGAATTGTACATATTTTTAACATAAAGTAGACATCCCAAGATTTCTAGAATGACTGAGATTGCATGATTTCTATTTTTCTAGATTTAGTTAAGATTTTTCAAAGTTTGCCTAGAAATGAGGCCAATTCTGGCCGAGAATGAACACTCATTTTCCATGTCTCTTTTCGGTTTCTATGAGTTGTAAGTATGTTTTTGGGATTGAAATGGGTTTTAATAATGTAATTAAATATGAAGGGCTTAGTATGAGCTCACACAGTCCACATGACACTGGAATGAATTTTCAAATACAACGCAACGCAAAAATATTCATTACTTTCCTTGCCTTTCTATGAGAAACTTACATCCTTCATGATATTAAGTCATATGAAGGCATGAGATGAGCTAGAACTTATGGTGTTACATTTAGTCTCATATTTTTTTGCCCCAAACCATAGAAGAAACCCTAGGAAAGTGGCACACCAAGGGAAGAAGAAGGAGAAGAGAAATCAAGGCTTGAAAGTAAGGAATTTTGGTAGTTTTTCATGCTTTCTTCCATCCAAACCTCTTCTCCTCCATTCTCCTTTGTTTCCTTTGATTATAATGAAGTTTATAAATCTATTTTAAGGGAGAAATTGAGGGGAAAATTCTGATTTGAAGAGAGGAGCTTAAGGAGGACAAGATTAAAGTGAGAAAAAGCAAGAAAATAAGGTAATTTCTTCTTCCATAGTTGCTACCCCTTGCTCCTCTTCCTCCACCATTTCGCCCCACTCAAGAAACCCCAAGAGGGTTTGATTTTTAGGCAGAACCAAGGGTGATTCTTAGAAAAAAAAGTATGGGGAATAAGAATATGCAAAGAAAACAACAAAAGAACCATGGAAATTCAAGATGCAAATTCTAGGGTTTCAAGTGTTCCTTGTAAAATCTAATTTTATACAATGATTCTTAGGCTTAAATAAGTATTTGAATGAACTCCTAAGATCCCTAGAAGTCCTTTCATGTGCATCTTCCATTGAGAAAACAAAGCAAATTCCATGGAAGCCAAAACCCTCCCTTGTCTCGGCCTAGATGTGTTTGTGTACCTAGGGAGAGTTTTAAAATTTTCTAAACTCATTTTTGAGTCATATATAATAAATGAATATGAGGGGAAGACTTGGGAAAAATTTAGGAAGCTTAGAGAATGAGTTGGTGCTTTATGTTCCATAATATAACCTAAAGAAGCAACATGTAGTTAGACTCTTTATTTTAATTGTATGATGACTCCAAGAGGCTTAAAAGGAGTCAAGAACCATATTTGAAAGGAAAGAATGGAGCCTAGAATTTATTTGATGGGTGCTTCTTCATTAGGTGTATTTTTTGAATCATAAAGAGGTTTATAGGTTAAGGTAGAGTCTAAGCAAGTTGTGTGGCCTTAGAATTTAATTCATGAACCTAATTAGCTTCCATAAATTGTGTTTAGGCCAAGAGAAATCATCCCCGAACCTTTGTGTGTGTGTGGCTAAGAAAGGGAGCCTTTATTCAAGGAGAAAGGTGTGTGTTTGCTTCCAAGATAGCTCACTCCTCCTTCTCTCATGCATGATTGCTTGCTTTACTTGTCTTTGAATGTGTGTATGTGTATGTGTATTTCAAGCCATGAAAAATGTTCTAGCTCACTCTTACTCCATGGAATCATGATGATGTATTATGTTTCTAAATGATGTTAATGATATTTACTTTGCTTAAGTGTGGTGAGGTCAAGAACCTTTAGCCATGGTGAGGATGAGCCAAGAACTCTTAAGATTGGTTGAGACAAAGTAAAAAGTCTCTCAAGAGGGAGGTTAACTCACAAGAGCATGGTTGAGTCCAAGAACCTCTTAAAGAATGGGTGAGGCAAGTCTAAAATCCATAAGTAAATGGGTAAGGCCAATCCACTTGCTTGGCAAGCCTTTATATGCTATCTATGACTTTTTCAAATGCAAGAATGTTTCTTGAATGGATGCACAAATTTTACATCTTCTATGTATGATTGAATGGGAGATGAGCTATTAGGATTCTTTGAATCTCATTCCTTCCTCTCCAATGTTCTAACTTGCTAGGTGGACCAAGAAAGCTAGGGAATGGAAGCCAACTACATGAGGAATGAGAGGATGACATTAAAGTATTTGAATTTTTCTACTTTGAGGCCACATAAATGGCGAATGATGTAATCAATAGTTGTATATGTACTATGATATTATGAACATATGTAATTATGATAATATATCATGTATAAATGGGGGAATATGTTATGTGACCATTAGAATGTAATTTGAATATGTTATGGCAAACTAGCTTCTTGGATAACATTATGTAATTGTGTATAAATGCAAGTGGGATGGCCAAATTGAGATGCATGAGATTTAGGACCATTTGGGTAGTTCATACAGGTCATAATCATGCTTTTAGACTTGCCCAAGAGGTGCCAAATCCTAAACAAAGCCATTTGGACATTTTGGTATCTTGTATAGACCAAGAATTAACTAATTTAGAACTCTATATCACTTTTTGTCCAAATGAGTGCTTCTTAATCTGAAATTTGGCATGAAATTAGAGCTTGTTGAGAAGCTAAAGAGTAAAATTTTAAAGGTATAGAGAATATTTGATGAATTTTCAAAGTTGGCAAAAATTCTGGTTTTGGTCTGATGCATTGTTCACTTGGTTTGAAAATGATTTCTGTCACACAGGGCTCAAATGATGTCCAATTGTCACAAAAATTTATATGGGAAAACTAGACATTCCCAGAGACTTGTAACAATTAGAAGCACCTCATTTGGAAGTCTAAAGAGGGGGATATGAATTTTCAAAATTTTGTCCAGTATCAGGAGCTCTAAATGACCTTAGGTATTATTTGATTAGGTTTTGAGCTATGGGCGTGCCTGAATTGGTCTAAAGTTATTTTTTCCTCTAACTAACATTCACAGATTTCTAGATTGATATCATTTGTATGGATTGGATTTTTGTGGAAATAGTTGGACATTTTTGAAATTTGTTGTAGAATTTTGTGATAGCACCAGTGGACAGCCAGACCTCTGGAACATTTTGAATGTTAGACATCTTTTGTGTTGTGTTTCATGGTCTAGACATATTTTTAATAAAACATAGATATGTGTAGGTTTCCAAAATGGGCAAGATTGCATGATTTCAATTGTTTTAGAATTAGTTATGATTTTTCAAAATTTGTGATAGAAATGGCAAAATTCTGACAAAAAATATAAGTGTGAGTTTTATGCTCCCCTTTTATTTTCATGAGTTGTAAGCCATTTTTGGTGATGCAAATGAGTTGTATTCATGTAATTAAATATGGAAATGTGATGTGTGAACTCACATGGTCCATGTGACACTGAATGAAATTTTTTTACGTGACATAACACTAAATAATGCATTATTTTAATGTCATTTTTCCATTCCCTTTGTGCAATTTATGATGTGAGACTTAAAAATGATAGGAAGCAAGCTAAAAATTATGGTGTTACACATGGAGTTAATTCTAAGTCTACACATCTTCTTTAAATACTAACTTGGTCTATTAACCCCTTTATGGTTCCAAGAATGCACCTAATGAAGCAACACCCATCAAATGAGTTTTAAGCTTCATTCTTTCCTTTCATATATGATTCTTGACTCCTTTTAAGCCTTTTCAAGTTATCACACAATTAAAACAAAGAGCCTAACTACATATTGCTTCTTTAGGTCATATTATGGAACCTAAGACACTAATTCATTCTCTAGGCCTTCTAAATTTTTTCCAAGGCTTTCCCTCATCTTCACTTATCATATATGACTCAAAAATAGGCTTGGAACAAATTAAAACTATCCCTATGTACCTCATCTCTTCTAGGCTAAGACTATGCTTGGTTTTGGCACCTATGACTTTGCTTTGTTTTCTTGATGGAAGATGCATATGGGGAGCCTTTTAGGGATCTTAGGAGCTCATTTAAATATTCATTTAGGCCTAGGAATTAAGGTATCAAATCATATTTTACAAGGAACACTTGAAACCCTAATTTTGTTATCATGATTTTCAATGGCTTTTACTTGGATTTCTTTGCATATTCTTACTCTCATCCCTTAAATTCATAGAATTCACCCTTGGTTCTACCCAAAATTCAAGCCCTCTTGCATCTACATAAATGGGGCAAAATAGGGAGAAGAAGAGGGAGGAGTAGCTACCATAGGATGGGGATCTTACCTTGTTTCCATGGCTTTTCTTGCTTATTTCTCACTTTCCTTAGCCTCTTCTCTTCAAATCTCTATTCTTCCCTCAAAACAGATCCAAAAACTTCAATAAAACCACAAGAAAGAAAGCTTAAGAGGAGAGGAACAAGTTTGGAAGAAGAAGAAACATGAAAATCCATGAAATTCCTTACCTTTTTCTTGCTTTTTCTTATCCTTTCTTCTCCTCCATTTACACTACCTAAGAGAGCTAGTGTTTTCTCTGGTTTTTGGGCAGAATGGGTAGTGTAAATGAAGTGTAATATCTGGTTCTCTAAAAACGAGACACAACTCGTGAAACGTAACGTACGGTTTCTTCATAAATGAATGAAATTCACTGGATACAAAAGCAAGTCTTCCAAAATGACTTAGTTAAGGTCCTAAAAAATTTGGGAAGCATTCTAGACATCTAAAAATGAGAATCCCAGGCTCAAATAGAAAGAAAAATGAAGCTAGAATGAAGAAACAAAATATAACGAAAGGTTGACAAAACATAAGGGCATTTTCAATATTTTGAGCAAATTTAGAATTCTCATAAGAGGGCTTTTTAAATGAAACTTTTGAGTTCTCCAGGGTTTTCAGAGGTTCTGAAAACCATGAGAAGTCCTGGGACAGCTAAAGCCCCTCTGGTGGATGTTTTCCAATGTTGGTTGACCCAAACTTTGACCAGTTTGTTTAGGAAGCTTTTAAATTTAATTTGGATGAAGCCAAAGGTATTTTATAAATTAGGAGACCTAAATTTTATGGTGGAAAAGATAATTCTAAAAAAGGAGTAAAAATGAGCCTAAATAGAGCAAACAAGTGTGTAGGGGCAAAATGGTCATTTTGAAAAATTGTAAAAGAGGCTTCTTAAGTAAGATTACACCTCATCACTTTCTCCAAGCTTCCATTTGTAGAAAAATGGGTAACAATAGCGTGACATCAAGAGGGGAGAAAGAAAAGAAGTTTAAGTTTCCGTTTAGGTAAGCAAATGGCCTCGTTTCATCCCACACCAATTAGGAAAGTTGTTCCTCTCTTTAATAGCTCTCTAATGGTGGTTTTCTTTTTTTGAAAACTTGAAGATTCAGGTCTAACCTAAGCCAAAAAGGAACTCTTTTCAAGAAATCAATCGGTGGAAAATAATCTACACGAAGAGAGCTCCATTTTAAGGTAAGACTTCACTTGAAACACTTGCGAAATCTTATGTTTCCAAGCCATTTAAGATTTGGTCTAGAGAGAGAAAGTGAGGAGGAGAGTTTTTCTTTATGTGGTCTTTATGGAACCAAAGGTTATGGAGTGTGAGGTCTAAGAATATACAACTAAAATTGAAAAGAGAGCTTTAGAATGCAAATTATAGAATTTAGGGATTTGGTTGCACTTAGGTTAAGATGAAGCTTCCTAGTAGTAATTTAAGTTGTCTAAGAGTATAGATGAGTTCCTAAGACACCAAGAGAGCCTTTCACATACTGCTCCCATCAAAGAAATTAAAACAACTCTATTGGTGCCATATGGAAGCATAGCTTTAGCCAAGGAGAGTTCAAGCACCTAGGGAGTGTTTTAATTCCTTCCAAGCTTAGTTTTGTATCATGTGTGATGGGAGAGTATGAGAGGAAGCCTTAAAAAAATTTTAGAAACCATAGAAAGCGAGATGCTCTTGTATATTCCATATCATGGCTTAAAGAAGCAACACCTAGCTAGACTCCTTGAATAGATTGTGTGATAACTCCAAGAGGTTTAAATGGAGTCAAGAATCATAAATAGATGGAAAGAATGGAGCCAATACGATATTTTCCTAAGGTTGCTTCATTAAGTGCATTATGGAATCATAAAAGAGCCTTATGAGTCACCTAGCTTTTCTAGTTAATATATCGCCTTAGAATGCACTTCAAGAGTATAATTAGCTTTCATATGATGTATCTAGGCCAAGAGAAATGATTTCCACCTCCTTGTGTGTGTGAGGTCGAGAGAGAGAACTCAAGGCTCAAGGAGAAAAGTGTGTGGTTGCATCCATGGTAGTTTACTCCTCCATCTCTCATGCATGAATATATGCTTGGCTTGTCTTTAAATGTGTGTATGTGTGTTTTAAGTTATGAAAAGTATTCTAAAATCATTTCATATGCCATGGTACCATGATAATGCATTATGTTTCTAAATAATTTTTGAAGCCAAAAACCCTTAAAGTTAGTTGAGACAAAGTAAAGAATCTCCCAAAAGTGAGGTTGACTCCCAAGAGCAAGGTTAAGTCAAAATCCTCTTAAAGAAATAAGTGAGGCAAGTCCAAAATCTACAAATGAATGGGTGAGACTAATCCACTTACTTGGCAAGCCTATGTATGCTATGTATGACTTGCTCAAATGTTAAAAATGTCTCTTGAATGATTGCACATGTCAAAATACTTATGCATACATTTGTGAGACTTGTTTTGCATCTTTTATGTGTGATTGAATGGGAGATGAGCTATTGGGATTCTTTGAATCTCATTCCCTCCTTTCCAATATTCTAACATGGTAGGTGGACTAAGAGAATAAGGAAATGGGAGCCAACCACTTGAGAGATGAGAACATGACATTAAAGTGCATAGATTTTGTTTCTTTAAAAGTTAGTTAAAATTTCATGTGATTCAGTAAAAAAATAGAAATTCCATTATTTCTAAATCGATTCATATGATTCGATGAAGAAATGAAGAATGGGAGCAAATAGTGGGATATTTTCTATAAATGGGGAAAGTGAAAATGCTTGGGGGTGAAAATGCGGGAATGTCTACAATACCTGGGTTGAATCAGATAAAAATTGAAATGAACAAAAAATATTGTAATCTATTGTTGTATATGTCCCATGATGTTATGAGCATATATAATTATGCTAATGTATCATGTACAAATGAAGTTTAAGGTTGTATGTATGAAAATGTGCATTATAGACATGTAATGGCAAACTAGCATTATGGAAATGCATGTATAAATGGAAGTGGAATGGACAAATTGAGATGCATGTGGCTTGGAACCATTTGGGCAATTCATACAAGTCATATTCACACTTTTAAACTTGCCCAAGAGGTGCCAAAATCAAGAAAGACCATTTGGGCACATTTGGTACCTAATATGGAGCAAAATTGACCATATTGGAAACCTATACCACCTTTTGTCCAAATTAGCTCTTATTGATTTGAGATTTGACATACAATTAGAGCTTGTTGAGAAATTTTTGGGAAGCTAAAGTGAAGAAACTTTAGAGGTCTATGGAATATTTGATGAATTTTCAAAATTGACAAATTTTCTAAAATTGTTTCGGGGTACTATTCACCCAGGTCCGAAAATTAATTATGTCACTCAGGGGGAAAATGATGTCCAATTGCCACAAAATTTTATAAAGAGAAACTAGACATTCCTAATTACTTCTACCAACTAGAATCACCCCAATTGGATATTTAGAAAGGGAGATATGAATTTTTAAAGTTTCTATCCAATATCAGGAGTCCAGACTGACCTAGGTTACTTTTGATTAGTTTTCGAGTCCTAGATGTGCCTAAACTGGTCTAAAGTTATTTTTTCCCTCTAATAAAATCTGTAGCTTTCTAGATTGGTTCATGGATTGCATTTTTGTGAAATTAATTAGACATTTTTAAAATTTATAGTAGAAACTTATATCAGTACCAGTAGCCAATTAGACCTTTGCATATTTTTTAATGTCAAACATCCTCTGTGTGGTGTTTCATGCCCTGATCATATTTTTAGCATAAATTAGACATGTGTAGCTTTCCAAAATGGAAAAGAATGCATGATTTTGAGTTTTTTAGAATTAGTTATAATTTTTCAAAGTTTCTGACAGAAAAGGGAAATTTCTAGCCGAAATAGCAACTATGAATTTTATGTATCCCCTTACCTTGCACAAGTTCTAGGCCACTTTTGGGGATAAAAATGAGTTGTATCATATAATTAAATATGAGAATGTGATACATGAACTCACATGGTCCACAGGACACTGAATAAAAAACTATACTCTACGCAACACTAAAATATTTATTATTTTAATTGCTTTTTCTTGCCTCCAATGTAAGATTCATGGTTTAAGACATGAGAGTAGCATGAAATAAGCTACAAATTTATGGTGTTACATGAAGGGGAGAAGAAATAAGAAATTTAAAGAGTGTTCAAGAAGATTCCACTTTCTTAAAAATTTCAATTTGTTCTTGGCATTTTTGTTTCTGACTCATTTTAGCTCCTTTTTTAGAACCATCTTTTCCATTATGAAATTTAGGTTCCCAATTTAGTAAAATATTTTTGGAATCACTCGAATTAGAGCTAAAACCTTCCCAAATGAATCCGTCAAAATTCGGGTACATCGACGTTAGAAAAAGTCCATCAAAGGTGATGCAATAACACCAAGTAATATGAACCAGACTCATGTAAGGAAGGATGCTCGTGTGGAAAAAGACTTGATAATAGATGGCCCAATGACAAGAGGAAGAGTTAAGCGTCTACAAAGAGCAATTGGGCTTCAATTTGCTGAATTAGAAGCCCATAATGTTAGTGCATGCATTGAGGAAGCAAGTAGAGCCTTAATCATGCTTATTCAAGCCCAAGTTGATGCTTAAAGAGCCCATTGAAGCTAGAGGACGTGAATAGTATTTAAAATACAAGATGTCCAGCCCATTAATATTAATTAGTTTTGACTAGGACTCTAGTTTTGACTAGAACTCTTTTTTGAATTTCGTTTTTTCATTATTATATTATTTTTTGGACTTGGTCAAGGAGCTTATCTAGAAGATTAAGTTAAAATTAATATCCTAATCTTGTTCCTTGATTTTAGGCATTATTTAAAATATTTCTAAACAAATTTTAGAGTTTTAGTTTTATTAGGATATCAGATTTTAGAGTTTTAGTTTTACTAGGATTTTAAGTCTTTTAGAAACTTTGCCTATAAAAGGCTCCCTATTGTACTCTATTTTGGATCATGAATGAATAAATAAATTTGAGTATTATTCAATACTTTGTGAGGCTTTTGCTTCTTTGTGTTCTCTAAGAGTTCACGTGACTTATCAAAGGATTGGTCTTCCTTTGTGGCGTCTTGAGGCTAGGGTTCTAAGAGACAAGTTCTCTTAGGGTCTTTCCTTTGACCAACAGTCTTGTTTCTAGCCGGTCCCGGGCATAATTTCGAATTGTTGAAGGTTCTCTAGGGCATGTTCCTAGTGGGTCTTGCATCATTTGGTATCAGAGCAAGAGAACATGAGTTAGAGAAAGAAAAAGAAAAAAGAAAAAGAGAGAGAACATGAGTTAGAGAGAGAAAAAGATGAGTTTGAAAAAGAAAAGAATATGAGTGAAAAGAAAGAGCTAGAGAGTTGTGAGAAAAGTGAGAAAATCATGAATGAATGAACTTGAGTATTATTCAATACTTTGAGAGGCTTTTTCTTCTTTGTGTTCTCTGAAAATTCACGTGACTTATCAAAGGATTGGTCTTCCTTTGTGGCGTCTTAAGGCTAGGGTTCTAAGAGACAAGTTCTCTTAGGGTCTTTCCTTTGACCAACAGTCTTGTTTCTAGCCGATCCCGGGCATAGTTTCGAATTGTTGAAGGTTCTCTAGGGCATGTTCCTAGTGGGTCTCGCATCATTTGGTATCAAAGCTTTGGTTCGCTAGTACAAGGTATATTTTTGTGTTTTTCCTACCATTGTTCTTTCACACCTTTTCTCCTTCCATTAGTGTTATCTTCTCATCTTCATCTTTGTCTTCTATCTTCTTCCTTCTTCCATTGTTGCGTGCCTCTATACTCATTCAAAAAAAAAAAAAAAGGGAGAGTGCGATACTCCAAAAAAAAAAAAATTCAAAAAAAAAAGTGAAAAAAAAAGAGAAAAGCTAAATATGTTAAGCATAAATACAAATATTGCTATTGCTATTCATTTATATTCAATGAAAAACATCATGTATTAGTACCTCTTGATCCTATGGATGTTTATGAGGATCAAATGCAAATAGTACAAGCATATAAAATGAGAGCAAAAGAAAAAGAGAGAGAACATGAGTTAGAGAAAGAAAAAGAAAAAGAAAAAGAGAGAGAACATGAGTTAGAGAGAGAAAAAGATGAGTTTGAAAAAGAAAAGAATATGAGTGAAAAGAAAGAGCTAGAGAGTTGTGAGAAAAGTGAGAAAATCATGAATGAATGAACTTGAGTATTATTCAATACTTTGAGAGGCTTTTGCTTCTTTGTGTTCTCTGAAAATTCACGTGACTTATCAAAGGATTGGTCTTCCTTTGTGGCGTCTTAAGGCTAGGGTTCTAAGAGACAAGTTCTCTTAGGGTCTTTCCTTTGACCAACAGTCTTGTTTCTAGCCGATCCCGGGCATAGTTTCGAATTGTTGAAGGTTCTCTAGGGCATGTTCCTAGTGGGTCTCGCATATTAATGGGCTGGACATCTTGTATTTGAAATACTATTCACGTCCTCTAGCTTTAATGGGCTCTTTAAGCATCAACTTGGGCTTGAATAAGCATGATTAAGGCTCTATTTGCTTCCTCAATGCATGCACTAACATTATGGGCTTCTAATTCAGCAAATTGAAGCCCAATTGCTCTTTGTAGACGCTTAACTCTTCCTCTTGTCATTGGGCCATCTATTATCAAGTCTTTTTCCACACGAGCATCCTTCCTTACATGAGTCTGGTTCATATTACTTGGTGTTATTGCATCATTCCCCCCCTCTTGAAAAGGATTCGTCCTCGAATCTGCAATATCAAAGGAAGAGAGATCAGTTACATTAAAAGTAGCACTAATATTTCCATAAGAACTAGGTAAGTCAATTTTATAAGCATTATCATTAATCCTTTCAAGAACTTGAAAGGGACCATCTCCTCTAGGTTGGAGTTTTGACTTCCTTTTCTCCGGGAAACGTTCTTTTCGCAAGTGAACCCACACCCAATCGCCGGGTTCAAATACTACACGCCTTCTACCCTTGTTAACTTGGTTGGCAATTTGCTCATTCTTTCTTTCAATATTGGCTTTCACCTTCTCATGCAAATCCTGTACAAACTTTGCCTTCCTAGCACCATCAAGGTTAGTAAACTCATGTGAAGGTAAAGGAAGCAAATCTAACGGGGTTAGAGGATTAAAGCCATAAACAATTTCTTCGTTGACTAACTTTTCAGGTGACAAGATGTCTAGTGAGTACAAATTCCTTGAAGAGGCTAACAAAGAACGATTCAAGCAATCTTGTGCATGGTTAGATGCATTCCAATCCAACTCCAACTCTACAAGACAAGATAAGGAAAAGTCATCTCCTGATTTCCATACTAGATGCCTTATCAAAGAGAAAGTGTGCAGCATGGCTATTGATAATAGTAGCTATGTAAATATTGCTAGTACCTTACTAGTTGAGAAATTAAATTTGCCTACTATAAAGCATCCTAGGCCCTATACCTTGTTGAAGGGTAGTGTTGAATTTAGGGTTAATAAGCAAGTTTTGATTTCTTTCTCCATTGGTAAATATCATGACAAAGTGCTATGTGATGTGGCTCCTATGTATGAGGGACATATTATGCTTGGTAAACCATGGAAACATGTTAGAAAAGCTAAATATGTTAAGCATAAGCACAGATATTGCTATTGCTATTCATTTGTATTCAATGAAAAACATCATGTATTAGTACCTCTTGATCCTATGGATGTTTATGAGGATCAAGTGAGAATAGCACAAGCATACAAAATGAAAGAAAAAGAGAGAGAACATGAGTTAGAGAAAGTAAAAGAAAAAGAGAGAGAACATGAGTTAGAGAGAGAAAAAGACGAGTTTGAAAAAGAAAAGAATGTGAGTGAAAAGAAAGAGTTAAAGAGTTGTGAGAAAAGTGAGAAAAGCATGAGTATGAGCATGTTTGATGAAAAAAGAGAGGTTGAGAGTATGTGTAAGGATATTTGTTTATCTACTAACAATCTTAACCTATCTTTATCTATTGTTGGTTCTAACTTCTTGCAAGTATGTGAAGATTTGTTTTCAAAGAAGCTATCCAATAGACCCTTATCTTCAACTAGCAGTGAAAAGAGTTGTGATTGCCTAGATTTGCTTCCTATGAAACCACCTGATGGCGAAGATTCGAGGACGAATCTTTTCAAAGAGGGAGGGAATGATACAATATCAATAGGCATGCCCATTGAAGCACTACAAGTTCGAGAAGCCCATAATGTTAGTGCATGCATTGAGGAAGCAAATAGAGCCTTAATCATGCTTATTCAAGCCCAAGTTGATGCTTAAAGAGCCCATTGAAGCTAGAGGACGTGAATAGTATTTAAAATACAAGATGTCCAGCCCATTAATATTAATTAGTTTTGACTAGGACTCTAGTTTTGACTAGAACTCTTTTTGAATTTCGTTTTTTCATTATTATATTATTTTTTGGACTTGGTCAAGGAGCTTATCTAGAAGATTAAGTTAAAATTAATATCCTAATCTTGTTCCTTGATTTTAGGCATTATTTAAAATATTTCTAAACAAATTTTAGAGTTTTAGTTTTATTAGGATATCAGATTTTAGAGTTTTAGTTTTACTAGGATTTTAAGTCTTTTAGAAACTTTGCCTATAAAAGGCTCCCTATTGTACTCTATTTTGAATCATGAATGAATGAACTTGAGTATTATTCAATACTTTGAGAGGCTTTTGCTTCTTTGTGTTCTCTGAAAATTCACGTGACTTATCAAAGGATTGGTCTTCCTTTGTGGCGTCTTAAGGCTAGGGTTCTAAGAGACAAGTTCTCTTAGGGTCTTTCCTTTGACCAACAGTCTTGTTTCTAGCCGATCCCGGGCATAGTTTCGAATTGTTGAAGGTTCTCTAGGGCATGTTCCTAGTGGGTCTCGCATCATTTGGTATCAGAGCTTTGGTTCGCTAGTACAAGGTATATTTTTGTGTTTTTCCTACCGTTGTTCTTTCACACCTTTTCTCCTTCCATTAGTGTTATCTTCTCATCTTCATCTTTGTCTTCTATCTTCTTCCTTCTTCCATTGTTGCGTGCCTCTATACTCATTCAAAAAAAAAAAAGGGAGAGTGCAATACTCCAAAAAAAAAATTCAAAAAAAAAGTGAAAAAAAAAGAGAAAAACAAAAAGAGAAATTCGAAAAAAAAAAGTGAAAAAAAAGAGAAATTCGAGAAAAAAAAAAGTGAAAAAAAAGACAAATTCGAAAAAAAAAAAAGTGAAAAAAAAAGTTGCAAGTTGTGGAGTTAGTTTCCTAATTGGAGACAATTTCCTAATTAGAGTTAGTTTCCTAGTTGGAATTAATTTCCTAATTGGACTCAATTTCCTAATTGCACTTAGTTTTCTAATTTTTATATTTTCTTAAAGTTGGTTTCCTAATTTCCCAAGTAGTTTCCTATTTTTAAAGTTTCTTATTTTTAGATTTTCTCCTTTTCTTCTCCTTCCTTCCAAGCCATCCCAACCTCCTCTCCCCCCTTGTTTTCCTTTCCTCTTTAGCTTTTTTTGTTATACACCTCTTTTTCTCCTTTGTTTGATTCTTTGGGAATTTGCATTTTAGAAATTTAGTTTTTTGATTGCCACTACTCTGATCTTTTCTTTTGATTTGCTTATGACTTGCTTAGAACACTTGTAAGAAGCAAATTGTTGAGTGGTAAAAGGCAAGAGTGCAATTAACATTAAAGAAAAAGCCAAAAAGAGTTAAACACGAGCGAACTTATCATCTTTTGAGTGTAAACACGTGAGCTAGTGAGTTGCGAGGTCCTATATCTTTCTTTGCTTGTGTTTTTGTACAAACTAATATTTCAGGATGTCTGGAGAATCTGAGCATAGTGACTTTGACATGAAAGTCTGGGTTAAGGCTGTTCAAAGTACTCTTGAGAAACTAAGTGCCAGATTAGATGATGTGGAGTCTTCTTCCAATAAGAGGACCCATAGAAGGCGAGCTCAAGTGGAGCTTGATGATGATGCTGAGTCTGACTTTGGGGAGTCCCATACTCAGAGAGGTAGACAATCATCATCCAATAAGGATGGTGGTATCGGAAATATCAAGATGAAGATTCCATCATTCCCTGGGAAAAATGACCCAGACCAGTACTTAGATTGGGAAAGAAAAGTGGAGCATGTATTCGAGTGCCACTCTTACACTGAGGCGAAGAAAGTAAAACTTGCTGCAGTAGAGTTTACTGATTATGCTAGCATCTGGTGGGATCAACTCTTACTCACCAGAAGACGTACCGGTGAAGGTCCAATTCGTGATTGGCAAGAGATGAAAATTATCATGCGCAAACGGTTTATCCCTAGTTACTATTATAGGGAATTGCATAAGAGGCTCCAAAAGCTGAAGCAAGGTTCTATGAGTGTGGAAGATTACTATCAAGAAATGGAGATTGCCATGATTAAGGCAAATGTGGAGGAAGACCGTGAAGCAACCATGGCCCGATTCATTGAGGGCTTAAATCCTGATATAGCTGCCCAAGTTGATTTATACAATTACCTAGATATGGAGGAGCTCTTGCATAGAGCTATCAAGGTGGAAAAGCAGCTAAGGGCTCGACAAAAGCTGAAAGTGACATCTAACTCGAGTTCTTGGAGGGATTCCAAAGTCCCCTTCAAACCAAAGACTGATTTCAAGTCTAAAGAGGAAAGTAAGGTAAAACCCTTTCAGGTTAAGGGTAAAACTGAGTCAAAACCCTTCTCATCTTCTAATCCTACTACTTCCTCCTCTAAGCTTAGATGCTTTAAATGTAATGGTTTCGGTCACATTGCTTCACAATGTCCGAACAAACGAACTATGATTGTTCTTGAGAATGGTGATGTGACTAGTGCTAGTAGTGAGTCTGAGGAGGATGAGATGCCACCCCTGACTGATGACTCAGATTTAGAGTTAACGGAAGCTGTAAATGGTGAAGCCCTTGTGGCTAGGCGTGCTCTCAATATTCAACCTAAAGAAGATCTTGAGGTAGAGCAGCGTGAGCATATTTTCCATACTCGATGTTTCATCCACAAGAAGGTATGTAGTTTGATTATTGATGGTGGTAGCTGCACAAATGTAGCTAGTACTTTACTTGTGGAAAAGCTGAACTTACCTACTTTGAGGCACCCTACCCCTTATAAATTACAATGGCTTAACGATAGTGGGGAGGTAAAGGTAACAAAACAGGTGCTCATCTCTTTTTCTATTGGTAATTATCATGATGAGATTCTTTGTGATGTAGCACCCATGTATGCTGGTCACTTGTTACTTGGTAGGCCATGGCAGTTTGACCGAAAGGTAAAACATGATGGATATAAAAATTATTATTCTTTTGTTTTTAATGGTAAGACCATTGTGTTGACCCCTCTTCGTCCTGTTCAAGCATATGAGGATCAGTTAAAAATTGAAAGAGAGTGTAAGAAGAGAGAGCAAGAAAAGAAAAGTAAAGTGAGTGTGAGTGTTGAGAATGAGAAGAAGCAGGAGAAAGGAGAGCTGAGTAGAAAGGAAAAGAAAATTAGAGAAAAACATGAGGAAAAGAAAGTGAGTTTATTTTCGGGTAAAAGTGAGATCAAGAGAGCTCTTATTTGTGAAAATGCCTTCTTATTACTTTATAAAGATGTTTATCTTACTATCGATGATCTTGATCACTCTTTGCCTGCTAGTGTTACATCTTTATTACAGGAATTTTGTGACTTGTTCCCAGAGGAAATACCTGATGGATTGCCCCCGCTAAGAGGCATTGAGCATCGGATAGACTTTATCCCAGGGGCATCTATTCCCAATAGACCTGCTTATCGAGCAAATCCAGACGAGACTAAGGAAATACAACATCAAGTGGAAGAGCTCATGAAGAAAGGCTTTGTTCGTGAAAGTCTAAGTCCATGTGCTGTCCCAGTGATTCTTGTACCCAAAAAGGATGGCAAGTGGCGAATGTGTGTAGATTGTCGTGCCATCAACAAAATAACGGTAAAATATCGCTATCCTATCCCTAGGTTAGATGATATGCTTGATGAGTTGCATGGTGCATGTGTTTTCTCTAAAGTTGATCTTAGAAGTGGTTACCATCAGATTAGAATGAAAGAAGGTGATGAATGGAAAACTGCTTTTAAGACCAAGTTTGGATTATATGAATGGTTAGTTATGCCATTTGGCTTGACTAACGCACCTAGCACTTTCATGAGTTTAATGAACCATGTCTTTAGACCTTTCATTGGAAGATTTGTTGTGGTTTACTTTGATGATATTTTGATCTACTCTAAGAGTCTAGAAGAACATGTGAATCATTTGCATGATGTGTTTTAACTGCCCTGGGGCTTCCCATAGTTTTCAGGGTCTCTGAGAACCTTGGAGAGCTTAAAAATTTAATTTAGAAAGCTCTCCTGTGTGAATTCCAAAATTTGCTCAAAATGATGAAAATGCCTTTACGCTTCGTCAATCTTTCGTTACATTTTGTTTCTTCATTCTAGCTGCATTTTTCTTTTTGTCTGAACCTGGGATTTTCATTTTTAAGAGTCTAGAATGCTTCCTAAATTTTTTGGAACCTTAAATAATTCATTTTAGAGGACTTCCTTTTGTATCCGGTGAATTTCGTTCGTTGACGGAGAAATCGTACGTTATGTTTCTTGTGTTTTCTTTGATTTTCAGAGAACCAGACATTACAACTAGGATGGTGGTTTTGAGATGCATGGTGATTTGGACCATTTAGGATGCTCTCTTAGGCTATGTTTATGCTTTTGGACATGCTCAAGTGGTTGTGGAAAGATGAGAAGAGCATTTTGTACATATAGAACCCATTATTGACTTCAATTTTGGCTATTTCTTGAGCTAAACCAAATAGATATGTTTTCACAAAGGTAAAGAGCACTCAAGTTGGAACTCTAGAGAATTATTATGATTTTTCAAAATTGGCTAAATTATGCAAAATTGGTATGGGTACTATTCATATGGCTAGTTTTCTTCTGTGTCACACGTGAGGCAAATGAAATCCAATGCTCATGAAATTTTATAGCCATAAACTAGACATCATACGCTTTCCATATGTATAAAATTGATTTTTCTAGAATTAGTTATGAATTTTCAAAGTTCATATAAGAAATATGGTGCAGCAACTCGAAAGCAAAAATCTGATGTTGTGATGTATGGTTCCAAACCCAAGCCTTATGAGATAAATGGTTTTGGTATGAATGGATGTGTTATGTATGAATAATGTTCTTGGTAAGCCCACATGGTACCTAAAGCCAAGAATGCATGAATACTTTCATCCATTCCATTGTCAACAAAAGTGTCATTTCCATGCACATAAACATCATATACTAATCATGTCATGAGTTAAGAGCTATAAAGAGATGGTGTTACACTTGGCATCATACCCACACTTAGGAGGAGCTTGGTTTACTTGGCTTAGACACATCAAACAAGACATAAACACATTAATGGAACTATTTGTAGCTTTACATAAACTCTACACAAGCTATTTCTAGTTTATGCCATTGTTATGGTTTGATACAACAGTATAATGAAGCAACTCATATAATTCAAGATTTTGACTCTAATTTTTCACTCAATCTAAGTCACATGACTTGACTTAAAATCATTAGAGCCATCACAAACTCAATCTAGGGAGCCAAACATTAAGTTGCTTCTTTATATCTAAAAGGAACCTAAACTTTCAATTTTCAAAATATGGTTTCTAAATTCAAACTAATAGTTCCTTTGGTGTCTATTATTCATTTTTAGCCTATTTCTATCCTTGAAATTAAGAAAAACTCTCCCTAGGTACATAATCCCTTCTTAGGCTAAGATATGAAGCATATTAAGCCCATGGAGTTTCCTTCCATTTCCTAGGGAATTTGCTACTTGTGAAGCTTTCTAGATGTCTTGAGAACTCAAACATGATCTTACACAATCTAAATCATCACTAGAAAGTTCCATAAATCCCTAGGTGCAACCAAAACCCTAAATACTATAACTTGCTATCTATAGGTTCTTTTTGAATCCTAATTGCTTCATATGATTCCTCATGCTTCAAAACCTCATCTCTTAACAATTTTGGATCAAAATAAAGTCCCTAATATATCATCCCTAATCTTGCTGAAATGAAGTAGACAAGAAAGAGCCAAGAAGAAGCACCTTAAACCATGTTTTCATACCTCATTTACAAGCTTTTCAGGGGCACTTTCTTATGGTTCAAAGCTTCCTTTCAAACTCTCCCTCTTTTCTATTGAACTAGTCACAAAACATGTCCAAATAAATTATCAAAACCAAAAGAAGAGAGAGGAGGAAAAGGAGAAGAAGTTTGGTGAAGGAGAAGCCATGAAAAAGTAAGGAATTCTTATACCTTTTTACGAATTTTCTTCTCCTTGGTCCCTCACTTGGTGTGCCACATTGAGCTGCCCTTGAATCTATTTTGGACTAGAGAAATGTTGGTTAAGAGGTTGGGCATAAGTGGCTCATGATTTAAGGGGCCTAAGGGTTCATTTATGCACTTTTTCAAGATTCCAATTCAGTCCCTCATCTTGATTCTTTCCATTTGTGTTCATTTCAACTCTTTTTGTAGAATGACATTTTCCATCATGAAACTTAGGTCCTCTAATTTATAAAATTCATTTGGTTTCATCCAAATTGGATTTAAAATCTTACCAAATGATTCAATCAAAGTTTTGGTCAATTGATACTCTAAAATACAAACCGGAGGGGTTTTAACCATTCCAGGGGTTCCTATAGTTTTTAGGGCCTCTAAGAACCCAAAAAACTTAATTTTTTTATTTAAAGATTCCTTCTTTGAGTTTTCTAAAAGTTATCTGAAATTACAAAAATGTCACTAGCCTCTGTAACTTTCTATATGACTGTTTTGGCTCTCGTTTCGAGCTAACTTTAGCTCTAATCCACATTTAAGATGCTCTAATTAATATCTTACTATCAATTAGTCTCATTTTGCATTGCTTTAGGATGTTTTAGTATTAATTTATAAGGTTCAGTTTAGTTTCTAAAATACCAGTCATTACAGTGAGTCTCCATAATCTTTTTCACAATATGGCACCACATGTCCTGCTCCTTACCCATAGTGCCACATCAGCCTTCCTTCAGCCCAAATTTACAAAAATGCCATCATTTTGCCGATATCTTATAACACCCCAAAATTAATTCAGAGTAATTATGATGAGTTAGAGAATTAGTTTGGGTAATTAAGGAAAATAATAAAGTGAAAAAGGGAGGTGGAACTCATAGAGGAATAAATTGTTAATATAGGTTTAAGATTCAATTGGATTAAACACTTAATCTAGGCCTATAATTAATTTAAGTATGTCATGGATAAACATTAATAAAGGTGCAATCTAGTTTATTGATTTAGAAGCCTTAACCTAATTGGTTTTTCATTTGGAGTATTTTCACCCACACCTTAAATCTAATATGGGTTATTTGATGTTTTCTTGGAGGATTTTCGGAGGTTGAGGTTAGAAGAGATATTTGGTAAGTATAAACTTATCATTTTGATGTATTTTCTGCTGGTTTAGGACCCATACGCTGATTTATGATATGAATGGTGATTTTTGGCGAATTTGGCCAGAATTTGGAGTGTTGTTAAGGTTACTAGTGTAGGCACAACTAAATCTGAATTTGGTTCTTGTAGTGGCTAGGTAAGTGCTCTTTAGGTAGTCCTTTGTGGTTTAATTCCTTGAGTATTGGGTTTGTTACTATAAATGATGATTAGGAATAGTCATAGTCTGATTTTGTGTTAATAGGCTGAAGTAGCATTGTGGTTGGTTTTCAAAGAATTGTTTACAAGTGAGGTAACCAGAGTTAATGTTAATTCCATGCATAAATTTACTTTAATTTTATATTTTTTTCACATGTGTAATTTTGAATGCTAAATGAATGGTTAGCTATTTAATATATTGTGATTGGATCTTGTGAGTCTATGGTAGAGCTGTGGTGTGACTACCACTTGTGCATCGTGCTTTAATCGAGCACTGAGTTATGATCAGACTCTTGTATGCACTGAGCCCAGGTTGTGCTCATTAGGGAGTTGGTGCCTTGGATGTGCCTCTTCTGATGTTAATATCTTTTAATATGTGAAATGTAATTGCTAGTATATGATAGTAGTCACTTATAAGTTAATTGTTTCATTTGTTGATATGACTGTTATTTCTAATGACTATCTGATTAATTGCATATATGTTAATTAAATTGAAATATATGAATGGAGTTTACCTTTGCTTACTAAGATTTGCATCTCCTCCCATTTTATGGGTGAACTATTTTAGGTGAAGGTCCTTTGGATAAGGATAAAGGGAAGCAAGTGGATGAACATATATGAGCTAAGACCATGTATGAGAAATTCTGCACTTGGATTGATCTAATTTAGGATAAATGCTAATTTTTGTTATTCTCTTATATAGCATCATCACATAATCATGTTGCCAAGTGTAGGTATTTTGTGCTTTGGTAAACAATGATGTACCTAATATGGAGTTAGACTCATTACAACTTGAAATTTGATGTATGCACTTATATATCTGATATAGAACCTCATTGTTCCTAAGATATAGTCTATTATTTGAGAATGCAATCAGGTAAAAGCTTAATTATTGACTTAGACTAGTAATGCATAAAGTTTATATTGGAATTTATATTTGGATGATAATGTTAGTAGTTATGAATCCTTCTTTCTGTCATTAATATATATAAATTGGTAATGCACGGTAGTAGATGAGTAGGAATTAACACCTAGGATTTGATTTAGTAATAAGAGACATACTGAGTATATTAGATAGATGAATGCCATTAAAGCCTTACAAATTAAGGTAGAGTGGCCCTAAAGTGTTGCTAGAGGGAAAGTTGGAGTGTATAGGATGAAATTTGAGAGGTATAAGAGTAGAAGAGGGTCACGCCATGGCCAAGATTAGCTAGGTCACGGCCAGGAGTCAGTCAAAAGCGAGAAGCACCGTAATGCTTATTGTCTTGCCACGACGCAAGGCAAAATATTCACCAAGGAGACTAACAAAAAGCAACCTTATAGCAGCACAAGTCGAGGAAGTCTAGCAGGGAGTTCTCCAAAAAGTAGATTTGCTACAGTGTGAGAGGATCATGTCATGGCAAGAAACAAGAGAGGAAAATTCTAGGTCCTAGTAGCAAGTTTCATTAAGGCTCAGGTATGGCCCGCCACAGCACGAATCGTGAAATTTTCTACAGTAGGTTATAGAATGTTCTCCTGCTACGGCACCACATAGGCTCGCCATGGCTAGGCTCTAACTCACTGTGGCGATATTTGCAAAAGTGTGAATAGTAGTTCCTAAGAGCACTTCTGCCACAACATAGGTATACCAAGTCACGGCGGGAGTCCCCAAACTTGGTTTATAGATTCCAGTAACTAACTTAGCCATGATGGTGAAGGTGCAAGTGGTGACGAAGATCCCCTCACTCCTATTTTTAACTTAGAAACCTTGAGATTTACTATGATAATGCTATGTAACGACTCAAGAATATTTATAAGAGGTTTTGTGAGTTGAAATCAATAATGAGATGAAACAAAGGTCTTAATTGATAATTAGAATCGCTTGAGGACTTGATTAGTCATTGTTGTTTAGCTAATGACTCTAATGATATCAAGGTTCAAATTTGTCCACTTTTTCCTATTTTAATTAATTGTAATAACTTTATACCTTAATTTATAATTATTAACCACCAAATTAAGTCTAATCACTGTAATTAGGAATTAGGGTTGTTACATATCTCCTATTATAGGTTCTCCATAATACTTTTTGTAACCTGCATTCTTTAAGTTCTTTACTATATTTTAATATTATTTAGGCCTATGTGAGTCTCATTTAATGTCTTCAACCATATATTTTATTATTTTTTTATTTTTCTAATATTTTATTATTTTAGGGTCCAAATGACAATTTTGCCCTTTGTAGTAACAGAACAAACAAGCATCTCTATTTGTTTTTCTCTTATATCTTTGTCTAAACTCCACATCTTCAAATTATGTCACCACCATCCAGTAGATCTTTCTATGTAGAATCTCTTGAGATAGTTAACTCAAGCTCAGGTGTCACACTATACTATAATAGCACATAATTTGCATGTCAATGTGCCTATAACGTCCATTTTCATATTTCCAACACTTTAGCAACAAAAATAATTGACATTAAAAGTCAAAATATTTCATTTTTGCTTAATTACACCACTTCAGCTTACTAATCTAAACTTTCATTCTTAATATATTTGTTCAATAAGAAATATCACAAAAAGAAGCCTAGAATTCAAGTTTAAGGTCAAGCACCACATACTAACATAAATACATCATTCCATCATGATTCTATAATTCTATCAAAACTTCAAAAAGTCATATTTTGATCTAGAGACTCCAAATCATGCAAAATAAGGACATTCTAAAAAGCTCAAGGTATGAACTACATGCTATAAACATTTTATATCAAAACAAATTTGTTTGGGCTACAAAAATCTAATGGAATAATAACACTTTTAGATTTTCATTAATATGCAAACATAAAACATTAGAAATGCATATCTTAAGCTACACAACTCTAAATTGTGTAATCTCAGTGACTATGGAAAACTTATAATGCCAACTATATTCTTATAAAATTTCATAAGCATTGGAGTTCATTTGACTCCTTAAATGCATAGAAAACTAGAATTAACTAAATGAATAGTACTAGGCAGTTTTTGCATTTTCTAGCTAACTCTGAAAAATCATAAGCAATTTTACAGAGCTCCAAAAATTGTGTTCTTTCACTTTGTGAAAAAGCTCTCAATCTAAATGCCAACCAAATTTCATGTTAAAATTTGTTCATTTAGTCTAGTTTTGGTTTAGGGGTAAATTATGGCTCAAAATGGTGCATTATGGATACCAAATGGTTTAAAATGAATTCCTTTAGTGCAAGCGACCATTTGAGCATGTCCAAAGCATAAAACACAGCATGTAAGGCCATCTCAATAGGTCCTAAACATTGTTTATCTAAATTTGACCTATCCACTTGGCATTATACACACACTTTCTATGCCACACACATACCCAAATCAAATATTCTTGCATTCCCACAAACATAGTTGACATTTACAATATAATCTCATACTTTTACGTATGGTGGAGCTTTTAAATTATGAAAATATCAATTCCAAATTCTAATTGACAATATAATACATGGAAATTGAAGCCATTGTCAAAGTCACACGCTTCATGCTTATTGGCTTCCATCCTTAGCCTTTTGGGATTTCCCTAGATATAGTTGGAGATAATATGGGGTAGAGTGAGATTTAAAGAATCTCAATAAGTCAATCATCCTTCAAGTACACTTATATGACATATTTTCATATCAAAGAAAGCAAGCATGCATCATATTAATCGAAACATCAAACATAATTATATTTATGAAATCAAATGGATCCATGGAAGTCAAAATTAAGTTCTAGAGACTTTTGGTCTAGTCTCACTCAATTACGTTGGACTTTTGGATTAGTCTCACCCATTTTAGGGATTTTTGACTTAGCCTCACTTATTCCATGAGACTTTTGCCTTGTCTCACCCTTAGGGGCTTTTAGCTTCACCTCACTGATAAAGGCTATTTTCATATACTGTATTCCCCTTAATTTGGATATTTTGATGAATAACTATGGCTTAACGAGTGTTATTAGGTGGATAATTGATTTGAATAGCCACTTTTGTACTCTAGAAATTTAATTGCAAAATTAATGAATTTTAATGCATAATTTTATCTTAAATAATTCTTTGAATTTTTCTCATTCTTTTGTGCAAGTTTTAATTGGCTAATGAAGTTTGAATGAGAATTTGATTTAAAGAAGAGAAGGAGAAGAGTTGGGCAATTAAAATTGGAATGGAGGAATAAAATAGCATTTGAATAGGAGATTGGTTTAAAGAAGAGGTGGAAACTTTCCAAGTCCAAGGAAGCAACATTAAGAGAGTATGTGAGAGGGGAGTATTCATGGAAAGGAAGAAGTGTGAAGAAGAAGCTATGGTTGAGGGATTTTTGGATGGAAGAAGATGCACAACTCACTCATCCACATAGACTCTCACCCACTCACACTTTCAGCTCCATCCAATCACACATGGCACTTTCACAAGACTAACATGTAGCATGCATCCACCTTCATGAACTCAAGTCCTTCCTTTCCCTCACTTGAATACACTTACATTTAATCATTCATCCATTCTCCACATTGATTCATTTCAGCCACATTAATACACTCATGCAAGGGGTAGCACGTGGTCATCACATCCCCACGAGTCAATGTTATACGCTCCACTAACTCACCCATTCCATGTAACAAACACACATATCAACTCACGTGGAAAAACACACTTGCATACACACGTTGTTCCAGTAGCCAATGGCTGCCACATGCACACACTTTCATCTACATGCAGCCTACATAAACACACGCACACACTTACACTGTAGCTTCATCACAATCAGCACTCACTGGTCCATCAAGGATAATGCACACGCTCCTATGAAATCAAATGAAGAACACGGGCTGGGTAAACAGACGTGTAGAATGAAGAAGCATGCGAAGAAGAGGAGCAACTCCATGGACATGAATAGAAGTAGAACACGTGGTCCAACAGAAGCTCGAGTTGATGGTTCCACAGGTTTATAGGAGGAAGAGACTATGAAGGGAAGAAGCACAAGTAGCACGAAGAGAGGAAGCAACATGAATGAATAAGAAGGAAGAAGAAGAAGCCACTCAAGCAAAAACAGAGGAAAAGCCACAGTTTGAGAGGGAAGAAATGATATGGCTGCAACAGAAAAAAGCAAGCAACACGTAACAAATGAAGTTATGGGGCCAGCTAACGTGGAAGGCGAGCAGAACAGAGCTACAAATTCATGCAGCTAACATGGAAACTCATGGCAAAGAAAGAAAAGACGTGAAGGAAGATGAGCTGGATAGAGTGTGGAGAGAAAGAAGAAACACACAAGAGCATGCAGAAGTTAACGTGAAAGATACAGGCTGAGCTCATGACACACAAAAAGGAGCCCTAGAATGTAAAAAATTATGTGAGAAGAAGCCACGGGGTCTGGTGCTTTGAGAGGGAAAAGGAAGAGTTGAATAGACGAAGAAACAAGCATGCAAGAAGACAAGAAGAAGCTACGTCTGGATTCAAAGATAGCACAAAGCATGGATTTTGTTTTATTATATTTAACACTTCAGCATGACAAGTTGGGGCCCACACTCATATGAATAAAAGAAGAAGCACGTGAGATGATTAAATGAACACGTGAAAGTTGGAGGGTTGGATCCATTCATCCAAATCATATTCCATCATGATATTCTACATCATCCATTCAGCCACACATCATCTCATGCACGTGATTTTTAATGAGGAGGCTGGAGGCAACACTAAATCCATTGAATAAATATTCCAATCATGACTCCATTCGGGGGCTCCTATCATCATTCGCATTCACTCCGTTCAGAGAACACCTCTACGCCCTTCCACCCTATTTCCTCCATATTTCTCGACTCCATC
Source organism: Erythrophleum ivorense (assembly GCA_026724425.1). Lineage (NCBI taxonomy): Eukaryota > Viridiplantae > Streptophyta > Magnoliopsida > Fabales > Fabaceae > Erythrophleum > Erythrophleum ivorense. Next base: position 42,496,452 of record JAIUCV010000001.1, on the reverse strand, counting down.
CATTTTCCTCCATTCCAATGAAGTTCTAATCTCCATCTATGGCTAGCTTAGAAGAAAGTCCTTAGTTGAAGCTTGAGTCCATAGAATAACAAAGGAATTTTGGCTAAGATTTTCTCTTTTTCTTGCATTTTCCCTTTTCTTGTATTATCTTGGTTAAGGTTATATTTGATTGGGAATTTGTATTGTCTATAATCAGTGGTTGGTTAGACACTAATTAGGGTATTGTTTGATTTATTATTTGATTGATTTAGTGTTAGATTTTCATTATTCTTTAATTTTCCATGTATGCCATCAAGGTGTTCGATGAAATGCATGAGTGAAATTATGAGCTTTATTGTTTGATTTGAGGATTCCTTTGAGTTTGGTTGGTTAATTAAATATCCTAGGGTGTTAATTCAGAGGCTAATTGATCAATTAATCATTCAATTCAAATGTTCATTCATCCCAATGACAAGAGTTAGCGATTTGATGCGGGATTGAGGTTTCAATTCAACATTAAATTGTTAATCTCTTGATTCTTGCATGGTAACTTAAGATAATTTATATTTGACACAAATAGGGACTCTTAGACCAAAATTAATCATAAATGAATTAGGATAAGGATAGTGGATACCAAGAGATGAATCCAAAGCTAGTTACAAGTCCATCATTCACCCATAGTTCATACAATTAAGTAGAAATTAGGAACTTTATTTTAATTAAATTTTAGTTAGTTTAATTTGATCAAAGCCCCCTTAATTTAGGTAGTTCTAGGGTCTTTTAACACTTAGAAAATCCAATTAAATATTGAACTTTATTTACAAGGGAGGTGATCTAGGTTGTGCCACTAGCTATAAATTTAATCCAACCTAGTTTTATTTTGAGGGTTGTGTGACACAAATCGTTACTCACCCAATTCAAGGGACGTTTGGCACAACTTCGCCCATTAAAAGCCATATATTTTCCAAAAATATAAGATCTTACCGACAAGATTATGGACCTTGTCTATAGATGTTATCTTAGCCTCTATATCAAGATGTTTTAATGCCAATTTAGTCATAGTATGTTTGTCCAACTAGAAGCATCACCAGATAAGGCATAAAATTTGGATTTGGAGCTCATATCAAAACTAGTTAAGAGGACAAACTTACAAACTCCCATGTCATTCCATATTTTGTCTAGAACTTTGGAAATTCATAATTAATTTTAGAAAAATCAAAATCATGCAAATTATACCATTCTGGAAAGCTTAGGATGTCCACTAACTACTATAAAAATTTTGGTTCAAAACAACCACAATTGGCTTAAGAAATTCAATAGAACATTACATCAGGTATGGGAGGTGTCTTGCAGCTGAACCATAATTTCAAAAATTTATATCTCCCTCTACACAAGTCCAAATGGGGTGCTCTCAGTGGTTGTGGAAATCTTATTATGTTAAATATATGATTGTAAAATTTCATAAGCATTGGACTTCATTTGGCCCTCCAAAGATATCAAAAACCAAACTATCTAGAAGTATAGTACTATGGCAGTTTCTGTATAATTTGGCCAATTTTGAAAAATTATAAAATATTTTATAGAGCTCCAAAAATTATGGTCTTTAGCTGGATGAAACACTCTTAATGAGATCTATGTGTATGCTAAAGCTCGTGCCAAAATTCATTCATTTGGTCTAGTTTTGGTTTAGGTGCAAAATACAACTTAGTTTGATACCATAATAGGGTCAAATTGCACCAAATGGCCTCCCGAGCATACCATGACCATTTGAATAAGTCCACAAGCATAAACACAACATGTATAAACACTTCAAATGGTTCCAATCATCATGGAGCTCAAATTGACTATCATACTTGCATATATACACATTCATGTAAAGGCTTCAAAGTGTCAAAATCATGCATTCTCATACATATGGCTCTAATTCATTACATATAACATATTTACATATGTTTATATATGATCAAGGTTTACATCTCATATATATAACTTCTAGATTCATGCCTTGACATTCATTTACCTAAACAACTATACTATTGTCAAAGTATTATAATTTATGCTCCTTGGCTCCACCATTCTTTGTTTCTTAGGCTTCACCTAGACAAAGTTAGATGGAAAATAGGGGAAAGTGAGATTTAAAGAATCCTAATAGCTTTTTCACCCTTCAAGTAAGCATACATGACATATAATCATGTCAAAGAATGCAAGTATGTATCAAACACTTTCAAGAATCAATTAAACCATATTTTCTATGTCATATAAACATATCAAAGGTAAAAGTAAGCTCTTGGGACTTTTAGTCTAGTCTCACCTTATTATTTAGGACTTTTGGATTAGCCTCACCTACTTTCTAGAGACTTTTAACTTAGTTTCACTCATTTTTGAGACTTTTGTCCTTGTCTCACTTATCCTTAGGGACTTTTGGCTTTACCTCACCCATTCCAAGGGATTTTTGGCACAACCTCACCTATAAAGAGCAATCTCATAATTTAAAAGAAATTTACAATGTATAATGGTACCATAGCATCAAACCAATAGCTATAGATATATCTCATGATTTAAACACCCATACAGGCATTCAATGACAATCGAGCAACCAAGAAATATATACAAGAAAGGATTGAGAGGTACCTTAGTTTAAGAAGCACAATTCTCTCTTTGAATTCTATCTCCCTTTCTTGGCCTTACACCCACACCTAGGAGAAGCTTGGTTTGCTTGGCCTAGACACATCAAACAAGACACAAACACATCAATGGAACCATCTCTAGTCTTACATAAACTCTACACAAGCTATTTCTAGTTTATGCCATAATTATGGTTCCATACAAGAGCATAATGAAGCAACTCATATAACCCATGAGCTTGGCTCCAATTTCTCACTCAGTCTAAATCACATGACTATATTTAAAGTCATTAGAGCCATCACAAGCTCAATTCAAAGAACCAAACATCAAGTTGTTTTTTTATGTATAATGGAACCTAAACTTTCAACTTTCAAAATATGATTTCTAAATTCAAACCAATAGTTTCTTTGGTATCTATTATTCATTTCTAGACCATTTGTATCCTTGGAATCAAAGAAAACTCTCCCTAGATGCATGGACTCCTTCTTGGCCGAGACACATACTAAGGTAAAAAGCCCATGGAGTTGTCTTGGTTTTCCTAGGCAATTTGCCATCCATAAAGCTTTCTAGATGTCTTGAGAAATTAAACATGCTTTTACACAATCTAAATCATCACTAGAAAGCTCTATAAATCTCTAGATGCAACTAAAACTCTATTTACCATAACTTAATTTCTCAAGCTTTTCTTTTGATTCTAATTGTGTATTCTTATTCCTTACACTCCAAAATGCCATATCCTACCAAGTTTAGATCAAAATAAAGTCTCTACACATGTCCCTTGTTCTGGTTGAAATGGAGAAGAAGAAGAAGAGCCAAGAAGAAGCAACATAGACCATGCTATATTACCTTATTTCCAAGCTTTTCAAGAGAGCTTTCTATTGGTTCAAAGATTCCCTTTAAACTCTCCCTTTTCTCTATTGAACCAATCACAAGACATGTCCAAACAAATTATCAAAACCATAAGAAGAGAGAGGCAAATGAGGAGAAGAAGTACAATGAAAGGAGAAGTGATGGATCTGTCGCGCAACCCTCAAAATAAACTAGGTTTGATTAAATTTATAGTTAGTGGCATAACCTAGGTCATCTCCCTTGGAATCGGAGTTCAATATTTAATTAGGTTTTCTAAGTGTTAAAGGATCTTAGAACTATCTAAATTAGGGAGTTTTTGATTGAATTAAACTAAGTAAAATGAAATTGAATTAAAATTCCTAAATTCCTAATTGTATGAACTAATGAGGTGAATGATAGACTTATGACTAGCTTTGGATTCGTCTCTTGGTATCCACTATCCTTATCCTAATCCAATTGTAATTAATTCTAGTCTAAGAGTCCCTAATTGTGTTCATGGCAAATGTATCTTAAGTTACCACGCAAGAATCAAGAGATCAACAATCTAATGTTGAATTGAAACCTCAATCCCGCATCAAATTATCAATTCTTGTCTTTAAGATCAATAAACACTTGTATTGAATGATTAATTGATTAATTAGCCTCTAAACTAATACCTTAGGATGTTTAATTAACTAATAAAACTCCAAGAAATCCTCAAATTAGAAAATTAGGCATACCAATTTTCACAAACATTTCATCAAACACCTTGATTGCACACTTGAAAAATGGTAAGAAAATGCAAAATTCAGTGTTTAATCTAATCAATTAACCAATAAAAAGGCTTCCTAATCAGTGTCTAACCAGCCACTAATTACAATTACACAAATTCCCAATCCAATAGAACTTAACCAAGCATGTACAAGAAAAAAGAAAAAGTGTAGAAAAGTAGAAATTCTTAGCCAAAATTCTGCTTGTAATTCCATAAATTCATGCTTCTCCAAGAGCCTTCTTTCTTGCTAGTCACAGATGGAGATTAAAGCTTCATTAGATGTGGAATAGAAATGAAGAATGGATGAGAAAATGGTGTGGAGAGGATTGAATGGTCTCTCGACGAAGGATGGACGAAGGGCATGAATGAATGGAATGACTGGATGTGGAATGGACGATGGGTTCTAGATGTGGTGAATGAATGCATTGAAATGAAGTGTTTTTATTCAATGGATCAATGGCTCCAGCCCCTCATTAAAAGTCACATGCCCAGCCTCTTCTTTTCGTGTGTCACGCTCAGCCCACGTATTCTCTTGTGTGTATTGTGCTTGGAGCTGAATTCTTCTCACTATTCACGTGTCTATGCATGTGTGTATAAGTGTGGGCCCTATTTCCTATGTGAGCTTTATTTTATTTCTTTTATTACATTCATGTTGCTCTATTATAGCTTCTTCTTTTGCTTCTGCCATATTCAACTCATCTTCCTTTATACAAGAACGTGTAGCTTCTTCTTCTTTCCAATGTTATCTACGTTCTGCTCTTCATTCTACTATTGACTTGTTCTCTTAATCTCCAGCTCAAAGCTTCTACTCAAGCGAGCTCAAACTCCTCATGTAGCTCCTCTTTTTGTGTTTTTGATGTCTTTTTCTTTCATTCATTTGCTCGAGTTTGCTTCTTCATTTGCTTCCCACATTCTTTGCTTGTTTCCTCTTCATTCAACCCGTGACAATCCAGCTCGTGTATGTTTCTTGAACCCAAAGCTTATGTTGCTTCCTTTGTTTCTGCATGTGTGTTGAGTTTCCTTCTCCATGTCAGCTTCTTCATCATTCCTAGCTTCAGCTTGTGGCTTCTTCCTTCGTGCTTTTCATATGGCTGTGGCTTCGTGTAAGTGTTGTAGCCTGTGGCTCTTTCTTCCTCTTGAACATGTGTTGCTCTTCCTCTGTTCAAGCTATCACGCCAGGCGTTCCTTCTCCTCTGTTTCAGCCATATTCAACTCGTACAACCCATGTAAATCTTCTTGCTTACGTGCTGCTCTTTAATGAATCACATGCATAGCCCATTTCTAGCTACTGACCCAGCCCCCTTTATTTAATCTCGTGCCATCCATGTGAGCTCATTTAACTTTGTTTCTTTGCTCCTCATGTGCTCTTCTCTTTACTCTCAACCCAAAGCCAGATTCATGTGAGCTTCTTCACAATTTCCTACTCATTCCAACGTCCTCATGCTTTTTGTGCTACATGTGATCATGTTAACGCGGCTGGACTATAGCAACATGCATGTGTATGAACTGGACCTGTAAAAGTGAAGTAATGTGCTAGACTCGTGGCATTGTGTGAGTGTTTTACATGGGTGAATGAAGCATGTGGACTCCTTGAATGCATGAGTGTAATGAATGTCTACATGAATAAAGGAGTGTAAATGTTAGCTGTGTTAGTCCATGTATGATTCCAGGTGCACATCATCCTTCAATCTTCCATTTTGTTCTTCTTTGATTTTCCACAAATTCACTAAACATATGAACCATTTATTCCTTCCTTCGAATTCACACATGAAGTCTTCATCTCTTCTTCAATTCAATTTCCCACACAAGCTCTTTGCCCATAAAAAATTCTGCACAAAAGAATGGAAAATATTACATAGAATTATCCACAAAATTTTTTAAAAGAGATTCATGCATTAAAACTCAATAATTTTGCAAATTAATTCATAAAGTACATAAGTGGCAAATGAAATCAAATTCCTTCTAATTAAACCCCTAAAGCCATATTTGGGCACTAAAATGCCTAAATTAAGAGGATTCATGTATATAAAACTAGCATTCATCAAGAAGCATGAAAAATAGACAATTCCTCACACATTTTAAGCTTAGTTTCCTTCCCCTTTGCTACCTCTTTGGTGTACCACCTTCAGTTGGTCCAGATTTTGTTTTGAAGTGCAAATGAGTTGGTTAAGAAAATGGAGAAGAATGGGATGTGATATATAAAGGCGGAGGGCCATTAATGAGAATTTCCAAATTCTAACTATGTCCCTAAATTTTAGTTTCTCTGTTTAAGCTCATTTCAAATTCTTTTTGAGAACTGTCTTTTCCATCATAAATTTAGGCCCTCTAATTCATAAAATGCCTTTTCTTTCACCTAAATTGGATTTAAAACCTTACGAAATAATTCAGTCAAAATTTTAGTCAACTGACATTCTAAAATGTAAATCAGAGGGCTTTTGACCATTCCAAGGGTTTCTATGATTTTTAGAGGCTTTGAGAATCCTGAAAAACTCAATTTTTCCATTTAAAATGCGTCCTTTGAGTTTTTTAAGTGTTTACCAAATTTACAAAAATGCTACTGGCCTCTGTAACTCTCTGTTTGGCTGTTTTGGCTCTAGTTTCGGGCTAACCCTTAGCTCTAATTCACATTTGAATATGCTCTAATTAACATCCTTATCCCATTTAGAATTAATTTTCTTTGCTCTAGGGTGTTCTCATTTCAATTCATTGAGTTCAGTTCAATTTTGGATTACTAGATATTACAATATGACTCCATTTAAACTCATTGAGTTATTACAAACACAAATCAAGGAACCTAACACCAAATTTCTTCTTTATTCAAAATGGAATCTTAAACTTTCAATTTTCAAAATATGATTTGTAAATTCAAACCAATGATTCATTTGGTATTTATTATTCATATCTAGACTATTTTTATCCTTAGAATCAAAGAAAACTCTCCCTAGGTGCTGGGAATCACTCTTAGTCGAGACACCCACACATAATGGCACCCATGGAGTCTTGCTAACTTCTGTAGGGAATTTGGCATCCATGAAACTTCTTAGGTCTCTTATGAACTCAAATATGCTCTTACATGAGTTAAATCATCATTAGAAAGATTCATAAATTCCTAAGTGGAATCAAAACCCTAATTTTCATAACTTGTTATCCATAGCTTTTCTTTGACTTCTATTTGTTCCATATGATTCTCCATGCTTCGAAACCCCATTTTCTATTAAGTTTGAACCAAAATCAAACTTCCTACATGGCACCCTAGTTTTGGCCGAAACATACATGCAAGGAAAAGCCAAGGAGAAGCAATTTTTACCATGGTTTCATACCTTATATTGAATCTTATCAAGAGATCTTTCTTAGGCTTCCAAAGTTTCCTCCAAACTCTTCCTTTCCTATATTGAAACAGTAACAAAACACCTCCTTTCAAAATATCAAAACCATAAGAAGAGAAAGGAGAGAGAAGAGAAGAACTTTAGAGAAGGAAGCGTATGAAAAAGCAATAAAATCTTACACTTTTCAAACTTTGTTTCCTTGCCCCTTGCTCCCTCTTTGGTGTGCCACTTGAAGATAGCATAGTGTAGCGAATGTAATTTTTGTAAAATGACAAAATGAACCGTATAAAAGCAAGTCCTCTGAAATGAGCTAATTAATATCCCAAAAAAATTGGGTTGAGTCCTAGACTCCTAAAAATAATAATTCTAGACTTAGACAAAAAGAAAATAGAGATAGGATGGAGAAACAAATTGTGACGAAAAGTAATGGCATTTTTGTAAATAAGTGTAACTTTAGGAAAAACACATAGGATGGCTTTCTAAATGGGAAATTTAAATTGCCTAGGGTTCTCAGAGGCCCCAGAAACCATGAGAAGTCTTGGGACTGATAAAGTCTCTTTAGTGTATGTTTTCCAACGGCGGTAAGCCTGAACTTTGACAGATTCATTCAAAAAAGTTTTAACTCTAATTTGAGTGATTCCAAAGGCATTTTATTAAATTGGGAGCCTCAATTTTATAATGGAAAAGATAGTTCTTAAAATAGAGCTAAAACAAAGCCAAAACAAAATTACCATTACAAAAGCACGAAATTGAAATTTTTGAAAAAGCTAGCTTCTTGAATGTTCTATAAGTTTCATGCCACTTCTCCCACCTTCTTTAGCTTCACTGCCCAAAATAGAGAAAAGGAGAGCAGAATTTAGGGCACACAAGAGAGGGAGAGAAGGAAGAAGAGAAACGTAAAAGGGTAAGGAAATCTGAGTGGCTCGTCGTGTAACCCTCAAAATAATACTAGGTTGATAAAATATGTAGCTAATGGCACAACCTAGGTCATCTCCCTTAGAATTGGTGTTCAATGTTTAAATGAGTTTTCCAAATATTAAAAGACTCAAAAAAAATTCCTAAATTAGGGGGTTTTAATTGAATTAAACTAACCTAAAACTAAATTGAATTAAAATTCCTAAATTCTATCTAATTGGGTGAATTATGGTTGAAAGATGGACTTGTGACTAGCTTTGGATTCGTCTCTTGGTATCCACTATCCTTATCCTAATCCAATTATGATTAATTCTGGCCTAAGAGTCCCTAATTGTGTTCATAACAATTTATCTTGAGTAACCACGCAAGATTCAAGAAATCAACGATCTAATGTTGAATTGAAACCTCAATCCTGCATTAAATTGTTAATTCTTGTTTCTAAGATCAATGAACATCCAATTTGATTGATTAACTAATTTGATTAACCTCTGAATCATCCTAAATATTTAATTGACTAACTAAACATTAAGGAATCTTCAAATTAAACAATTAAGCTCACTCATGTATTTTATCGAACACCTTCGAAGCATACATGGGAATTCAGATAATATTGAAATTAATCAGATCAATTAATCAACAAAAATACTTCCTAATTAGTGTCTAACCAGCCACTAATTATAATTACACAAATTCCTTATCAAATACATCTTAACCAAGAAAATAAAAGAAAGAGAAAAAGTGTAGGAAAAATAGAGAAATCATTAGCCAAAATTTTAAATTTTCTCTATGGATTCAAGCTTCTCCAAGAGCTTCCTCCTTGCTAGCCTCAAGATGAAGATTAGAATTTCATGGGATGATGGAGATGGAAGATGGAATATGGCGTGAAAGATGAATGGTTTGATGGATGGATGGATGGTGTATGGATGGACGATGAATGGTGTGTCCCTTGAACGAATGAATGGCTTGATATATATAGGCAAAGGGCTGCTAAATTATAGAGACGTGAGTTGGTGGAATTGTGAATGGACTAGGATATGTATGGAGGCGTGCTGAATGAAGCCTTTTTCTTCTTTAAAATTCACGTGCTTCTCTTTGTTCTGCTTCACGTGTTAACTAGTGCATCTTTTACGTGATTTTATGCTTGGGGCTGCATGGGTGTGTATATAAGAGTGGGCCCCGCTAGTTATTATATCCTATTCTGCATGAATTCCTTCTACTGCTCCTTTATTCATTCATCTCGCATTAAGCACATTCTGCCCATATCAGCTCATTCTACTCCAGCTCAAGTCCTTTATTCCATTCGTGTTTTCTGCATGTGTGTAAGTTCACGTGAGATGCTCTTCTCCAGCCAACTTCTTCATGTTGCTTCCTTCTATTTAATCTTACGCACAGCTTTGCATTGCCAGAATAAACCATTAAATCTGCTGCTCCAGCGTTTCTTTTTCTCAGTGAATCACATACAGCCCGTTATTTTCTTCATGTTGGCTTCCAGCGTTCGCCTTTGTTCAGCTTCTTCTCTTTGCTCCAACTACAGCGTCTTCTCAGCCTTCTTTACCACATTCTGCCCTGTTTAGCATCCTTTTCAGCATCTTGCTCTGTTCTTAAACTCAAAAACAGAGGCTTCTTGGACATGTTCGTTCTCTTAATACCACATGATGCTTCTGCATGTTACAACTGCTTCTTTACTTTGCTTTTTACGTCCCATGCAGCTGCTTTTCGTATCTTTAAAGCTCATTCAGCTCCACGTATTTTTCATACAGTTTCTCTTCACACAAGCTGCCTCTTTCTCCTTCCTTCTGCTCCAACCACGTTGCTTCTTTCATTTTGCACAGCGTTGAGCTTCCTCATGTAGTTCAGCAGCTTCTTCAGCTGCATCTCATCCCTCTCGTTCAGCTCATGTTGTTCTCCTCCTCAACCAGAAGCAAACACATTAGCCTTCTCTTCATGCAAGCTTTTCACGTTCTGGAGCTTCCTCGTGCAGCTCATTCCAGTTGAAACTCTTCGTGTTTCTTATTTCTTTCTTCCTACATACAGAGCTTTCCTCGGCTACTGCTTCTTCTTTACTCAGAACCCATAGCTCATTCGATTTTTCCCCAGCTCTCCTCGTGTTGTTCGCTCCTGCCTTATTGCTACATTGTTCTGCCCAAGAAACTCAAGCCAAAATATAATATATTATTAATAAAAACTGAATTATCATCCACTCTTTTTTTCTTGAATCATTTTAATTTTTTTCAATTCATTTGTCCAAAAGAAAATTCTGCCCAAAATTAAAAAGTGTTTTAAGGATAAAAAAATATTTAATCATCAAAGAATTTTGGAGAATAAAATCTTAGTAATTTAAATCCAAAAATTCTCCTAATTAATTCAAAATTGTATTATTTTCTAAAATTAACCACAAATTCAAATATTGCATAATAAATTCATTTAATGCTCAAATTAATCATTAAAAATAATAATAAATGTGGATAAAATATATGAAAATTAGCACTTATCAAAATCTAAGGAATTTCATGCTTTATCTTCTTCCAATTTTGTTCCTCTCCTTTCCTCCTCTCTTTCGCTGGTTTTTATTTGAGATGATTGGTTCTATTTTTGGTCCAAATCTTAGAAGGGTAGTTTGAATTACTTAAGGAGAAACAAACCAAGAAGGAAGAACCTTGAATACATACTTGAATCTAAGGTAAATTATTGCTTATGTTGCTTTATTCTCTTGCTTTTTCTTGGTGGGTTTTTTGGCCTCATACAAAACCATATAGGGGGAGGATTTTCTGTCCAAAAATAAGAGGAGAACTAGGGTATTAGACCATGAGGATGAGGAATATGATAAGAAATTGCAAGAAAAGCCTATGGAAAACAAGATAGAAAAGTATAGGTTTCTTTAGGGTTTTATAAAATATGATTTTGTGTGAGTAATTTCTTGGCTATTTGAGTGTTTCCTTGAGCTTTGAAGACTCTTAGAAACCTTCCTAAGTGGCTTTCCCATCAAGGAAAAATCAAGAACTCTATGAACCTCCATTATGATGCATATCTCAACCAAGCTAAGTTCATTGGGCTAGGGGGATGTTTTAATTTGTTTTAACATTGGTTTAAGACTTTATATGATGTTAGAAGGTGGGAGAAATTATTGGAAAAAATTTAGGAGCCATGGATTGGAAGATGGGACAATGGTGTCCATAATGGCGCTTTGTGAAGTAACTTGATTCTAAGCTTGTGTAAATGATTATATGAGGGCTCCAAAGACTTTGAATGAGGCCAAGAGGCCTAGAAATGGAAAGAGATGGGATCCTAGAACTTGAATTATGGAGGTTGCTTCAATAGGTCATTTATGGAACCATTATGCCACTTGTGGAACCAAGTGTGTGTTCAAGAGTGAGTTTAATATCTTGGCTTGCTTCAAATGTGTAATTGCGTGTTGTTTATGGTGTTTACACCAAAAGAACACTAACCCACCTAGGTGCACTTATGAGGCCGAAAAAAGGGAGGAAGAAGATAAAGAAAAACTTGCAAAATTCAAGGTAGCTCACCACTTCATTCTCCTTGCATTCTTAAGTGCATATGTGTGTCATTGTATGCTTGTGTATGTTCTTGTGACTTGATGACATGCCACTTGATGTCTTGATATTACATTGCTACCAATGTATCTCATTGAATGGCCTTGGTTGTGGAAATAGCTCATAAAGGTGAGGTGATGCCAAAAGTCCCTTAATGAAGGTGAGGAGATGCCAAAAGTCTCATGGCATGGGTGAGACAAGGCCAAAAGTCTTTTAGAAGGGTGAGGCCAAGTCAAAAGTCCTTATGCTAAAAGTGAGGCAAATCCAAAAGCCCTAGAAATGGGATGAGGTAAAACCAAAAGTCTCTAAAACATGTTCTTGGCTTGAATATGAATAAGTGGCATGGAAATTATGACTTTGTATATTTTATGGTTGTCAAACCTTCCATACATATGCTTTGATGTGTATATGCTATGAATGTGTGTGTGAATGGGTGTGTGAGCTATTGAGATTCTAGGAATCTCACCCTCTTTCCCTTCCTCATCTTAAAAGGTCTAAGTGGCACACAAGAAAGGAGAAATGCAAGCCAAGGGCCTTGAAAGGCTATATTTGAACCATTATGTAGCTTACTTTGTAATTGAATGGCAAAGTGATTATGTATATGTTATTTTTTAGATGTAAGACCATGATCAATTGTAATATGATGTATAAATCTTGTATGGATCACATGTGGCATGAAATCAATGCAAATGTGGGATTTAGCTTATTGAATGGCTTATGTATATAGTGTATTCTTGGGTATGGAATGGTCAAATTGAGATCATAAGGCTTGGGATCACTTGGGCAGTTCCTAAAAGTCATATTCATGCTTTTAAACTTATCCAAGAGGTGCCAAAACCATTGGAGAAGCCATTTGGACAAACTTGACACCTCATGGAAGCCAAATTTGATCATTTTGTAAGGCTATGTCACTTTTTGTCCAAATGAGCTCTCCTTGGTCTGAAATTTCACATGAATCTAGAGCTTGTTGAGAGCTTTTTGGGAAGTAAGTGGGTATTATTTAGAGGTCTATAGATTATTTAGTGAATTTTTGAATTTGGCAAATTTTTTAGTTTTTGGTTAGTACATTATTCATCTAGTCCAAAATTTGTTCTCCATCATTCATAAGGCAAATGATATCCAATTATCATGAAATTTGATAGGGAGAAACTAGACCTTCCTAATGACTTATGTCAATTGGAAGCACCTCATTTAGAGGTCGAGAGAGGGATATTACTTTTAAAAGTTGCTGTCTAGCACCTGGCACACTGTTAAACCCGTGTTACTGTTACTGTTTGATTGATTTTCAGGGTCTAAATGATCTTGGATTGGTTTGGAACTATTTTTTCCCTCTAGCTAACATCTGTATCTTTCCAAATTGGGATTAGGAATCAAAAAAAATTTATTCGAATATACAAGATTGCCCTCTAGTTTATAATTTTATACCAATCTAGCAGATAAATTTTTCACCCTAAAAATTATTTACTGCCATTTGATTTCGCTAGTACATATCAATTCAAGTAAAGATTTTAGCAAACAAAAAATATATGTTAAAGTGGGTTCTATGGGTACTTAAAAAATATATATATATACATATATATATTATATATATTGTAACTATTACATATAGTTATATGAACTTCCCCTGATGAACATGCCACTTTGCCTTAATGAAGAAATGGATAAAAAAATTAATTCTAAAAAATAATATTTAAGAGGGTTATTTTTTATTTCTCTAAATTTAGAAGGGTGCTTTATAAATGACATAAATTTGACATAAAGTATTACTTTTATTGGATTTTTGTGGCATTAATTATGAATTTTAAAATTTATATCAATAATCTGTATCAGTATCAGAAGGTAGCCGGACCTTCCTACCTTTTCTATTGTCAAAAGTGGTCCAGATGAGACTTTCATGGCTGGGAACTATTTTCAATGTAAATTTAATATCTAGAGCTTTCCAAAAAGCTATGGTTTGTATGTTTTGATTTTTCTATATTTAGTTATGATTTTTCAAAATTTCCCTTAAAATCTGCCACTGTACAACCATGGAGAATGAAGGGAATTTTGGGGTTTTTGACTTGATATCCATGGATTTCTTGATAATTTGAGTTGATTGTAATTTGTGCCAATGATAAATGACTAGATAATGCCGTTGGATAATCCACAGGCCCACTTAACGTGAATTGAAGAATTTTACCCCGGTGCAACGCAATAAAAATGTATTATTTTCATACTTTTCCTTACTTTTGTCTTGTGAATATGCACCAATTGCCCTGAATGCAAAAGTATGATAATAGAAATATAAGGTATTACACTTAGGTTCTGTTTTAGGCCACATGAGAGTTAGTTTAGATGAAAGGAATAAATGGACAATGATATAAGAAGAGGGTAAGAAGAGGGAAAGCCTTATTATGACAATTTCCAAATTTTCAACTATACCCTTGAACTTTGTTTTCCTTGTTTGAGCTCATTTCAACTCTTTTTTTAGAATTGTCCTTTCCATCATAAAATTTAGGCCTTCTAATTCATAAAATACCTTTGGTTTCATCTAAATTAGATTTAAAACTTTATTAAATCATCCAATTAAAGTTTTGGTCAACTGATAACATAAATTGCACACCAATGGGTTTTAACCATTCTAAGGGTTCATATGGTTTTTGAGATCTCTAAGACTCTTGAGAAACTCAATTTTTCAATTTAAAGCTCCCTTCCTTGAGTTTTAAAAAAAGTTGCTTAAAGTTATGATTTTGCCACTACATTATTCCTTTAATTTGTTTAGCCATTTTTGCTTCGATTTCAACTATCCTAAGGCTCTTAACCACATTTTAGATATTCTAACTAATATTCTAATCTTAATTAGTCTCAATTTACTTTACTTTAGGGTCCTCATTCATTAACTAAATGATTCTAATTTTGATTTCTCGTAATTAATATTAGCCTTTGTTAGGGCCGTGTAATACCATATTATTTCTAACATTGATCCTCTTATGTGCAAGTGGGATTATGCAATTCTTCAAGGAAGTCCCAAGAAAATATATTAAAATAATGAATTAAATTACATTGCGTAGCAAATAAAATTTTTTATTTTGCATCTTTGGGACCCTATGAACTCACCAGCAACATTCTCTAATTATTTTTTATTTATACAAATCATAACATTCTCAAAATTTAGCACAAACTGCGGATCAAAGGTCAAAAACCCCAAATAATCACATTTTGCCTTGGGTTCCAAGATAGCAAAATTTGAGGCAACTTTGAAAAATCGTAACTAATTCTAAAAAAATAGAAATCAAGCAAACTATAGCTTGTTGGAAAGCTTTAGATGTTGCTTCATATTAAAAATAATTCCCAGCCACAAAAATCTAATATGGACCACGTTTGATAGAAGAAAATGTAGGGAGGTCGAGTTGTCCAGAAATCTGATGCAACTTATTGATATAAAATTTGGAAATACATAATTAATTCTACAAAAATTCAATCTATACAATCTATACCAATTTGAAAAGATTCAGATGTTAACTAGAGGGGAAAAATAGTTTCAGACCAATCCAAGAGCATTCAGAGCCTAAAAATCAATCAAGTAGTACCACGAGTTTGGAGGTGCACCTAGAATAGAATAGAAACTTCAAAAATTGATATCTCCCTCTCTAGACATGCAAATGAGGTGCTTCTAATTGACACAAGTCACTGGGAAGGTCTAGTTTTTTCTTGTAAAATTTTGTGGCAATTAAACATCATTTTCCTATGAATGATAGAGAACAAAATTCATACAAGATAAACAGTACCAGTGGCAAATTCTGAATTTTTAGCCAATTTCAAAAATTCACCAAATATTTTGTAGAGCTCCAAATAATACCCACTTTTGCTTCCCAAAAAGCACTCAACAAGCTCTAGATGCATGCCAAATTTTAGATCAAAAAGAGCTCATGTGGATAGAAAGTGAGGTAGCTCACCAAAATAGCCATTTTTGCTGCATATGAGATACCAAATATGTCCAATGGGAGGATTTAATATTTGGCACCTCTTAGACAAGTTTAAAATTATGAATATGACTTGTGTGAACTGCCCAAGTGGTCCCAAACTCCATGCATCTTAATTTGACCATCCCACATCTAAGAATACACATGTAACTATAAGCCATCAAAGTACCAAGATCCACATTTATATTGATTTCATGCCACATGTGGTTCATACAAGATTTATACATCATGTTACAAGTGTTCATGGTCTTACATCACAAAAATAATATGTACAAAGTAACTTTGACAGTTAATTACAATTAAAACTATATAAGGAACAAGTATAGGTTTTCAAGGCTCTTGATTTGCTTTCCCTTGAATTTGAGCACCACTTAGACATTTTAAGAGGAAAGGGGGAAGGGGGTGAGATTTCTAGAATCTCAATAGCTCACACACCCATTCACACACACATTTAGGGCATATATACATCAGGTGTACAAGTAAACAAGCTACTTGGATCATGAATGCACATTTTCAAGATTTCCATGCCACACTTTCACAATCATGTCATCAAGAAGCTTTAGGGACTTTTGGTCTTGCCTCACCCCATTTCTAGAATTTTTGGATATACCTCACTCTTGGCCTAGGGGTTTTTGACTTGGCCTCACTCATCTAAGAGACTTTTGGCCTAGTCTCCCCCATGCCTTGAGACTTTTGGCACTTCCTCACCCACATTAAGGGACTTTTGGCGTCACCTCACCCTTATGAGCCATTCTCACCATCAATAGCCTTCAAGACAACACATTGGTACCAATGCAATCTCAAGACATCAAGTGGCATGTTCTTAAATCATAATAGCACACACAAGCATAAAAAGACATACATATGCACACAAGAATGCAAGGAGAATAAGGTGGAGAGGTACCTTAAATTTATGCAATCTTTTCTTAGTCTTTCTCTTTCCTTTTTTTGGCCTCACAAGTACACCTAGGTGGGTTGGGATTCTCTTGACCTAAACACCATAAACAACACACAATCACACACTTGAAGCAAGCCAAGACACTAAACTCACTTTTAAACACACACTTGGTTCCATAAGTGGCATAATGATTCCATAAATGGCCTATTGAAGCAACCCTTACAATTTAAGCTCTAGGCTCCCATTTCTTTCCATTCTTAGGTCTCTTGGCCTCATTCAAAGTCCTTTTATCCCTCACACAATCATTTACACAAGCTTAGAATCAAGTTGCTTCACAAAGCACTATTATGGACACCATTATCCCATCTCTCAATCTATGGCTCCTAAATTTTTTCCAATGGTTTCTCCCATCTTCTAACATCATATAAAGTCCTAAACCAAGGATAGAACAAATTAAAACACTCATTAACCCAATGAACCTAGCTTGGCTAAAACTAGCACCATGGAAGGGCTTCTTGGAGTTTCAAAATTTTTCTTGATGGGAGAGCCACTTGGGAGGGTTTCTAAAGGTCTTAGTAGCTCAAGGAAAAACTCAAATAACCAAGGAGACCCTCATACAAAATCAAATTTCACAAAACCCTAAAGAAGGCTACACTTTCCTAACTTGATTTCCATTAGTTTTTCTTGGAATTTCTTGCCATATTCCTCTTCCTCATGTTCTAAAACCCTTTCCTCTCTTGTTTTTGGACAGAAAATCCTCCCCTCTCTTAGTTCTATTCTTGGTCAAAATACACATAAAGGGAGAGCAAGAAGAAGTGACAAAGAGCAAAGATTACCTAGGATTTAAGCTAGCTTTCAAGTGCCTTTCTCCTTGGTTAGCTTCTCTTCAAAAAATTCAAACCACTCCTCTTAGTTATTTTTCTTGATCTTTCTCCCTCTCTTGGTGTGCCTTAGGAAGCTGGTCATTTTCTATATTTTGGGTAGAGGAAAGTCGTGCTATATGAGAGGAGAAAAAGGAGAAGTATGTGGAAGTTTCAAGAAACTCACTTTTTCAAAAAATATTAATTTCGTCCTTCCCTAATGACAATTTTGTTTCAGCTTTAGAACCGTCTTTTCTATTATAAAATTTAGATTTCCAATTTAATAAAATTTCTTTGGAATTATTTAAATTGGAGCTAAAACCTTCTTGAACGAATCTGTCAAAGTTCAAGCTCACTACCATTGGAAAACGTACACTGAAGGGTCTTTACCAATCCCAGGGCTTCCTATAGTTTTTGGGGCTTCTGAGAACCTTGGGCAAGTCAAATTTTTCATTTTAAAATCCCTTCTGTGTGTTTTTCTAAAAGTTTCACTTATTTATGAAAATGCCATTACATTTTGTCAGTTTTTATCACAATTTGTTTCCCCATCCTAGTTCCATTCTTCTTTTTGTCTGAGCCTGGAATTATCATTTTTAGGAGTCTAAGACTCTATCTAAATTTTTTGGGACCTTATTTAGCTCATTTTAGAGGACTTGCTTTTAAACAACTTATTTCATCCTTTTATAGAAATTACGTTTGTTACAGCTCGTGACCCCTCGTAAGTAATTCATTTTATAATACTTTATATTTCTTGCTCATTTCACACATTTCCATGCTTTACATTCATAGATTCCATAAAAAGGCAACAAAAAGGAATTTAAATAATGCATTTTTTTGCATTACATCATATATAAAAATTTCATTCGATGTCACATGGACCATATGAGCTCATATAACATTCTCATATTTAATTACATGAATACAACTCATTTGCATCATGAAAAGTGGCCTACACCTCAAGAATCACGAAGGGAAGCATGAAATATTCATATCGATTTTTAGCCAGATTTGGCTCTTTTCTGACCAAACTTTGAAAAATCATAACTAATTCAAAAAAAATCAAAATTGTACATTCTTGTCCATTTTGGAAAGCTACGGATGTCTACTTCATATTAAAAAGGTCCAGAGGTCAAACTGTCCCCTGGTGCTATTATAGCTTTCTGTAGAAAACTTTGAAAGTGTCTAATTAATTTTACAAAAATCCAATTTATGTAAATGATATCAATCTAGAAAGTTGTGGATGTTAGCTAGAGGAAAAAAATAACTTCAGACCAGCTTAGGCATGCCAAGACCTCAAAATCCAATCACAGAGTAATAGAGGTCAACTGGAATTTCTAATACTAGATAGAATCTTCAAAAATTCATATCTCCTTTTCTTGACATCCAAATGAGGTGCTTCTAATTTTCACAAGTCACTGTGAATGTCTAGTTTCTCTGTCTAAAATTTCATAGCAATTGGACATCATTTGGGCCCTGTGTGATAGATTTTATTTTCGGACCAAATGAATAATGTAACAAACCAAAATCAGAAAATTGGCCAATTTTGAAAATTTATCAAATATTCTATAGACCTCTGAAAATTATGTTCTTTAGCTTCCTAAAAAGCCCTCAACAAGCTCTAATTGCATGTCAAATCTCAGATCAAGAAGAGCTAATTTGGCTAAAAAGTAGTATAGGGTTCCATTATGGTCAATTTTCTCTCCATATGAGGTACCAAAGTAACCAAATGGCTTTTCCCTAGGGTTTGGCACCTTTTGGGAAAATCTAAGAGCATGATTAAGACTTGTGTAAGCTGCCCAAATGGTCCTAAACTCTATGCATCTCATTTTGACCATTTCATCCACACATATGCATAATTCTATCAAACCACCAATGAAGCTAATTTGCCACCATATATCCATTTCACATTCTAATGACTATAAAACATATTCTCTCATTCATACATAGCATAATATCATAATTACACATGCCTAAGAGGTCATAGACCATATGCATCAAGGGATTACAACATTTGACATCATTATGGTTTTAAAAAGCAAAGACTAAGCATGTTGGTGTCAAACTCTTCTCTTTAAGGTGGTTGGCTTCCATTACCTTATCCACTTGGTCCACCTAGCATGTGAGATCATTGGAGAGGAGGGAATGAGATTCAAAGAATCCCAATAGCTCATCTCCTATTCAATCATACATAATGGGTGCAAACAAATCTCATAAATACATGTATGGTCATGTAGACATGTGCAAGCACTCAAGAAACATTTTCATCATTTAAGAAAGTCATACATAGCATACAAAGGCTTGCCAAGCACGTGGATTTGCCTCACCTAATTTCTTGTGGATATTGGAGTTGCCTCACCCATTCTTTAATGCATTCTTGGACTCAACCATGCTCTTGGGAGCCCACTTTGCTTTTGGGAGACTCTTTGCTTTGTCTCAACCAATCTTAAGGGTTCATGGCTCATTCTCACCATGGCTAAAGGTTCTTGGCCTCATCACACTCAAGTAAATCCAAGCACACATCAAAACATTATATGAAACATAATATGTCATCATAAAATCATGGCATATGAAATCATGCTATCATACTTTTCATGGCTTGAAAATACACATACACACATTCTAAAACAAGTTAAGCATACATCCATGCATGAGAAAAGGTGGAGAGAGCTACCTTGTACACAATCACACACTTTTTCTCTTGAAATTTCCTCCCTTGCTTTGGCCACACACCCACAAAAGTGTGAGGAAGATTTCTCTTAGTTTAAATACAATTTATGGAGGCCAATTAGGTTCATGAAACAAATCAAAGGCTATACAACTTGCTTAAGCACTAGGTTGTTCTATAAATCCTATTATGGTCCATAAATGCTCCTAATGAAGCAACACCCCTCAAATAAATTCTAGGCCCCATTCTTTCCCTTCAAACATGATTCTTGACTCCTTTTAAGCCTCTTGGAGTCATCACACAATTAAAACAAAGAGTTTAACTACATGTTGCTTCTTTAGGTCATAATATGGAACCTAAAGCACCAATTCACTTTCTATGAGTTCCAAATTTTTTCCAAGGCCTCCCCTCATTTTCATTCATCATATATGACTCAAAAATGGGCTTAGATAATTTTAAAACTCTCCCTAGCTACACAAACTCCTTTAGACTAAGGCAATGGAAGAAATGGGGCTTTTTGGAGTTTGCTTTGTTTTCTCAAGGGAGGATGCATATGGGGAGCCTCTTAGGGATCTTGGGAGCTCATTTAAACTCTTATTTAGACCTACGAATCATCATACAAAATCATATTTTACAAGATGCAATTGAAACCCTAAAACTTGCATCTTAAAATCTAATAGTTTTTTGTTAATTCCATTTGCATATTCTTAATTCCATACCCTTTTTCCTTAGATTCACCCTTGGTTCTGCCTAAAAATCAAGTCCTCCTAGGGTTTTTTCATGTTGGGTGAAATGGAGGAGGAGGGAACCAGAGATGACAACCATAGGAAGAGAAATTACCTTATTTTCTTGCTTTTTCTTACTTGAATCTTGTGTTATTTGAGTTTTTCTCTTCAAATCCAAAATTTCCCCTCAATTTCTCCTCTAAAACAGATCCATGTACTTCATTATAATCATAGGAAATAAAGGAGAATGAAGGGGAAGAGGTTTGAAAGAGAAAGAGCATGAAAAACTACTAATTTCCATACCTTAAGCCTTTGATTTCTCCTCCTCTTTGCCTTCCTCTTGTGCACCACTCTCCCTAGGGTTTTTCTCTAGTTTTGGAAAGAACTTGGTCGTGCAACATGAAGGGAGAAGAAGGGTGCATCATATATATAGGTAGGAGGAAGTTACACTTTTAAAAAATTCTCATTTTGCCCTTTGTTCTTGGCATTTTTGTTTCTCCTTTGTTTTAGCTCTATTTTGAGAACCTTCTTTTCCATTATAAAATTTAGGTTCCCAATTTAGTAAAATATTTTTGGAATCATTCAAATTGGAGCTAAAACCTTCCCGAATGAATTCGTAAAAGTTCAGGCACATCGACATTGAAAAACATCCACCGGAGGGGCTTTAGCTGTCCCAGGCCTTCCCATGGTTTTTAGGGCCTCTAAAAACCCTGGGGAACTCAAAACTTTCATTTAAAAAGCCCTCTTGTATGAATTCAAAAATTTACTCATAATTACGAAAATACTATTACGTTTTGTAAGCTTTTCGCAAGAAATTATTTCTTCATTCTAGCTCTATTTTTCTTTCCATCTGGGCCTGGGATTCTCATTTTTAGGAGTCTAGGAATGTTCCCAAATTTTTTGGGATCTTAACTACATCATTTCGGGGGACTTCCTTTTATATCCAATGAGTTTTATTTGTTGACGGAGAAACCGTATGTTACGTTTCTCACATTTTCTCTCATTTGCAGAGAACTGGATGTCACACATTCCACTTCTTAGAAAGTATTATAAATTTCTAAATCATAAGATATTACATTAGGGGTTTAGTTTGTCTCTATATAAGCTCTTAATCATTTTAGGCAACTTTTCAATTCTAATGATTTCAGAATTTTACAGAATAAATTTTATAATTTTCTACACATTATTTCCTAACTATTGATATATATATATATATATATATTAGGCTAGTTATTGCCCCTAGGTCCCTTGGACCCCCTTAAAGTCTCAAAAATTCTTATGGGTCCTATTCATCTTATAATTCTCATATACAAAGTTACTTCATTCAAATTTATCTTATTAAAGGTTAATAAATTCATCACATAAAATACTAAATAATTAAAAAATCCTAATTTTTAAGGATGTTACATATATATGTGATTTTAATGTCAAAGCTTGTAACTAGCACAAATGTTGCTACTTGAATGACATAAGGTAATTTGATGTACATTATGATACCTAGAGATAACAAATATGATTGACAGTTGTGTCGCATAACCTCAAATAAAACTAAGTTGAAAAATGCTTGTAGTTAATGGTGCAACATAGGTTATTTTCCAAGAAGTTTTTACCTCTAATTATTTGTGGAAGAGTATTTCAAGTATCACTAAATGATAATTATTTAGGGGGTTTTGAGTTATTGAATTTTGATTGAATTAAAGAAAATTAACAAGAACTAAAAGCATAAGAACAAGTGTGGTAACTAGCATTTAGATGGATTCCCTAGAATTCAATTATCCTTGCTCTCTTTTTAATGTACCAAAATTGGATTTAAGCTTTTGCTTCTTAGTTTATTCTCTATAAAGACTCTTGAATTACCATCCACGACTTAATTCACTAATGATTCAAGGACTTTGCAACCATAAGAAACCTTAAATAATTAATCAATTGAGTTAGGAACAAGAACACACCAAAACAAATCCTAAATGCTCACTAAAATCTGCTGAACAATCCACTTAAAATGCTAATAAACCAATTAGATTAATAAATTCCTCAAACACAACAATTGCACAAAAATTCCAACCACTTAATTCAATAGTCATTGCATTAATTGGCCTAAATACAAGAGAAATTTAATAGTAAATTGTATAGCATTAAGTTTGGACTTTCTACAAACACTTAGGGATTAAAATTAATATTCAATTATGAGATTACAATTAAATCACAATTCAAATTAATCTAGTAAATTCCAACCACTAAATTGCTAAATTAATAAGCTAAACTTAGTCAAATTAACAAAGGAATCAATGCTAAAATTAAAGAAAAGGAAAAGAGAGTTTATCCAATTTGGAAAGGCAATTTTGGAGCTCAAATTTGCATCAACAATGATCCAATCTTCAACTAGCTACCAAGGGAATTTCAAGCTCTTATAGATGAGATGGATGGAGGAAATTGAATTGAAGAAGCTACAACCATTGCTTAATGGATTATTGAATTTTCCTTTTGCGTTTTCATGTCTCTGGAACTCACCTAGCCTAGAGCTCTCTTTTGTCAATTTATCACGTTATTCTTAGCCCTTTTTCCCCCTCCTTTGTGTTAATCCATCTTTTTTTTTACATTTTTCCCATATTGGTCTCCCTTCATCATGTGCTGCTTGTGTGTTTTTTTCTTCCCTTAATAATCACATGCCTCCTAAAATCTGCTCATTGTCTATACTCAGTAGCTCGAGCTTCATGCACATTCATGTGATTTTTTAATTGTTCCTACATCACTTCCCATGTAAGCCTTTTTCCATTCCCAGCTCATTTATTTACTATTCATGTGACATGCAGCTCGTAACTTCACCTTCTCACAAGCTCAAAACTACCTCTTCTTCTACTTTCATTCCACCTAAAACCTAACCCTCACTCCTACATGTTCATGCTTTCCTCTTATAACCTACGTTAGCTCTTTCATTTTCTTTTAACAATCACACTCGCTATACCTTAAAACACTTGCCAATCCTTTACTGAAGCTACTGCATGAGACAACCTGTAGCTACCTCTATTTCTGCATGTGTGTGTTTAAGTTTCCTTTTCCTCACTAACTCGCAGCTTCTTGCTAAAACAGAATATCATGCAGATGTGGCTAGTCATGTATGTGTTGTGTATAAACTTGAATGAATGAAGTGCAGTTGCATGTGAAGAGAGTTTACTATGTGGATGAGTGAGTTGGTGTATGCTTGGACTTGTGAGTGATATATAAGTGCATTCCACATTTGAACAAGGGAGCTAGATTTTGCAAGGATGTGCTTCTTTTTGTTGTACATAAGAGCTGGACTTGTGTGTGATTACATGAGCTTCATTCAAGTGCTTCGTGGCGTGAGGTGATATGAGAGACTTACTGTGCATGTGTTTGTGTATGTGCAAGTGACTGTGTGATTTTATGAAGCTAAAAGTGCTACCTTGTGGTTCCTTGCATCAATGGGTTTGTTACGTGTTAGTGTGTACTTCAAGGGAGTAGAAGCTGGGCTGGACGGAAGTGAATGAAGCAAGCATGAGTGAATGAATAAAGTCAAGAGTGCTGGAGTTGACTCGTGGCTTCTTAAATCCTTCATCATGTGATTTCCTATATGTAACAAAATGCAACATATCATGCACCAAATAAGAATCACATGAGGGAAGACATGCTGATGGAGTTGCCACAAGAATGAATGTATTAAAGGAATGCTTTGCTGACAAAGAAACACAATGGAAATGAAGCGATGTAATCATATGATTAACCAATGGAAAAACCCAGCTGATGTGTATGCCTCAACCATGTGATTGATGAACTTGAAATGTGGAGGAAGAAAACCAGCTATGAAGGTATCAAACCAGGTGATTGGTGAGTTAGAACATAATGGAAACTCATGGAGTCTTCCAAGCCTCTTTTTCTTCTTTTTTTTGCAAGTGCTTCTTCCTCTTTTCTCCACTTTAAAACCATAGCAAGAGATACAAATTCTGCATAAATAATAATATAAAAAAATAATTCAATAGGAAGAATTCATAAAATTATTGAAAGGAATTTATACATTAAAATTCAATAATTTTGTAAATAAATTTCTAAAGTGCATAAATGGCCAATAAACCCAATTATCCTCTAATTAAATCCATTAAACCACAATTTATCATCAAGATGCCTAAATTAAAGGGAATAAAGTATATAGAAATTAGCAATTATCAATGATGCACTCTATGATGATATGAACTAGCATCTTAGGTGCAAGAATGTGATCTTGATTATGTGCCAATTTGGTGTTTTTACAAGTGAAAAGAACATGAATTGTCATAGCATACATTAGTAGTTCTATGAGTAAGGAAACAAGTGGGATAGTGAATTTTTAAAGCAAGCCATATTTCTTATAATGATCCATATGGAAATGAAGTATCAATGGACTAAATTTTACTCAAGGAAAGAGATTGCATATTAGGGCCCAAATGGACCTTAGAACCAAAATTTGGTCCAAATGAGCCATAAATTGTATTTTCACTATTGACAGTCCAAATGACCTAATTTGGAGGTGAAATTTAGTGGACAATTTGAGTATTTATATAGCTTTTCAACAAGCAAAAGATGGTATTTTTTCTTAGCTCTATAGAATATTTGAGAAATTTTTTAATCTAGTGCAAAATTATAGAATTATGCAGTTATTGTTCAAGCCATCATGGCCTCAAGTTTTGTGTCTTTTCATGGGTCAAATGAATTCATTTTCACTTGAAATTTTGATAGTATAAAGTTCCATAAGCTTTCCACTGACACTTAATTTGTGTAAATTAGACTTATATAGCCAAAGTTATATGACTCTTGTAACACCATAAATTCTAGCTCATTTCATGTCATTCTTTAGCATTCTATCATGATTCATATAGGCTTTCCATAGAAAAAGCAAGGAGAATGGGATTAATTTCGCTTTGCGTCATATCTAAAAATTTTAATCCATGTCACGTGGACTATGTGAACTCATACTATACTTCCTCATACTTAATTACATCATTACAACTCATTTGCATCCCAAAAACATGCCTACAACTCATGGAAACCGAAATGGGGCATGGAAAATGGAAGTTCATTCTCGGCCAGAATTGGCCTCTTTTCTGGGTAAATTTTAGAAAATCATAACTAAATCCAGAAAAATCAAAAACATGTAATCTTGGTCATTTTGGAAATCTTAGGATGTCTAATTTATGCTAAAAATATGTATAAGTCATACATCCCACACACAGAGTGTTTGACACGTGAAATTGTCTAGAGGTTGGACTGGGTCCTGATGCTGTTACAGTTTATTGATATGAATTTCAAAAATATCCAATTAATTCCAAAAAAATCCAATCCATGTAAATGATACCAATCTGGAAATCTATGTATGTCAAATAGAGAGGAAAAATATCTCTAGATCAGTTCATCAAGCCCAGATCTCAGAATTCGATAGAACAGTACTTCTGGTCGGGCAAGGCTACTGATACTGGACAGAAACTTCAAAAATTCATATCTTCCTTTCTAGACCTCCAAATGATGTGTTCTGGTTTGCACGAGTCACTATGATTTCCTAGTTTCTCTTCATAAAATTTCATGGCAATTGGACATCATTTGAATCTCAAATGATAGAAAACAATTTCGGATCAATTGAATAGTGCAGCTGACCAAATCCCTAAAATTTTCCAATTTCAAAAAATTGTCAAATATTCTGTAGACCTCCAAAAATTATGATCTTTAGCTTCTCAGAAAGCTCTTACTGAGACCTAATTTCATGTCAAATTTTAGACCAAGACTAACTCATTTGGCTAAAAAGTAATATAGGATTTCATAATGGTTAAATTTGGCTCCATATGAGGTACCAAACTTGCCAAATGGTCTTCCCTTGGTATTGGCACCTTCTAAAAGCATATTTAAGACTTGTGTGAGCTACCCAAATGGTCCCAAACCTCATGCATCTTATTTTGGCCATTCAACCCTCACTTATACACATATTCATCAAACTTTAAATTCTCATTCTATAGCCTTACATACTCAAAACATGGGCTAGTGGTCATATATCATAATCATACATCTAAACATCACATAATAGGGTATTTACACATGTCTCAATGTTCATAACATATTTACAACCTCATATACATGATGAACCATCATTATGGTTCCAAACTCAATCGAACAAGGCACAAGGTTGTCAATCTCTCTTCCTCATCGTCGTTGGCTCCCTTCACCGTAATTGCTTGGTCCACCTAGCATGTTAGGTCATTGGAGAGGAGGGGATGAGATTCAAAGAATCCCAATAGCTCATCTCCCATTCAATCACACATAATATGTACAAAGCAAGCTTTTCAAAATGCATGTATAGAAAAATGGAAGTCATGGACATTTTCAAAGCAACCTTGGCATTGTGAATCAATCATACAAGACATTCAAGAGTTCCCCAAGTGTTTGGATTGGCCTCACACTTCTCCTCATTGATTTTGGACTTGCCTCACCCATTCTTTAAGAGCTTTGGACTCAACTATACTCTTGGGAGTCTACTTTGCTTTTGGGAGACTCTTTGCTATGTCTCAACCAAGCTCAAGGGTTCTTGGCTCATCCTCACCAAAGGGAAGAGTTCTTAGCCTCTCCTCACTCAAGCAAACTCATACAAACATCATAGATTCATTTAAAACATAACATGGCATCAAGGATCATAGAATATAAAGGCATGCTAGCATACTTTTCTTAAGTTGAAAATACACATACACACATTCTAAAATAAGCTAAACACATATCCATGCATGAGAGAAGGTGGAGAGAGCTACCTTGCACAATTTCACAGACTTTTTCCTTAGCTTTCAAGCCTCCTCTTTCGGCCACACACCCACAATTTGGTGGAGATAGTTTTGCTTGACCTAGATACAATTTATGGGAGCCAATTAGTTCCATAAAACATATTCTAAGGCTACATCACTTGATAAAATACTAGATTGCTCTATAGGCTCCATTATGGTCCATAATCACACCTAATGAAGCAACACCTATCAAATAACTTCTAGGCCTCATTCTTTCTTTTCAATTATGATGACTCCTTTTAAACCTCTTGGAGTCATTACATCATTAAAACAAAGGGCCTCGCATCATGTTGCTTCTTTAGGTCCTAATATGGAACCTATGGCACCAATTCACTTCCTTTGAGTTCTCAATTTTTTCCAAGGCCTCTACTCATCTTCACTCATCACATATGACTCAAGAATGGCCTTAGAAAAATTTAAAAGTCTCTCTAGCTATAAGAACTTGCCTAGGCCGAGACTATGGGGGGAAGAAGAGTTCATGGCCTTCTTGATTTTTCCTTGATGGGAGACACACTTGGGAGGCTTCTTAGAGGTCTTAAAAGCTCAATTAAACACTTACATAGCCTAGGAAATTCATGAATCAAAACAGATTTTACAAACTCTTCAAGAATCCTACACTTTGCTAACTTGAAATTCAATGGCTTTTACTTGGTTTCCTTTGCATATTCTAAATTCCCACACCCTAATTCATGTGATTCATTCTTGGTTTGGCCAGAAATTTAATCCCTCATGGCTGGTTTTACATAGGGGGAATTGAAGAGAGGAGGAGCAAGGAGACCTAAGCTTAGGAAGTAGTAAAATACCTTGGATTCTTAGTTTTCTTAGTTTGTTCTTCACTTGGCTAGCCTCCCTTTACCAAATCCAAAAATCCACCTCTGTTCTGCCTTCAAAACAGCACCAAATTAAATGCCAAAACCATGAGAAGGAAGAGGAAGAAGAGGGGAAGAAGTTTAACAAGGCAAGGAGTAGGAAAAAGTGGCTAAAACTTATATTTTTCAAAGCTTCTTCTTCCTTCCTTGGCCTCCCCTCTTGTGTGCCATTCTTAGCCTTTCTTAATTCTGTTTTAACATGTGAGAGAGTGGGTGAGGAGATCTGAGCAAAGGAGGGACGTTTTTTATAAGCTAGGGATTCATTTAAGCAACTTTCAGAATTTGCAATTTAGTCCCTCTTCGTAGTTTTGTTCATTGGTCTCATTTCAACTCTTTTTTAAAATATGTATTTTCCATCATATTCCTTAGGCTCTTAATCATAATAATTGCCTTTGGAATCACTCAAAAAGGATCTAAAACCATTCCGAACTGTTCAGTCAAAGTTTCAGTCAACTAACAACCGAAATCGCTCACCGGAGAGGTTTCAACTGTTCTAGGGGTTCCCATGGTATTCAGGGCCTCTGAAAACTCTGGAAAGCTCAAATTTTTCATTTAAAAATCCCTCCTATGAGATTTCAAAATTCTCTAAAAATTACAAAAATGCCCCTACTTTCTTTGACAAATTTTCTGAGCTCTTCTGGCTCTAGTTTTTGGGCATCTTAAACTCAAATCCTTATTTTCTAATATTTAAAATTTTATCATAATTTTAGTAGGCCCCAATTCCTTCTATTTTAGGGACTTTCTTTTATATTTGGCCCATTTTTGACATTTGCAGAGAAACCGAACATCGTGTTTCTCACGTTTCGCGTTTCTCATGTTTATGGAGGGACCAGATGTTACAACTCCCTTATACATTTAAGCTTTGGATGATGATCATATGGATAAAAACAAATGTGTCTATGGATTTTATTAATTAAAATGGTAAGAAAATCTAATTTAGACCCCTAGAGGCTCATTTGTCATAGAAACAGGCTAAAAACCACTACCAAAAGTTTTTTAATGATTATAATTTTATCACCTTAGGAAAGAAATGATATGAATTATTTATTTCAAGCGTGTTATGACACCTTAAGTTGCAACTCTCTTAATTTAATTTATAGGCTTTAAAATCTCACTTAATATGAGTCATATAACTATAATAGAACTTATTAGACCACCATATGCAACTTTAAACACGCTTAATACAAAGTTACTTGATTAGGCTTTTTTAAACCCCAAATTTTCAACTTTCAAAATAGGGCTTCTAAATTTATTTTAATGGTTCCATTAGTGTTTATTGTGCACATTTAGACCTCTCAAAATCTTAGAACTTATGAAAACACTCCTTAGCTACTTTTTTCCTTCCTAGGCCGAGACATGCGCATTATGTAGCCTAATGAAGTTTATGTCATTCTCTTATAGAATTTGATGGTATAGAATATCCTTGAGCTTTTTCTAGTTCAAGTTTGGTCTTAGATGATTCAAAACATCTTCCTAGGGTTCTATATTTTTCATGGTATAGTTGGAACCCTAGATGCCCTAATTTGATCTTTATGGCTTCCTATGGCTTTCTTTTTGCATAATCTTACTTTCCTCCCTTTTAAACCCTTGTTTCTATCAAGTTTCCCATCAAACAAAGGTTCTCTTGTAACATCATAAATTAATTAAGAGAATAAAAGAAAATTAAGAAAAATTATCAAAAATAGGAATTTTCATGGAAAAAATATTATTTTAGGCATTTTTAAGACAAATAATTGTTATTTGGTAAATTTTAGAGAAAAATAAAAATATTATTGTGGATTTGAATTTAATTTGGTTAGAAAATTAATTTAGGCCTATGATTAATTTATTAATGACAAAAACTATTTTTATAGAAGCCTAACTTCCTTTTTATCTATGGCCCAATGTACAGATTATGGGCCTAATTGGACCGTGGGCTTTAAAGTTAGCCCAATACCACCTTAAACTCTAAGAGTAGGCTGCCATTCATTATTTTGTGTGCTGAAGAAAGAGTTGGCTGCAAAACATAAGAAGAATTCACATCTTAAGAGGGAGCCTAAGATCTTTTAGCATCTTGTCTTCAATTTGCACTCTTAGAGGAAGATTTATGTGACACCCCAAAATTAATTAAGACTAATTATGGCGATTGGGGAGTTAACATGGATTAACTAGCAAAATTAATTAAGAGGATGAACTTTTACTTTGGGCCATACGAAAAAATTAATTGAGTTTTGGACTAAATATAAAAGCCCAATCTTAGTCATAAGAGGATTTAATTCCATTTCTAAATAGCCCAACAAACATATGGTGCAGACTTAAGCTAAATGGGCCTTTAAGATAGCTCAAACTCACCATAAACCCTCTCACTTATGGCCCAAAAAATTCCCACTATAACCTAAATGGATTTTTGGGCTTTAGATCAGCACACTCTCCCTAACCCAAAGAGTTTCTACAGCCCATCTCACTTAGCATTAGCCCACTTGAAATAATGGGCCTATTAGACGAGCTCATCTTTACTAAAATCCTAAGAGGCCTTCTTCCCATCTATTTGGCTGCTAAGACACTCATGTTTTGTAGAATAAGGAAGCCATTTTCGCACTTGAGAAGAAAGGCTAGGGTTTTTTAGCATTCTTCCACTATTTCTCACTTCTAGAGGAAGATTTGGCTAAAGTAAACTATAAAAAACAAGTCCCTCTCGTTCTCCTCTTCATTTTGGTCTAATTTATTTCTGGTTTTGGGCATTTTCATCTCCTTCTCAAATCTGAAATTTGGTGTTTAGATGATTCCTTATAAGATCTTTTAGAGTTCGGAGTTAATGGAACCATAGGGTAAGTGTTTGCTTTCATTTTGTGGTGTAACCTTGCTCAGATTTCATGTTATAAGTTGACTTTGGTATATGGCTAATTCTAAGTGCGAAATCCAAGTTTTAAGGATAACCCATGGTGTGTTCATGGTAGGTGAGGCTTAACTCAGTCCATTTGACCTCTTGGGTGTATGGATAAGTGTTTACTCTTATCTTGTGTGGTGTATGTGCTGAATTCCCACATTTTGGATTGACTTTTGCTGCATGGTTTGTACATGTGCAAAAATGGAATTGTGGGGAGTGAATCATGGTTAGATTTGATGTATGGACCCTAAATTGGTGCAATAGATCATTAGGAAGCTTGGGTAAGATGTTTTCAATGATTTCTTGTTAAGATTAATCTATGGATAGGGAGAATTTCCTTGCTAATGAGAATTAAATGATGATAATCATGCTTATGTTAGGCTTGGTATGCTTTGGATCATGGTGTTAGCTAGAGGAAGAGTAATTGGCTTCATTGAGGTAATTGAGGTTATTTTTCATAATTCCATGTATATGCTCATGTTAATATGATATTTGTTACACATGCTTGATTTTGAAATGCTAAATGATTAGTTGACTACTTGAATTATGATTATGACTAGACCTTATGAGTCTATGGTGGAGCTGTGGTGCAGTTGCCACCTATACATATGCTTCAATCGAGTATGAGTTGTGATCAGACCCTAGATGCACTGAGCCTTGGTTGTGCTCATTATGCAATAGGTGCTATGGACGGACCTCTCCTGATATTATTGGCCATTAATATATTGTGTGTGACTGTTGGTATGGGACAGTAGTCATTGGTAGCTCAACCAGTTCATTTGCAAATTGAATTGACGATTCTGGTATTAATTTTATGAAATTGCATTATATTAATTAATCTATACATATGTATGGAATTTGTCTTTTGTTATTGAGATTGTATATCTCACCCCGATTTTTGGCTAATATTTTTAAGGACCAGACCTTCTAGTGGCAAGGAGAAAATTAATGGAAATTTACTATGTGATTTAGTAGTAGGTAGGTTTAAAAATCTTGTCAGATTATATTTGTATAATTACACTACTAGTTTTATGTAATTACCACATCGTATCATGAATTGCCAAGCATAGGGATTGTAATCATTTGATACATCAAATGTCAACTTAAACTAGCGATGTATGGAACTTCTACTAGGATTTATATTTGAATGAAAATGTGAGTAGTTTATAAACTCTTTGCTATCATTTATCTATAAACTCATTGGTTTATGGTGGCTAGAGGGTTAATGATCCACATTTGAGTTTTGAATAGGTAATGATAGATGTGTTAGGTAGATTAGGTAAAAGAATAACACTAAATCTTCACAAATTAATTTAAAGTGGCCTAGAGTATTACTAGAGGGAGAATTGGAGAGCATAGAATGAAATCTTGGGTGTTATAGGAATAGAAGGGAATTGGCGGCGGCCAAATGTGACAAAGTTGCCCAAGGAAGGAAACAGAAAGGAATTGGGCGTGGCAAAGAGTGATGTTAGTTGCAACGAAATATGGGAAGCAAATCTGGCAGTGTTTCAGAGGGTAATTCACTGCGACGAAATGGGTATTTGGCCACAGCAAAATGTGTGAAATTTGTGAGGGTGAAAAGAGTAGAACCCGAGAGTAATTGGCTGCAGCGCAAGAGAATTTAGCTACGGCGAAGGTGCTCAATGTCTTATATTCACCTAAAAATCTTAGTTTCTTTTATAATAATGCTGAGGAATGATTTAGAAACACTTGTAGGAGATTTTTGTGAGCTAGAATTGATGGATGGAGGAATTAAAGGATCCTCATTCATAATTAAATTCACTTACACATTTGAATAATTGTAGTTGTTGAGTTAATGACACTAATAATATCAAGGTTCAAATTTCCTTGCATTGTTTGAATGTAATTAGTTGTAATGATTTTCAATCTTGATTTATGATTATTAATCATGTATTTAACCTTAATTACAATGATTAGAAGTTAGGGTCATCACAATTTAACTAATATAAGCTATGCAAAACATGACCCTCTCATCCTCCTCCTCATTTTAATCTGATTAGTTTTTGATTTGGTGGATTTTGGTTTCCT
The DNA here is from genome assembly GCA_026724425.1 of Erythrophleum ivorense. Taxonomy (NCBI): domain Eukaryota; kingdom Viridiplantae; phylum Streptophyta; class Magnoliopsida; order Fabales; family Fabaceae; genus Erythrophleum; species Erythrophleum ivorense. Next base: position 42,462,753 of record JAIUCV010000001.1, on the reverse strand, counting down.
TCTCAAATCTGAAAATGGGTGTTTTAATGATTTCATGCAAGATTTTTAGTGTTTGAAGTTAGTGGAACCATTGCATATGTGTTTGCCTTCATTTTGTAGTGTAACCTTGCTTAAATTTCATGTTATAAGTTAACTTTGGTATATAGCTAGATGTATGTGCGAAAATTCAAGTTTTAGGAATGGCCTATAGTGTGTTCTTAGTTGTTAAGACTCAAATCAATCCATTTTATCTCTTAGATGTATAGATAAGTGTTCCCTCTTCTTTTGTGAAGTGTATATGCTGAATTTCCATCATTTGGATTGATTTTTGGCGCATGGTTATCACATGTGGGAAAATGGAGACGTTAAGAGTCATCCACTATGAGTTCTTAGTGTTTTGACCTTAAATTGATGCAATAGACTCTTTAGAAACTTAGGTAAGTGATTTTTAATGGAATCTTGATGAAATTGATCAATGTGTGTGAAATTGTTTTGCTAATGATGGTTAATAATGGAAATAATGCTTGTCTTAGGCTTGGTAGGCCTTTTGGAATATGTGGGTAGTTAGAGGAAGAATAACTGGGCTTCATTGAGGTAACTGGATTTTTCTAATTCCATGTATATACTCATATTAATCTTATATTTGCTGCAAATGTAGGCTTTTCAATGCTAAATGATTAGTTGGCTACTTATTGTGTTGGATCATAATCGTGTCCTTAGTGGAGCCATGATCATGTTGCAACTCGTGCATTATGCTATGATTAGGTACTGAGTTATGATTAAACTCATGAATACATAGAGACGTGAGCATGTTGTAACACCATATTTATCTAGCCTTTCTTATTCATATCTTAGCTTCCCCCCTTGGCATAGCAATTCTCAAAGGAAAAATTCAATTAAAATAATGGATTATTTTGTGTTGCATAGTAATTAAATTTTATGTTTCACATTTCGTGGACCATATTAACTCACCTATATCATCCTCTAATTAAAATATATTCATACAACTTAAAAACATCTTAAAATGTCACAAGAATCCCAAGTTTAGGGCATACATGCACAAAATCATCAAATTAGTCTCGGGTTGCTATGCCCGATTTCTGGTGCAAATTTTGAAAATTTATAACTAATTTTAGAAAAATTTAAATTAGGTACACTATACATTTTGGAAAGCTACAAATGTTAACTTTAGGCTAAAAATAAGTTTAGACTAAAATAGAAACGTTTAGCAACTAGAAATCGATGGAACAGTACCAAAGGTATTGTTGCATTATTAATACTGACTCTAAACTTCAAAAATTTATATCTCTCTGCTCAAACCTCCAAATGAAGTTATCTTAGTGAGTATGGAAAGCTTATTATGTATAGTTTATTTCTGTAAAATTTCATAAGCATTGGATACCATCGTCCCTTGAGCGACATAGGAGAAGAAACTGACCATATAAACAGTAACCATATCAATTCAACAGCTTTTTGGCAACTTTGAAAATTCATAATTAGTTCTTTAGAACTCCAAATAATCTAGTCTTTAGCTTTCCAAAAATCTCTAGATGAGATCTATATGCATGCCAAATTTCGTAGGGAAATTCGTCCATTTGGTCAATTTGTAACATAGGGTTGCAAAATGGCATTTGTATGCCTCTTTCAGGGTCAAGAATGGTTCAATTTGGCTTCTAGCTTTTCTAGGGCCACTTAAGAACATGGAAAAGCATAAAAATAGCCTACTAAACATGTTCCAAAGGTTGAAAAACCCATACCTCACAAATTCACTCTCCTACTTGATGATATACACAAGGAACATACATGTATCATCTTGCATTTCCATGTTAAAAACATACACTATCATTCATATGGATCCAATTCTCATACATACACCATACATCCATATAATTACACATGTTCAAGAGGTTATACATCATATATATCATAGGAATACATCATTTGACAATGTTATGGTTACAAAATGAACAAATAACAACTCCTTTGTCATTCTTCTTGCTTTCAAGTGTAGTGGCTCCCATTTCTTAGTTTATTTAGTCCACATAGACATGTTAGGCAATGGGGAGGGAAGAGTGAGATTCTAGGAATCCCAATAGATCTTCTCCCTTTCAATCTCACATAATGGATGCAATTTCAAGTCTAAAAATGCATGCATGGCTATCTTGAAATTCATAAACACACATGGGACATTTTCTTCATTCAAGAAGTCACATATAACACACATAGGTTGGCTAATACAATGGTTTAGCCTCACCCATTCTCTTTGGGACTTTGGACTTGCCTCACCTATTTTCAAGGGACTTTTGACTAAGCCTCACTCTTTTAGAGACTTTTGGCTTTGTCTTAACCATTCATAGGGACTTTTGGCTCATCCTCACCCTAGCTAAGGGACTTTTGGCTTCACTAAGCTTATATAAGCCAAAACATGTTCATTAAGCATCTTTCAAACACACAACAAGGCATCATGGTACCATGGCATGTACATTTACACTAGATGCATGTTTCATGGCTTAGACATACGCACATATATTCAAAGACCAAAAAACTCCCAAACATGCATGAGAGAAAGGAAAGAGTGCTACCTTAGAGCCAACATCACAAACTTTTTCTTTGGATTCTTCCTCCCTCTTCTCAACCAAACCATGATACTTGGAGGCACTAGTATCTCTTGGCCTAAACACATCAAAAGAGATATAAAACACTCATGGGAACAATCCTTGGCATCACACATACATTATATGAAGCTACTTCATTCTATGGCTCCATTATGCTTCCATACAAGACCTTATGAAGCAACTATGATGATTCATGATATTGGCTCCCATTTCTCATTCATTCTAGGTCTCTTGACTCCCTTTAAACTCCTTAGAGTCATCACACATCATTTTAAGGAGCCTACCTATGAGTTGCTTCCTAATGCCTCATTATGGAACCCACACCTGTAGCTAACATTTCATGGCTTCTAAATTTTTTCCAAGACTTTCTTTGGTGTTCTTCAATTACATTTAATTCCATTCTAACCTTAGAACCAATTGAAAGACTCCTTAGGTGGCCAGACCTAATGTGGCTGAGACATGCTCTCCCTTTAGCATCCATGGAGTTTACTTTGTTTTCTTTAGGGAGTGACTACTTGGGAGACTTCTAAAGTGTCTTAGGAGCTCACACATACTCTTAGATAGCTTAAATTATCACTAGGAAGTCCCATATTGGCCAAGGTTCCAATGAATCCCTAATCTTTGTAACTTTATTTCCAATACATCTTAGTTGGATTTCTTGGTATATTCTTGTTTCTCACACTCTAAAACCAATGGTTCTCCCTTGCTAGGACCAGAATATATTGTATGTGATTACTAGTATGGAATAGCAATCACTAGTAGTCTAATTAATTCATTTACTAATGATATTGATGTCTTCAGTATATTTTTCTATATAAATGCATTATGTTGATTAATCTGTACATATATACATATAGACTTTTTCTTTAGTTACTGAGATTGTATATCTTAACCCAGTTGTGGGCTAAGATTTTCATGGACTAGACCTCTTAGTAGTTAGGAGAAGCTAATGGAAACCTACCATGGGTGGTTTAGTAGTGTATAGGCTTAAATGCCCGTTTTAAATTAGGTTTTTATAGTAGGTATGCTAGAATTGCTTATTGTGTTGTATAATTGTCACATTGCATCATATATTGCTAAGTATAGGGACTGATTTTATAATTTGAGACATCATGGAATTGATACTTGTGATTGCATTTGGATGATTATTAATGAGTACCTTGGAATTATACAACTTCTAAATATTTAGTGTTGTAGCACTAATGTTTGAGTTATTGGCATAGAAGATTTGGAATGTGCTTTTATTGTATTGATCTTGTAAAAGGTGAAATGGTTTATCCCTCTTGTATTGCTATAGTAGATTTTACTATCATGAGTCATTATTAGGGCGATTAAAGGAAGTGGCATGATCATATTTTAAACTAAATACTGTACCAAGTGTTGAGGGATATAGACAAGTTTAATTTGTCAATTTAAATTTGCTCAAAGAGGTTTGGAGACATGGGCTAGTGTATTGGGGATTTTGGGGTTGCAATTTTGGGTTATATCTTACCTTGCTATCATAAATGAATTTTGTGCTAATATGATATGTATTTTGGTTAGTGTGATTAGCTTTTAAATTCTTAGGCTATGTAAGGTATTTGGATAGAGATTATAGGAATGAAACCCTTTAAAAACCTTGCCTTTTAGCCATTAAAAAATCTTAAGATTGATCTTGAGGTGGTAGCAAGTTCCTAGTTCATTCATTTTAAGTGTTTGGGTGTAGCAAGTTTTCAAGTCGCAACCAAAAGGAGCTAGTAGTGTTCTAGTAGCAAATTTGGTCACGACACAAAAGTCATCGAAAAGCTAATTTAGTTGTCGCAGCGCAAATCATGTCAATATGGAAAATTTGATCCAAACCCAAGTTTAGCCATGGTGCAAGTTCTTCAAGTCATAGTGTAAGCATAGAATTTAGCTTTTAGTGGTTCCAAGAGCCAAATTAGATATGGCGCAACCACTTTTAGCTATAACGTTTATTCTGAAATCCTCAATTTAGCTATTAATTCCTAATTTTCACCATGGTAGTGATGAGTAATGACTTTTAGTCCAACATATATGAGTCTTTAGGCTTCTTAGAGGTATTTTGGTTGAGACAAAAATTGTTAATGAGAATTTTGAATTCCTATGAACAAAAATCCCATTGTACAACTTGATCATAAATATTGAATATTTAAAGGTTCAAATTTTTCCATATTTTCATCCATAGCTAACTCATTAACCAAATTAGACCTTAAGTGAAATTGATTAAGAACATAATTATGCTTGATTAGCTTAGAAAATAGTTAGGATTGTTACATCTCTCATCTACCTTTCTCTCTAGCTGAAATGTTGAAGGAATAGGATTCAAAGGAATAGCAAATTTCTTAACCCATGTCATACCTTGTTTGAAAGGTTATTGAATGGAGATTCTTATGCTACAATTAGTTGCTCCAAATTCCCTCTTTTTCTCAAGTAGTTAGCCACCAAAGTCCTCCTTTCAAGAAACTAAAACCATCATTAGAAAGGGCTTAAAGAGAAGAAAAGATCAGTAACTAGCATATCATAAAATTAGGCACATTTCCTTGCCTATTTGGCTCCTTCGTCCCTTCTCTTTCCTCCAACTTCTCACATCTCTTGGTGGCTACTACAAAGCTTATTATGTCAGTTCTAAATGTGGGAGATAGTGTGACCTTATAAGGGAGAAGATGATATTTTAAAACAAATTTGAAAACTCCATTTACATTCCTCGATTTTAACTACTTCATTTGAACGCATTTTAAATCCTTTTTGAAAATTGTCAATTCCATATTAAAATTTAGATTCTCTAATTTATTAAAAACATCTACTTTGAAATTTCTAGAATTTAAAATAGTTTGAAAAAGTTATTCAAAGTTATGGTTGACCAAAGCTTTAAATTGTACACTATCAGGGATTTAACCATTTTGACCTTATCTAGTTAATCTACTAATCTTATTATATCATATTTTGATGAAGGATATGATTTTCTCATATTAAATCTCATTATTTTGTAAATCCCTAATTTTTCTCAAATTTTCAGTTTGACTAGCCCATTTTTCTTACTATTTTACGGTTTTTACTTTTAACTATTTTCTTTCATTTTACTTGGGCCTATAGTCTCTCATTATCATGTCAATTAGCTTTTCTTATATCTAGAAATTATTGAAATACTAGTTATGACACCACACGATGCCATAGAAGGATTTTCCAACAACAGGGCAGCCACCATTTCACTCCTTTTATCATAAAATACTCTATATAGCCATTCTCATATCACTTCTCCTTCAAGGAGAATAAAATACAACCATAGCAAAATTTTTAGTAGTGGTTTATAGTATTTCCATACGTCAAATGGACCAATGGAGTCAAAATTTTGCATTTCTTTCCATTTTCATTCATAACTTGCACACACATATTTGTTTTAACCCATGTGATCATAGTATAAGTCCCACTTGCATATAGGAGACATATAGCCAAATTTGACCTTTTTGCCATAGTTGATGTCTTAACTTCAAAAATTTATAACTTAAACTATATAAATTTGATTTATGCATATTAGTTGTTTATGGGAAGCTCATGATCTAAGCTTGTTGCTGTAAAAATTTTAAGTTAAAATGAATCCATTTGACCTTTGAAAAGACATGAAAATAAAGGGCTGGAAAGTATGAACATTAACTAATGCATGATAGCTTTTTAGGGCAAAATTTGGAAACTTACCAAATTTCTATAGAGCTCAAAAAAATAAAATCTTTAGCTTGTTAGAAAGCTCTATATATCCTCTAGTGTCCACAAAATTTCAACCCCAAACTAGGTCATTAAGGCTATCAAGAGTAAAGTTGCAATTTATGACTCATTTAGACCACATTTTTGTTCTAAAATAGTCTATTTGGGCCCTAATAGCAATCTATTCCCTTGAGAAAATTTTAATCCCTTCATACTTCCGTTGTATATGCAGCATCAATATAAGAAATATTGTTAGCCTCTAAAATTCACTCTCCCACTTGCAACAAGACATATGGAACCATACACTTCTCATACATGAAAACATGTTCCATTTTCATATTTCTATATCAAAGTAGCTTATATACATAGTCTCAAGCTTGTACATGGAATACTATTACATATCATCATAATTACCAAAAGTTTGTCTTAAAATATACATCATATACACATGTACATCAAAAGCTTCTTATTACATCTTCCCTAAGATTTAATCTTTCTTTGATCTTTTACTTGCTAGTGGTACATGTCATGGTTGGTGGAAAGGGAAAAAGGATGAGATTCTTGGGAGAATTTTAATAGCAAATCTCATTCCAAATCAATGCAAACAAAGGGATGATTTTTTGGAAATGTAGACATGTAATTGAGATGCATGAAGTAACTCAAACATGAAATTGGCATGCAACTCTTGGACTCATCTGGCCATGACATGGAAATAAACTAGTTAGGCTCAATTAGGCTTAATTTTAGGCAAGGGAAGAACTTTTGCACTTAATTGCCTGCCATCTAAAGCTAGGAGCTAAAGTTTGACTTGCTTATGCATAAACATCATGCTAAAATGCCAATTCAAAACATAACTCATGCAACCATCAAACAACCAAACATACAAGCATCTGAACTCATATATACATGCAAAAGCATGTAAGATAAGAAGAAATAACTACCTTTAAAGACTAGGAATCTTAATGCACCACTAACCCACATGATCCTTCTCTTTTCTTTGGTCTTTTACCTTCTTCTTATTGGGTTCACACATACACAAAGTGAAATTGCACCAACTTGGCCTAAAATATATCAATTTAGATGAAAGGTAAGCCTATTAGAACTTATTTCAACTCATTTCTTTACTACATAGGCTCACTAAAACTTCTAAGAAAAATTTATACTATTTTAAGCCCCTTAAGTGGTGACTTCCATAACTCAACTTTGAGGGCTTAAGATATCTCCTTATATGAGCCATATGACTCTAACAGAACTCACTAGAGCCATTATATGCAAGTGAAAACATGGCTAACACTAATTTGCTTCTTTAAGCCCTTTATAAACCCTAAATTTTCACTTCTCAAAATAGGATTCTTAAATTCATTCCAATCTTTCCATAAGTGTCCATTGCTTATATTTAGACTCTTAAAACTTTAGAACTCATGAAAACACTCCCTAGATACTTCAACCTTATCAAGGTTAAGACATGAGCAATAATTCCCTACATTGAGTTCTTTCCATTTTCTTAGGAAACTTGATAGATATGGAATATCTTTAAGTTTAACCTTAGATAATTCAAAACATCTTCCTAGGGTTTTACATCTTTTGCAATTCATTTACAACCCTAGGTGGCCCTAAATTTCTTTCTATGGCTTTCTAGGCTGTTTCTTTTACATAATCTTAGTCTCCTCACTTCTAAACCCTAGTTCCTATCAAGTTTTTCATCAAACCTAAGCTCTCTCTTCTACCTCTCTCTCTATCCAAACCATAGGAGAAATGGATTCCAAAGGAATAGCAAATCTCTTAACACATATCATACCTTATTTGAAAGTTTGTTGAATGAAGATTCCTATGCTACAATTGGTTGTTTCGAATCCCCTCTTTTTCTCAAGTGGTCAGCCATAAAAATCCTCCTTTCAAGAAGCCAAACTATCATTACAAAGTTCTTGAAGAGGATAAGAAGGTTGTCAACTAACATGTAATGAAATTATGCATGATTCCCTACCTATTTAGCTCTTTTTTCCTTCTCTTTTATAATATTCCATGTTTTAATAATTGAAAAGGTCCCTAGAGGGAAGAACCATAATTAAAGTATCTAAAATTGAGGATTTAAAACCATGGTTGGCACAAAATCAGAGCCAAAATGGTTAAACAAATTAAAGGATAAATGTAGTGGTAAAATTGTAATTTCAAGCAACTTTTTAAAAACTCAAAAGAGGAAACTTTAAATGATAAAATTGAGCTCACTAGAGTTTTCAGAGGCATAGAAAACCTTAGGAGTTGTCAGAATAGTTAAAATCCTTTCGGATTATAATTTAAGTTGTCAGTTGATTGAAACTTTGATTGGATCATTTGCGGTTGTTTTGAATCTAATTTATTTAAAATCAAAGGCTTTTAATAAACTAGAGGGTTTAAATTTCATGATAGAAAAGATAGTTCTAAAAAAGGAGTTGAAATGAGCTCAGATCGTAAAATTAAATAATAGGGGCAAATTTGAAAAATTTTCTTTTAAGAAACCCTAGCTACCCTTTATACAAGGCCACCCCTATCATTTTGGTGAAACTTTAACACCTCCGAACCAAACCAAGAGGCATCCTAAGAAGCACCGAGAAACAAGGGAAGAGGAAGCTACCAAAGGTAAGAAATTATGAGGATTTTGCATATGATGTCTATAAGGCCTAGTTTTTACTCTTTCTTTTCTTCTTCTCCATGGTTTTGACATTTCAAAAGATAGGGTTTTGGGTCTGAACTCATGGAGGAAAGAGCTTTTAACAAGGAACCAAATACACCAAATTGATCACCCTGGAAAGCCTTTTCATTTGATATATATTTTGGTATGGAAAAATTGCACTTCTTTACTTCTCCATTACTCCTTAAGTTTGGCCAACATAAGAGAGAGGTAAAGGGAATTAGTTTTTGATGAAATCATTCTAGGAATTAAGGTTTTGGCATGTACAGATTAAGATTTTGCCATAAGAACAAATTAAGAAGCTATAGAATGCATAAATAGAAACCTAGGGTTTTGATTGCACCTTAGGAAGTATGAGGTCTTAGACTGATGTTTTAAACCATGAAAGAGTGTAATTGAGCTAAGAAGAGGCTAAGGATCTCATTTAGATGCCAATTTCCCATGAAAGAAGACAAAAATTCCAAGGAAGGCTATATATATGTCTTGGCCAAGACTAAGTGACAGCACCTAAGGAGAGTTTTCGAAAGGCTGTGGAAATAGCTCATAAGAGTGAGATGATGCCAAAAGTCTCTTGATAAAGGTGAGGAGATGCCAAAAGTCTCATGGCATGGGTGAGACAAGGCCAAAAGTCTCTTAGAAGGGAGAGGCCAAGTGAAAAGTCCCTAGACCAAGGGTGAGGCAAAACCAAAAGTTCCTAAAGCATGTTTTTAGCTTAAATGTGAATGAGTGGCATAGAAATTGTGACTTTGCACACTTTATAGTTGTTAGACCTTCCATACATATGCTTTGATGTGTATATGTCATGAATGTGTGTGTGAATGGGTGTGTGAGCTATTAAGATTCTAGAAATCTCACTCACCTTCCCGCTTTCTTCTTGACATGACTAGGTGGAGTTCAAGAAACAAAGAATGCAAGCTAAGGAAGTTGGAAAGCCAATTCTTGATAGTTATGTAACTTGTTATGTAATTGAATGCCAAATTTGCTTTGTACATATTATTTTTGTGATGTAAAATCATGAACAACGGTAATATGATGTATGACTTTTGTATAGACCATGGCTTCTTGATGACTTGATGTATTAATGCATTAATGGAAGTGGAATGACTAATTTAAGATGCATAGGGTTTGGGACCACTTGGGCAGTTGCTACAAGTCATATTCATATTTTAAAACTTGCCCAAGTGGTGCCAAACATTAAAGGAGTCCATTTGGACAGATTTGGCATCTCATATGGGACAAAAATGGCCATTTTGGTGAGCTATGTCACTTTCTATCCAAATGAGCTCTTCTTGGTCTAAAATTTGGCATACATCTAGAGCTTGTTGAGAAAGTTTTGGAAAGGTAGATTAGGTATTATTTTCAAGTCTATGGAATATTTGATAAATTTTTGAAATTGGGAAAATTTTGTAATTTGGCCATTGATATTGTTCATATAGTCTGATAATTGTTCTCTATCATTCATAGGCATATGATGTCCAATTGTCGTAAAATTTTATAGAGAGAAACTAGACCCTTTCAATGACTTGTGCCAATTAGAATAACCTCATTTGGATGTCTAGAGAAGGAGATATTAATTTTTGAAGTTGCTATCTAGTACCAAGCAAACAATCAGACTCGTGGTACTGTTTGATTGAATTTTGGGGCCTGAATGCATTTGGATTGATTTGGAATTATTTTTTTTTCTTTTATTAACATTTGTAGCTTTCCAAATTGGTATAGATTGCATGGATTGTATTGTTTTGGACTTTATTATGAATTTCCAAAATTTATCAGTAATTTGTATCAGTATTAGAGGGCAGCCGGACCTTCCTATTTTTTCTATTGTTAAATGGTCCAAATGGGATTTTCATTGTTGGGAATCATTTTTGGTGTAAATTTAACATCTAGAGATTTTTAAAAAGCTATGGTTTGTGTGATTTCAATTTTTTTACATTTAGTTATAATTTTTCAAAGTTGCCTCAAATTCTGCTGCCCTGGAACCCGAGGCAAAACATGATTATTTTGGGTTTTTGACCCTTGATCCATGTTTTGTGCTAATTTTTTAGAATGTTATGATTTGTATAGATGGAAAATGATTAGAGAATCTTGTTGATGAGTTCATGGGGTCTTGGAGACATGAAACGAAAAATTTATCCATTACGCAACGCAAGTTAATTCATTATTTTAATGCATTTTCTTGGAATTCCTTTGTTGAAATGTATAAACCCACTTGCAAAAAGGGGATCAATGTTAGAAATAATATGGTATTACATTTATTGGTATTAGAGCAAAGGTTCAAACATTTTTGCTCACTATTTGGCTTTTAAATGGTGTGTCTGGGTTGTTTTCGGGTGGAATATCTGTGTATATGTGTTTGAATTGTAATTGTGGGCTAAGGTTGTGACTTTTTTTCAGTGAAAATGGTTGAGATGAGAGGAGCAGAGGCAAGGGTAGACTGGCTAGGGAACCAAAAGTTAGGTTTGAGAATCCCTAGAAGGCTGTCATGGATCGAATTGATAGATTTAAGAATGTGATGGCCCAACAATAGTACATGATCCAACAGCAGCATGAGATGATTGTGCGACTATAGGACTCCCTGACTAGACAGGAAGAAGCCAAGAGAGAGGCCTCTCTGCCTCAATCTCAGCCTTCTACCTCCGATACTCCACAGCCTTCTATTTCAAGTGTTCCACCCCTACTTATAACACCATATATTTTTAGCTCATTTCATAACATTCCCATACTTGACAACATAGATTCCATGAATGAAGTAAGAAAAATCTATTAAAATAATACATTATTTAGCATTGTGTCGTGTATAAAAATTTCATTCGGTGTCATGTGGACCATGTGAGCTTATGCAACACATTCCCATATTTAATTACATGAATACAACTCATTTGAATCATCAAAAGTGCCCTACATCTCATGGAACTCAATGGGAAGCTCAAAATACACATTCATTTTTGGCTAGATTTGTCCTCATTTCTGTCACAAATTTGAAAAATTATATCTAATTCTAAAAAAATTGAAATCATGCATTCTAAGCCATTCTGGAAAGCTACACATGTCTAATTTATATTAAAAATATGTCAAGACCATAATATCTAACACAGAGGACGTTTAATATTCGAAATGATCCAGAGGTCAAACTGTCTATTGGTGCTGTCACAGAATTCTACAGCAAATTTAAAAAATGTCCAATTAATTTCACAAAAATCCAATCCTTGAAAATGATACCAATAAAAAAAGCTATGGATATTAGATAGAGGGAAAAAATAATTCCAGACCAGCTCAGGCACGCCCAGACCTCGAAATCCAATCAAATAGTAACTAAGGTCGACTGGAATTCCTGATACTATATAGATTCTTTAAAAATTCATATCTCTCTCTCTAGACATCCAAATGAGGTAATTCTAGTTTCCACAAGTCCCTAGAAATATCTAGTTTCTCTATATAAAATTTCATGGTAATTGGACATCATTTAGGCCTTATGTGATAGATTTCATTTTCGAACCTGAGTAAACAGTGACATGACCAAAACTAGAAAATTTGCCAACATTAAAAATTCATCAAATATTCTATAGACCTCCAAAAATTATATTCTTAGCTTCCCAAAAAGCTATCAACAAGCTCTAACTACATGACAAATCTCATATCAAGAAGAGTTTATTTGGATAAAAAGTGACAAAAGGTTCTAAATTGGTCAATTTTAGCTCTATATGGGATACTAAAATGTCCAAATGGCTTTCCTTGGGGTTTGACAGCTCTTGGGCAAGTCTACAAACATAATTAGGACTTGTGTGAGTTGCCCAAATGGTCCCAAACTCCATGCATCTCATTTTGATCATTTCATCCACACTTATACATATTTCCATAATGTCATCCAAGAAGTTCATTTGCCAAAACATGTCCAAATCATATTCTAAGGGTCACATAATATATTCTCTCATTTATTCATGACATATTATCATAATTACATGTGTTCATGACATTATGATACATATACATCCATTAGTTACATCAATTTCCTTTTTCATGGGTTTACAACAACAACAACAAAGCTTTTTCCCACTAAGTGGGATTAGCTACATGGATCAATCGACGCCATAAGCATCTATCATAAATCATATTTTTAAACAAACTATTTAAATCTAAATCTCTCTTAATAATTTTTCCTATAGCTTTTCTTGGTCTTCTTTTACTTATAATTATTAGACTATCTTCCATCTCATCTACTCTCCTAACTAGGATTTCTATAGGTCTCCTCCCCACATGACCAAACCATCTAAGTCTCGGTTCTATAATTTTTTTCACAATAAGTGTGACTTCCACCTTCTCTCTAATGCATTCATTTCTAACCCTATCTCGTCTAGTATGTCCACTCATCCAACACAACATTCTCATCTCTGCAACATTGAACTTATTTTCTTTTTGACTTTTTATTGCCCAACACTCAGTTGCATACAACATTGCAGGTCTTATAACTATGCAGTAAAATTTACCCTTAAGTTTGAGTGGTACGCTTTTATCACAAATAACACCCAAAGCACTCCTCCATTTCATCCACTCTGCTTAAATCCTATGCTTTACATCTTCTTCTATTTTCTCGTTATGTTGTATGATGGATTCAAGATACTTAAATCGTGTGACTTGTGGTAGGGTATATTCTGTAATTTTTACTCCTGTGCTAGAAGTGGTGTGTCTCTTACTAAACTTACACTCCATATACTTCATTTTACTTCTACTTAAATGAAATCTATGAGCTTCCAAAGCTAGTCTTCACCTCTTCAACTTTTCATTCATTTCCTCTCTTGATTCTCCAACTAGGACAATATCATCTGTAAAAGGCATGCACTGTGGCACCGGCTCTTGGATATGCTCAGTAAGCGCATTCAAGACTAAAGTAAAAAGATAAGGGCTCAGAGTTGGCCTTTGATGTAGACCAATAGTTATCGAAATATTTTTCGTAAGTCCACCTTTTGTTACTACGCTAGTTGTAACTTTATCATACATGTCTTGGATTGCTCGAATATAAGCTATACGAACTCCTTTTCTCTCCAATGTCTTCCATAGAACCTCTCTTGGCACTCTATCATATACCTTTTCTAAATCGATAAACACCATGTGTAAATCTCTTTGATTCTCCTGATATCTCTTCATTAATCTTCGCAACAAGTATATTGCTTCCATAGTTGATCTTCCTGACATAAAACTAAATTGATTCTCCATAACTTGAGTCTCTTTCCTTAACCTTCGCTCAATTACTCTTTCCTATAATTTCATAGTGTGACTCATGAGTTTAATTTCTCTATAATTTGCACAATTTTGAATGTCCCTTTTACTCTTGTAAATAGGGATTAAAGTACTTTTCCTCAACTCGTCTAACTTTCTCTTAGATCTCATAATTTCATTAAATAACTTTGTGAGCAAACTTATACCTTTCACTCATAAACCCTTCCATACTTTAATAGGTATATTATTCGGTCTAACTGCTCTGCCATTCTCCATTCGCTTTAATGCGTCTTTTACCTCTACCTCACAAATCCTACGATAAAAAGTATAATTTTGATCCTCTACTCTAGTGTCTAGCCTATCCGATTGCAATAAAATCTCATGTCCTTCATTAAAAAGCCTATGAAAATAACCCTTCTACCGTTTTCTGATATCTTGTTTCGTGACCAACAATTTTCCTTCTTCATCCTTGATGTATTTCACTTAGTCCACATCTCTTGTCTTTCTTTCCCTACTTTTAGTTAACTTATAAATACTTCTTTCTCTAACTTTAATTCTTAAAGATTGGTATAACCCATCAAATGCCCTCGCTCTCACTTCGCTCACTACCTTTTTAGTGTCTTTCTTAGTTACCTTATATTTTTCCTAATTTTCACTACTCTTACATAATGACCACACTTCATAACACTCTCTTTTAACTTTAACCTTATCTTACACGCTTGCATCCCACCACCAAGATTCTTTATCCCTAGGTCCAAAACCTTTGATTGACCTAATATTTCTTTTGCCACCTTCCTAATCTCTTTAGCCATTCTATTCCAAATATCATTAGTACTTCTTTGTATTTCCCAAGGTCCTTCCTCCACAATCTATCTCTACAAATTCTTTTTTTTTATCCTCCCTTAGTTCACCTTTGTTTTTTACTCTCCTCTTAACTCTTACATCCATAACCAAAACTCTATGCTGAGTAGTTAAACTCTCTCCAGGTATAACTTTGCTATCCATGCAAAGTTTTTTATCTAATTTCTTTATAAGAAAGAAATAAATTTAAGAACATACCCTTCCACTTTTGTACATGATAAGGTGTTCCTCATGCTTTCTAAAACAAGTGTTAGCTAATATAAGATTAAACGCTAATGAAAAGTCTAAAATAGTTTTACCCTCTGCATTTGCTTCCCCTATGCCATATCCTCTATGAACACCCTCGTAACCTGAAGATACACTTCTTACATGACCATTTAGATCCCCTTCTAAAAGAATCTTTTCTCCTAATGGTATTTCTTGAACTAAACATTCTAAATCCTCCCAGAACTTTACCTTGTGATATTCTTCTACTTGTGGTGCATAAGCACTAATAATATTAAAGATTTCCTTTTTCACTACAAACTTTAATGCAATGATTCTATCTTTTAACCTTTTTACATCTACTACAACATTTTTTTCAAAATTTATCTACAATTATACCTATTCCATTTTTAAATTTAGCCTTACCAGTGTACCAAAGTTTAAAACCTGGAGTGTCTAATTCTTTCGCTTTTTCTTCTACCAATTTAGTTTCTTCTAAACACATAAAATTAATCCTCCTCCTAATCATAGTATCTTCTATTTTCATAGACTTACCCGTAAGTGTACCTATATTCTAAGTTTCAAAATGAATCCTACTCTCATGAACTAGCTTTTTTAGCCACATTCATTCACGAAAATATAGGAACCCTTGCTTATTTTTCACTACACCCAGGCGTCGATGCAGCGGCTCTTGCTCACTTGTCATTGTACTCGAGCTATATAACGTGTTACTTCCGGGCAACGACCTAGCCTTACATCTAATATATCAATTGTCTATGTCATAAAGATTCAACAAAGTTTTACATTGGCTATCGACTGCCTAACACAACCCTCCTCTTTATTTCGAGCTTGGGATCGCCTTTTTCATGGGTTTAAAGTAACAAAATTCAAGCACTTTATTGCCAAACTCTTTTCTTCAAGGTGGTTGGCTTCCATTTCCTTACTTTCTTGATCCACCTACCATGTTTGAACATTGGAGAGGAGGGGATGAGATTTAAAGAATACCAATAGCTCATCTCCCATTCAATCATACATAATGAATGCAAACAAGTATAATAAATACATGTATGGTCATGTTGACATGTACAAACATTCAAGAGGCATTTTCATCATTTAAAAAAGTTATACATAGCATACAAAAGTTTGCCAAGCAAGTGGATTGGCCTCACCCAATTTCTTACGGATGTTGGACTTGCCTCGCCCATTCTTTAAGAGATTCTTAGACTCAACCATGCTCATAGGAGTCCATCTTACTTTTGGGAGACTCTTTTCTATGTCTTAACCAATCTTAAGGGTTCTTAGCTCATCCTCACCATGGCTAAGGGTTCTTAGCCTTACCACACTCAAGCAAAGCCAAACAAATATCATAACATCATTTAGAAACATAATAGAATGTGTGTATGTGCAAAGTCACAATTTCCATGCCACTCATTCACATTCAAGCTAAGAACATGCTCTAGGGACTTTTGGTTTTGCCTCACCCCATTTCTAGGACTTTTGGATTTGCTTCACCCTTAGCCTAGAGACTTTTGACTTGGCCTCACCCTTCCAAGGGACTTTTGGCCTTGTCTCACCCATGCCATGAGACTTTTGGCATCTTCTCACCTTCATCAAGAGACTTTTGGCATCATTTCACCCTTATGAGCTATTTCCACAACCCAAGCCATTCAAGGAAACACATTGGTACCAATGTCATGTCAAGACATCAAGTGGCATGTTTTCAAGTCACAAGAGCATACACAAACAGATAAAGACATACATATACACACTAGAATGCAAGGAGAATGAGGTGGAGAGCTATCTTGAATTTATACAAGCTTTTCTTGATCCTTTTCCTTCCCTTTTTCGGTCCCACAAGCACACTTAGGTGGATGTATGTTCTCTTTTCTTAGACACCATAAAGAATACACAATCACACACTTGAAGCAAGCCAATACACCAAAGATACTCTTAGAAGTATACTTAATCTTACAAGTGAAATAATGGTTCTATACTTAGCCTATTGAAGCAACTCTCACATTTCAAGTTCTAGGCTCCATTCTCTTGTTATTTTTAGACTTCTTGGACTCTTTCAAGGTTCTTGGAGCCCTTACATATTCACTTGAACAATTAGAAAACCAAGTTGCTTTATAAGGCACCATTATGGATACTATTGTTCTATCTTCTAATTCATGGCTTCTAAATTTTTCCCAAGGGTTTCTCCTATCTTCTAGCATCATAGGAAGTCTCAAACCAAGGTTAGAACAGTTTAAAACACTCCCTAGCCCATAGAACTAGCCTAGACCGAGAGAAGTATCATAAATGGGGTTCTTGGACATTTTGTTTTGTTCTTGATGGAAAAGCCACTTGGGGAGGTTTCTAAGGGTCTTAGGAGCTTAAAGAAACATTTAAATAGCCAAGGAATTACTCACACAAAATCAGATTTTACAAAACCCTAAAGAAGCCTACATTTTTCTATTTTGTTTTCCATAAGTTTTTCTTGCAATTTCTTGCCATATTGCTCTTCTCCATAGTCTAAAACCCTTGTTCCTTTCTTATTTTTGGACAAAACTTTCGTCTCCCATATTGTTCTATTTTAGGCCGAACAAGTACCAAGAAAAGAGCAACAAGGAGAAGCAATAAGAATGAAGAATTACCTTGGATTTCTAGCTCCCTTTTGATGCTTCTTCCCTTGCTTGAATTCCCTTCTTAATTTTCAAAAATTTCCCCTTGTTCTGGACCAAAAATAAAACCAATCCCTTCAAGAAAACCACAGAAAGAAATCATAGAAGAAAGGGAGCAAGGTTAGAGGAAAAAAGAGCATGAAAATCTACAAATTTCCTTACCTTTTCCTTGATTTTTCTTCTCCTTTTCTTCCCCTTCTTGTGTGTAATATCTGGTTCTCTAGAAACAAGAGAAAATGAAAAAAACATAATGTACGATTGCTCCGTAAATGAATGAAATTCACTAGATACAAAAGCAAGTCCCTCGAAATGACTTAGTTAAAGTCCAAAAAAATTTGGGAAGCATTCTAGACTCCTAAAAGTGAGAATCCCAGGCTTAGATGAAAAGAAAAATAGAGCTAGGACGGTGAAACAATTTGTGACAAAAACTGATTAAATGTAATGACATTTTCGTAAACAATTGCAACTTTTGGAAAAATAAATAGGAGAATTTTTTAAATGGAAAATTTGAGTTGCCCAAGGTTCTCAGAGGCCCTAAAAACCATGGGAAGCCCCAAAACTGGTAAAACTCCTCTGGTGTACATTTTTCAATGTTGATGAGCTCGAACTTTGACGGATTCATTCGGTAAGGTATTAGCTCCAAATTGATTGATTCCAAAGGCATTTTATTAAATTGGGAACCTAAATTTTATAATGAAAAAGATGGTTATAAAAAATGAGCTAAAATAAAGCCAAAATGAAATTGCCATTACGGAAGGACGAAATTAGAATTTTTAAAAAAGTGTGTTTCTAGAAGCTCTCACATGCTTCTCTCTTTTTCTCCCACCTTCTTAAGCATGACTTCCTCTGCCCAAGTTATAGAGAAATAATAGCTCCTTGAAGCTCACCAACAGAGGAAGAAAAGGAGGAAGAAAAAGGAAAGAAAGGTATGGAATTTCTTAGTTTTTTCATGCTTTCTCTTTAGCAAACCTCTTCTCCTCCATTTCCCTTTTTTTCCTATGGTTTTATTGAAGTATATGGATCTGTTTTGAGGGAAGAACAGAGAGGAAAATTCGGATTTGAAGAGAGGAGGCCAAAGAAAGTGAGAATCAGGCAAGAAAAGCCATGGAAACAACGTAAAATCTTCATCTTATGGTAGCTACTCTTTCCCCCTTCTTCTCCCTATTTCACTCTATATATGTAGCTACAAGAGTTCTTGAATTTTAGGCAGAACCAAGGGAGAATTCTATGAATTTAAGGGAGGAGAGTTATATGCAAGGAAATTCAAGTAAAAGCCATTGATTTTCAAGATAGCAAACCTAGGGTTTCATGAGCTCTCTTGAAAATATGATTTGATGAAATTACTCCTATGCCTAAATGAGTACTTGAATGAGCTCTTGAGATTCCTAGAAGGCTCCTCATATGCATCTTCCATCAAGAAAGTGAAGCAAACCCACTTGATGTCCATATAGTGCATAATTTTGGCCTAGGCTCGATGAAGTACCAAGGGATAGTTTTAATTTGTTCTAAACTTAGTTTTGAGTCATGTATAATAGAAAAGGATGAGAGGAAGCCTTGGAAAAATTTTAGAAGCCATGGATAGTGAGACAGTATTATAGGTTCCATATTATGGCTTAAAGAAGCAATACCTAGCTAGGCTCCTTGATTTAATTGTGTGATGACTCTAAGAGGTTTAAATGGAGTCAAGAATCATAAATAGATGGAGAGAATGGAACCAAGATGATATTTTATTAAAGTTGCTTCATTAAGTGCATTATGAAACCATAAAAAGGCCTTATGAGTCACCTAGCTTTTCTAGTGAATATATAGCCTTAGAATTTAATTCAAGAGTATAATTGGCTTCCATATGATGTGTTTAGGCCAAAAGAAATGATCTCCACCCCCTTGGGTGTGTGAGGTCAAGGGAGAGGACTCAAGGTTCAAGAAAAAAGTGTGTAAATGCAAGCAAGATAGCTCTCTTCACCTTCTCTCATGCATGAATGTGTGCTTACATTGTCTTTAAATGTGTGTATATATGTTTTAAGCTATGAAAAGTATTTTAGCATGAGTTTTTATTCCATGGTACCATGATGATGTTTTATGCACACAAGTGATATTTTTTATGCTTGTCTTGGCTTGCTTGAGTGTGGGGAAGCTAAGAACCCTTAAACTTGGTTGAGACAAAGTAAAGAGTTTTCCAAGAGTAAGGCTAAGTCAAAACCTCTTAGAGAAAATGGGTGAGGCAAGTCCAAAATTCATAAGTGAATAGGTGAGGCTAGTCCGCTCACTTGGCAAGCCTATGTATGCTATGTATGACCTGTTTAAATGCTAAGAATGTTTCTTGAATGCTCACACATTTCAATATGCCCATGCATGCATTTTCAAGACTTGTATTGCATACTTTATGTGTGATTGAAAGGGAGATGAGCTATTGGAATTCTTTGAACCTCATCCCCTCCTCTCTAATATCTTAACATGCTAGGTGAATCAATTGAACAAGGTAATGGAAGCCACCAAGCCAAGGAGAAGGAGATTGACATCAAAATGTATGAAATGGCCTAGTTATGTCTCTCTTGTAGCCACACACATGGCATATGATGTAATCTCATGATGAAATTGTTATGTAATCATATGAACATATGTAATTACCCAAATGTATGATGTATGAATGAAATTTGATGCCAAATGTATGAGATAGCATGTTTTGGGTATTGAATGGCAAGAGCTAGCATGTGTAAACTTGTGTATGGCATGGGGTGAGAGTGTGAGTTTCCAAATTCTGAGTTTGTGCACCTTTAAGATAAGTTTAAAATGTCATTTTGGTGCAATCCCACGTGTTCAAGTGGCCACACAAGCTTGGAAAGCAAAATTGGACACTTTGGTGCTAATGGAGACCATAAAATTAACCAAATCATAACCTTATAGCACAAACTGACTAAATGGATGAATCTTTCCATGAAATTTGGTAGACATGTAAAGCTCATTGAAATATTTTGGGGAAGCTAAAGTACAAAAAATTGGAGCTCTACTGTATTAATTATGAATTTTCAAAGTTAGAATTTTTCTACTATTTTGGTGCATGTACTGTTCATATGGTCAGTTTTGTGTTCTATGTCATCTGAAGGACAAATGGGGTCCAATGCTTGTGAAACTTTACAAGCATAAATTAAGGTTATAAGCTTTTTGTGGCCACCAAGATCACCTCATTTGGAGGTCTAAACAGAGAGTTATGAATTTTTAAAATTTACTATCAGCACTAGTACCGCCACTGGACCTCCAGTACTGTTCCATCATAATTCAATTCCCATATGAAGTTGGCATGGTCTAAAGATATTTTTTTCTTAAATTTAACATCTGTAGCTTCTCATATTGACTAAATTTGCAATATTTTTATTTTTTTTAGAATTATTTATGAATTTCTGAATTTTATGACAATGACCTATGATAGTAGCCTAAATAGCTGAGACCTTAGGCAATTTTTGAATGTCAAACATCTCTGGCTTGATGTTCCATGATCTAAAATTAGTTTTAGCATAAAGTATACATATATAGCTTTCTAGAATGGTAAAAAATTCATAATTTCAATTTTTTTAGAATTAGTTATGATTTTTCAAAATTTGTGATAGAAAACATGCAATTATGGTTGAGGCTACACTATGGAATTTTATGTTTCTTTCACTTGCATGAGTTCTAGGCCACTTTTGGTTATGGAATTGAGTTGTATGTATGTAATTAAATATGAGAATGATTTGAATAAGTTTATATGATTCACTGGATACCAAATGAAAAATTCATCCCCTACGTGGCACAAATTTATTCATTATTTTTATTGCTCTTTCCTTGGAAACTTGTGAAATTCTTGGAAATGAGCTTAGATAAGGAATGAGATGAGCTATATAATTATGGTGTTACATTGTACACCTAAGAGAATAGGTCATTTTCTATATTTTGTGCAAAGGAAAGTCGTGCTATATGAGGGGGAGAAGAAAGGAGAAGTGTGCGGAAGTTTCAAGAAACATACTCTTTCAAAAATTTCAATTTCGTCCTTTCATAATGGCAATCTCGTTTTGGCTTTATTTTAGCTCCTTTTTTAGAACCATATTTTTCATTGTAAAATTTAGATTCCCAATTTAATAAAATACCTTTGAAATCATTCAAATTGGAGCTAAAACATTCCCGAATGAATCTATCAAAGTTCAATTCACCATTGTTAGAAAACATACACCAGAGGGATTTTACCAGTCCTAGGGCTTCCCATGGTTTTTGGGGCCTTTAAGAACCCTGGGTAAGTCAAATTTCCCATTTAAAAACCCCTCCTATGTATTTTTCTAAAAGTTGCACTTCTTTATGAAAATGTCATTATCTTTTGTCAATTTTTGTCATAATTTGTTTCACTGTCCTATCTCTATTTTTCTTTCTGTCTAAGCCTGGAATTATCATTTTTAGGAGCTTAGGACTCTATCCAAATTTTTTGGGACATTATCTAGCTTATTTCAAAAGACTTGCTTTTATACAGCTCATTTCATTATTTTATGAAAATTACGTTCGTTACAGAATGCATTTGAAATGTGGATTAGCTCTTAATGGGTAAAGTTGTGCCAATAGTCCCTTGATTTGGGTGAGGTGAACCAAAAGTCCCTAAATATGGGTAAGACAAAGCCAAAAGTCTCAAGCATGAATGAGGCTAAGTAAAAAGTCCTTAAAAGTGGATGAGGCTAATCCAAAAGTCCCTAAAACTTATTCTTACTTGCATATGAGAGGTTGTGTAACATCATATCTACATAGCACTTAACTTGTAGCATAAATAGTCTAGCATGTCCATTTGCATTAAATTAGCACCTTTAGCAACAGAAAATGGCGTCATTATAAAGCAAATAAATCTATCTTTGCTTAAATAGATCATTTGGGCTTGCCAAACTCATTTTCCATCCATAACACAATTATTCAAACAAAAACATTACAATTTGGGGCATGCATTTCGGGTTTAAAGCATACAACACAAATTCAACATCATACTTGCATTTTCCTTAAGTTCCAAAATCTGTTCCAAACTTTGAAAATTCATAACTAATTCTAAACAATTCCTAATCATGTAAATTAGAACTTTCTGGAAAGCTTAGGATGTCATCTAGCTATTGTAAAAATTTTAGATCAAAATAATATCATTTGACCTATGAAATGCTAATGAAATAGTAACTGGGTTTGATGCTCATCCTACAGCTGACCTAGAACTTTAAAAATTCATATCTTCCTATGCACATATCCAAATTGAGTGTTCTTAGTGGCTCTGGAAAGCGTATGATGCCAAATATAAGTCTACAAAATTTTATGAGTATTGGACTTCATTTGTTCCCTTAAAAACCCAAAAAACCAGACTAACCAAATGAACAGTACCACTAACAATTTTTGCATAATTTGGCTAACTTTGAAAAATCATAATAAATTTTTTAGAGCTCTAAATATTTGGCTTTATGAAAAGCTCTAGATGAGATCTAAATATTTGCCAAATTTCATGCCAAAACTTGTCTATTTGGCCTAGTTTTAGTTCAAGGCAAGATTATAGCTCAAAATGGTCTCATTATATCACCAAATGGCTCAAAATGGCTTCCCACATGAACCATGACCATTTGAGCAAGTCCAAAAGCTCAAGCACAACATATAAAAGCATCATAACAAGTCCAATTCATCATGGTACTTAAAACCATCATACCACTTGTTCATATACATAACCATGACAAGGCTTAAGGATGTCAAAAGCTTACATTCTTATACATTTGGCTACATATCCTTTACATACATCATATTCATATACTTTTATATATGATTAAAGGTTTACATCTCATAAACATCATATACATACATACTTTGACATAAAAAACTATCCTATTGTCAAAGTATTGTCATTCATGCTTTGAATTCCATTCCTTGCTCCTTGAGGCTCACCTAGATATGGTTAAACACGAAATGGGGAAGAGTGAGATTCAAAAAATCCCAATAGTTCACTCACCCTTTGGAGCATATATATATGACATATTTTCATGTCAAAGAATGCAAGCATGCTACAATTGCTTCTAGTAGACATACATAATCACATTTTCAAGTCATACGAAGTCATTCCAATTCAAACATGAGCTCTATGCACTTTTGGTCTAGCCTCACCCAATTCTTTAGGATTTTTGGAGTAGCCTCACCCACGTTTAAGGACATTTGACTTAGCCTCACTCACTCTTGAAACTTTTGGCTTTGTCTCACCCATTAAAAGTCATACATATTCAAATTGTCATTTAAGAAACATAATTGTACCAAGGCATTAAACTAATAGCTATAAGCATATCTCATGATTCAAACATACATACAAGCATTCAATGACAATCAAACAACCAAGAAATCCTTACAAGAAAGGATGGAGAGCTACCTTGAGTCAAGAATCACAAACTTTCTTCCTTGAGCTTTCCTTCCCCTTCTCAGCCTCACACACACACCTAGAAGAAGCTTGATTTGCTTGGCTTAGATACATCAAAGAAGACACAAACACATCATTGGAACCCATTCTAGCCTTACATAATCTTTACACAAGCCTATCTAGCTTATGGCATACTTATGGTTCTATACAAGGGCATAATGAAGTAACCCATGTACTTTATGATCTTGGCTCCAATTTCTCACTCAATCTAAGTCATATGACTCCATTTAAACTTATTAGAGTGATCACAAACTCAATTCAAGAAGCCAAATACTAAATTACTTCTTTATGCCTAAAGAAAACCTAAACTTCCATCTTATAAACCATGGTTTCTAAATTCAAACCAATGGTTTCTTTGGTATTTATTATTCATATCTAGACCATTTCTATCCTTAGAATTAAAGAAAACTCTCCCTAAGTACTTGTTCCCTCTCTTGGCTGAGACCTAGCATTAAGTGGGAGCCTATAGAGTTTTGTTGCTTTCTCTAAGGGATTTGGCATCCATAAATCTTCCTAGACCTCTTATGAACACAAACAAAGTCTTATATAATGTAGATTATCATTAGAAAGCTTCAAATTTTCCTAAGTGCTACTGAAACCCTAAGTAACATAACTTAAATTCTAAAGTTTTTCTTTTAGTTCCAATTACATATTCTTGTTCCTTATGCTCTAAAACCCTTATTCCTACCTTGTTATGACCTGCATTCATCCTCTCCTATATGGACCTAGGTTTAGCCAAAACATACAAGGGAAGAAAAAGCAAGATGAAGCAAAGTTGCACCATGAATCTTACTTTGTTTTCAAGCCTTTCAAGGGAACTTTGTAAAGCTTCCAAGCTTTCCTTTAATTCCTCTCTTCCTCCTACTGAACCAGCCATGAAACAGCCTTAAATAAGTCATTTAAACCATCAAAAAAGAGAGGAGAAAAGGGAGAAGAAATTTGATGAAGGAGAAAGCATGAAAAAGCCTTGATTTCGTATACTTTTTCTTTGGTTTTTCTCCTCCTTCTTTCCCTCACTTGTTGGCCTTCTTCAAGCTTGCTTGGGTTCTATTTAGCACTAGATAAAAGTAAGTTAGAAGAGTGGAGAAGAGAGGGACAAGGTTTTAAGAAGCAAAGGCCAAGTTATAACACTTTTTCAAAATTCTAATTTAGTCCATAAACTTGGTTTCTTCCATTTGGACTCATTTCAACTTTTTTTTAAGAATTGTCTTTCCCATCATAAAATTTAGGTCCTTTAATTCATAAAATACCTTTGATTTCACCCAAATTAGATGTAAAACCTTACCGAACAATTTGATCAAAGTTTTAGTCAACCAATACTCTAAAATTCATACCGTAGGGGTTTTCGCTATTCTAGGGGTTCTTATGGTTTTTAAAGCCTCTGAGAACCTCGAGAAACTCAAATTTCCCACTAAAAGATCTCTCTTTGAAATTTTTAAAAATTTGCCCAAAATTACAAAAAAGCCACTGCCTTTTAGCTTATTTTTATTTAGCCATTTTGACTTTGATTTTAGGACACCTTTAGCTTTGTATTCTCATTCTTAAAGATCTAGATTATAACTCTAATTTTTTTTTTGTAATACCATATTCATGCAACTCATCTCATCTCAATTCTAGTCACACTTCCTTGAATACACTAGCTTTTCAAGAAAATAGCATCAAATATTAATTATTTTTGTGTTACGTCATGGATAAAATTTTCATTTTGTGTCCTGTGGACCATATGAACTCATCCATCTCATTCTTATATTTAATTACACAGATAAAACTCAAAATCATCTCAAGAATTGACCAAAAACTTGAGCTAATAAACCATACACATAAAATTTGCATGTGCAGCCTCGGGTTAGTGTGCAAGTTTTCTGTCATGAATTTTGGAAAAGTATAATTAACTCTAAAAAAAAATGAATCGAGCACACTATACCATTCTAGAAAGATACAAATTTCTACTTTATGCTAAAAATAAGTCTAGACCAAAATAGGGACGTCTAGACACTGAAAATCAATGGAACAATAACCAAATTAGCCTGGCACTACTAATACTGTTACAAAATTTTAAAAATTCATATCTTCCTGTTCAAATATCCAATTGGGATGATCTTAGTGGCCATAAAAAGCTCATCATGTCTAGTGTATGATTGTAAGATTTCATGAGCATTGGACATCATTTATCTCTTGAATGATATAGGAGAAATACTGACCATATGAACAGTAACCATACCAGAATAGCTAAAATTTGGCAACTTTGAAAATCATAATTAATTCCACAGAGCTCCAAATAATCTAGTCCTTAACTTCCCAAAAAGCTATGGATGAGATCCATATGAATGCCAAATTTTATGGGTAAATTCGTTCATTTGGTTAGATCTTGATATTAGGTTCCAAAATGGTCAATTTTGTGTCTTCAATGGGTCTCAAATGGTCCAAAATAACTTTTAAGATATTCATGGCCACTTGAGCATGTGCAAAAGCACCAAAATGGTCTACTAAACATGTCTCAAAGGAGCACGAACCTAGATTTCACAAACTCACACTCTCACCCTAAGGTATACACAAGAATACATAAGCTTCATCTTGCCATTTAATGTCTAAAAATTCCTACATCATTCACATGGCATCAAATGTTCATGTAATTACATATGTTCATAAGCTCATACATCATATTCATCATGAGATTACATCATATTCCATTCATATGACTACAAAATGGACAAAATCACACACTTTATTGTCAATCTCCCTCCTTCAAGCTTGGTGGCTCTCATTTCTTGGTTCACTTAGTCCGCCTAGACATGTTACGCAATGGAGAGGAAGGGATGAGATTCTAGAAATCCCAATAGCTCTTCTCCCTTTCAACCATACATAAAGAATGTAAATCTAAGTCTAAAAATGCATGCATGGACATCATGGCTTTCATAATCATTCATGGAACATTTTTAGCATTCAAGAAGTCATGTAAAACATATATAGGTTTGTTAAGAAGATGGTTTAGCCTCATCCACTTCTCTTAGGGGATTTTTGACTTGCCTCACCCATTCTCTTAAAGGGTTATTGACTAAGCCACACTCTTTGGAGACTTTTGACTTTGTCTCACCCATTCTTGAGGGCATTTAGCTTATCCTCACTCTAGCTAAGGGACTTTTGGCTTCATCACACTCAAGCAAACCAAAACATGCTTATATAGCATTATTTAAGTGCATGACATAACATCATTGTACCATGGCATATAGATATATAACATCTGGTCCCTCCCTAAACGTGAGAAACGCAATGTTCAGTTTCATTGTAAACGTCAGAAATGGGCCAAATATAAAAGGAAGTCCTCGAAATAGAAGTAATTGGGACCAACTAAAATTATGTAAAAATTTTAAATATTAGAAAATGAGGATTTGTGGTTTAAGATGCCTAAAAATCATAGCCAGAAGAGCTCAAAAAAATTTGCCGAAGAAAGTAGGGGCATTTTTGTAATTTTTGGAAAAATTGGAAAACTCATAGTAGGGCTTTTTAAACAAAAAATTTGAGCTTTCTGGGATTCTCAAAGGCCCTGAATACCATGAGAATCCCTAGAACAATTAAAACCCCTTAGGTGAGTGATTTCGGCCGTTGGTTGACTGAAACTTTGATCGAACGGTTCAGAATAGTTTTAGATCCTTTTTGAGTGATTCCAAAGGCAATTCTTATGACTAAGAGACAAATTAGAAAAAGAAGTTGAATTGAGCCCAAACAAACAAAACTATGAAGAGGGACTAAATTGCAAATTTTAAAAGTTGCTTAAATGAATCCCTAACTTATAAAAACGCCCCTCCTCTGCTCAGATCTCCTCACCCACTCTCTCACACAGTAAAACAGAATTAAGAAGGGCTAAGAGTGGCGCACAAGAGGGGAGGCCAAGGAAGGAAGAAGAAGCTTTGAAAAGTGTAAGTTTTAGCCACTTTTTTCTACTCTTTGCCTTGTTAAACTTCTTCCCCTCTTCTTCCTCTTCCTTGTCATGGTTTTGGCATTTAATTTGGTGCTGTTTTGAAGGCAGAACAGAGGTGGAATTTTCGGATTTGGTGAGGGGAGGCTAGCCAATTGAAGAACAAACCAAGAAAACTAAGAATCCAAGGTATTTTGCTACTTCCTAAGCTTAGGTCTCCTTGCTCCTCATCTCTTCAATTCCCTCCCATGTAAGACCAGCCATGAGGGATTAAATTTCTGGACAAACTAAGAATGAATTACATGAATTAGGGTGTGGGAATATGCAAAAGAAACCAAGTAAAAGCCATTGAATTTCAAGTTAGCAAAGTGTAGGATTCTTGAAGAGTTTATAAAATCTATTTTGATTTATGAATTTCCTAGGCTATGTAAGTGTTTAATTGAGCTTCTAAGAAGCCTCCCAAGTGACTCTCCCATCAAGGAAAAATTGGAAACCCCTTGAACCCCAAATGCTTCCATAATGTCAGCCTAAGCTAGAAAAGTACTAAGGGAAAGTTTTAATTTGTTTCAACCTTATTTTTGAGTCATGTAGGATGGAAGAGGATGTGATGATTCCAAGGGGTCTAAAGGAGTCAAGAATCATAGATTAAAGGAGAGAAGGGATCCAAGATCATGAATTCTTGTAGTTGCTTCATTAAGTGCCTTATGGAAGCATAATGGAGCCACAAACCAAAGTAGCATCATGTAAAGTGTATATAATGCCAAGGCTTGTTCCCATGAGTAATTCATGTTTCTTTTGGTGTGTCTAGAGCAAGAGAAATAGTCTCCACCTTCTTAGGTGTGTGAGGTCAAGGGAGAGGAGTCAAGGCTTAAGGAAAAAGTGTGTGAATGCAAGCAAGGTAGCTCTCTCCACCTTTTTTCATGCATGGATGTGTGTTTAGTTTGTCCTAAAATGTGTGTATGTGTATTTTCAAGCCATGAAAAGTATGCTAGCATGATCTTGTTTGCCATGATTTCATGATGTCATATTATGTTTTCAAGTGAATGTATGATGTTTCTTGAGTTTGCTTGAGTGTGGAGAGGGCAAGAACCCTTCACCATGGTGAGGATGAGCCAAGAACCCTTGAGCTTGATTGAGACAAAGTAAAGAGTCTCCCAAAAGCAAAGTGGGCTCCCAAGAGTATGGTTGAGTCCAAAGTGCTTCAAAAATTGGTGAGACAAGTCCAAAATCCATGAGGAGAAGTGTGAGACCAATCCAAACACTTGGTGAGCTCTTGAATGATTTGTATGGCTTGTTCACATGCTAAGCTTGATTTTTGAATGCTTATGATTTATATTATGTCCATGCATACATTTTTAAGGCTTTCTTTTCATATATTATGTATGATTGAATGGGAGATGAGCTATTGAGATTCTTTGAATCTCATCCCCTCCTCTCCAATGCTCTAAAATGCTAGGTGAACCAAGTGGATATGCTAATGGGAGCCAATAACATTGAAGAAGAGAGATTGACCTTCATATGTCTAGCTTTTACCCTTTTTGAACCATAATGATGTTCAATGATATATATGATTATTGTAAACGGAAGATGACCCTTGAGACACATGTAAATATGATATTTTGTGATGTATACATGTATGGATATGATGTATGAACTTTAGAAATGAATTTGGGTATATAATGCCAAGTTATGCAAATTAGAAGTTTGATAGATATGTGTATAAGTGGGAGTTGAATGGCCAAAATGAGATGTATGAGGTTTGGGACCATTTGGGCAGCTCACACAAGTCATAAATGTACTTTTAGACTTGACCAAAAGGTGCCAAGACTAAGGGAAATCCATTTGGCAACTCTGGTACCTTATATGGAGCCAAAATTGACCATTATGGAACCTTAAGTCACTTTTTGGCCAAATGAGTTAGTCTTGATCTGAGATTTGGCATGCAATTAGGTCTCATTGATATCTTTTTATGAAGTTAAAGAACATACTTTTTGGAGGTCTAGGGAATATTTGATGAATTTTCAAAGTTGGGATTTTCTATTGATTCTGGTATGTGCACTGTTCACATTGGTAGATTTGTATTCTGTGTCATCCGATGGGCAAATGGTGTCCAATGCTTGTGAAATTTTATAGTAATAAACTAGAGGTCATAATATTTCTGTGTCCATCAAGATCACCTCATTTGGAGGTCTGAGCAAAGAGTTATACACTTTTGAAGTTAGCTATCAGTAGTAGTGGCGCCCCAGGAGTCCAGTCATTGTTCCATAGATTTCTAATGGTCAAACTTATTTTTTTACTCTGAAATTATTTTTAAAATAAATTTAACATTTTTATATTTCCATAATGACTGAATTTGTGTGATTTCTATTTTTATAGAATTAGTTATGAATTTTAGAAGTTTGTACCAATAATCTGAAACAGCAGCCCAGGCAGCAACGACCTCTGGACCATTTTGGATGTCAAATGCCCTCTGTGATGATTTTTGTAGTCTGTGAATATTTTTAGTGTGAATTGGAAATTCATATCTTCCCAGAATGATCAAGATTTCATAATTTTAATTTTTCTAGATTTAGTTATGATTTTTCAAATTTGGTCAGAAAGTGGAGCAATTCTGGCCGAGAATGAACTTCCATATTCCACACTTCATTTCGGTTTCCATGAGTTGTGGGCATGATTTTGAGATGAAAATGAGTTGTAATGATGTAATTAAATATGAGAATATATAGCATGAGCTCCCACAGTCCACATGACACCGAATGAAATTTTTAAATATGACACAATGCAAAGAAATCCATTAGTTTTCCCCTTTTTCCTTATTCTTTCATGAACACAATGAGATGAGGCATGTGTATATGATGAGATGAGTTAGGAAATTATGGTGTTACAAGATACATGTTAAAACATATTTCATAGCTCAAAACATATATGCACACATTCAAAGACAAGATAAACATCCACTCATGCATGAGAGAAAGAGAGAGCTATCTTTGTTACAACAACACACTTTTCTCCTTGAACTTGGTTCTCTCCCTTGGCCACACACTCAACAAGAAGGTGGAACTTGGTTTCTTTGGCCTAGACATATAATATGGAAGCCAATTACACTCTTGAAACAATTTCTAAAGCTATATATTCATTACAAAAGCTAGATTGTTCTTATGACTTATTTATGGCTCCATAATGCACCTAATGAAGCAACATCCATAAATCATGATCTTGGCTTCATTCTTCCCATCCATTTAAGACTCTTGACTCCTTTTAAATCTTTTGGAGCCATCACACAATTAATTTATGGAGCCTAGCTAGGTGTTGCTTCTTTAAGTCATAATATGGAACCTATGATACTATCTCACTATCTATAGCTTCTAAAATTTGTCTAAGCTTCCTCTCATCCTCTTCCAACATATATAATACAAAATTAAGTTTGGAATAAATTAAAACTACCCCTTGGTGCTTCATCCTCCTTAGGCCAAGGCTATGGATCAAGAGAGCACCAATGGAATTTGTTTTATTTTCATGATGGGAGATGCATGTGAGAAGCCTTCAAGGGATCTTAAGAGCTCATCCAAACATTTGTTTTGGGCTAAGAACTCTTGCATTAAAACAAAAATTTTAGTGGAACACTTGAAAACCTTACTTTGCTATCTTAAAATCTAATGGTTATTTTGTTGTTTCCCTTGCATATTCTTGTTCTCCTCACTCATTTTTCTAAGATTCACTCTTGTTTTGGCTAGAAATCCAACCCCTCTTAACTGGTCTTATATAGGGCGAAACACATCAAGAAAAGCAATGGAAGAACAAGCTTGAAACATAACAAATTACTTTGGTTTCTTGGCTTCCTTTGCTTGCTCTTCACTTTGCTTGGCGTCTTTTCTTGAATTTCAAAATTTTCCTCTTAGGCATGACCTCAAAATAGCCCCAAATAGTTCAATAAATCCATGGGAAAGAAGAGAAGAGGAAGGAGAAGAAGTTTGCTAAGGAGAAACTAAGAAAAACCATGAAAACCACACCTTTCTCTTGCTTTTTCTCCACCTTTTCTCTCCTCCCTTGTGTGCCTCACTCTCTTAGTTCTTTCTCTGGTTTAGGGCAGAAATAAAATGAGCCAAATGAAGAGAAGAGTGGGGCATGGGGTATGTATAGCTAGGTTTCAAGAATTGTTTCCAAAAATTCCAATTATACCTCATAATCTTGGCATTTTCATTTTGAGTTGTTTTAGCTCCTTTTTGAGAATTGTATTTTCCATTATAAAATTTAGGTCCTTAATCTTATAAAATGCCTTTGGAATCACTCAAATTGGAGCTAAAATCTTCCT
This sequence comes from Erythrophleum ivorense, assembly GCA_026724425.1. Taxonomy (NCBI): domain Eukaryota; kingdom Viridiplantae; phylum Streptophyta; class Magnoliopsida; order Fabales; family Fabaceae; genus Erythrophleum; species Erythrophleum ivorense. The sequence continues at coordinate 42,430,180 of JAIUCV010000001.1, read as the reverse complement.
AAAAAAGGGTTAAAGTTCGGGTTAACTAACATTAGAAAATGTACACTGGAGTGGTTTTAACTGTCCCAGGGCTTTCCACGATTTTTAAGGCCTTTGAGAACCTCAAAGAACTTAAAATTTCTAGTTAAAAAGCCTTTCTATGAGAATTTCAAAATTTTCCTAAAATTATAAAAATGCTATTATGTTATATAGCTATTTTGTTAAATTTCGTATGGTTATTTTAGCCTTTATTTCAGGGCACCTTTGCCCTTCTAATTTCATTACTTGATGTCTAGATTATTATTCCAATTTTTTTAGACCTAAACCTGTAATAACTAGTTTTTGTCAAAATGATAGAAATAGGCTAGATATAAAAGAGAGTCCCCTAAAATGAACCAGTTAAGGCCAAATAAAATTTTCATAAAATTCTAAATATTAGAAAATGAGGAATCATGGCTTAAGATACCCATAAACCAGAGTTAGAATGGCTAAAGAAATTTCTAATGAAATATAGTAGCATTTTCATAATTTTGAGCAACTTTTAAAAAACTCAAAGAAGTGATCTTTAAATGAAAAAATTAAGTTTCTCAGGGTTCTCAAAGGCCTTGAAAATCATAGGAACCCATAGAATAGTTAAAACCCCTCTAGTTTACGTTTTTGACTGTTGGTGACCCTGAAGTTTAACCCTTTCATTCAGAAGGTTTTAAACTCGATTTAAGTGATTCCAAAGGCTATTTATAGGTTAAAGAACCTAAATTTTATAATGGAAAAAATAGTTTTTAAAAAGGAGTTGAAATGAGCCTTAAATGAAAAGGCTAAGAATGAATGACAAAATTGGCATTTTTAAATGTCCCTTTAGAATCCCTAGCTATATATATATGTGGTGCCTCACTTATCCCTCACATTTGGCTGACCTAAATTTTTTCCAAGACCAAGGAGAAATTTTGCAAAAAGTGGCACATAAGGAGGAGAAAAACCTAAGAAAAGGCAAGGAAAATCAAGGATTTTCTTGCTCCTTCCTTCCTTAAACTTGCTCTCCTTCTTCTCCTCTTTCTTTTCATGATTTTGATTAATGTTTTGGATCTGTTTTAAGTCCTATTTAGAGGGGAGAGGTTCAAAATTTCAAGGAGGAGTGAAGACAAAGGAAAAAGCTCTTGAAAAGGATAAGGAATCAAGGTATTTTCATGGCTTTCCTTGCTTCTTCCTTCTTGTTTCTTCATAGCTCATTTTTGGCCTCATATAGAACTAGGAAGAGGGAGCAAAATCTGACCCAAACCAATCATGAAACCTAGGTTTTTAAGGGTGAGGAACAAGTAGATGCAAAGAAATTCCAAAAAGAACAATTAGTTTTCAAGTTTCCAAAACCTAGGGTTTTCTTTATACCATGGTATGTATGAAGCTTTCTAGTGGTATTTCTAATTGTCTAAGAGTATATATGGATTCTTGAGATGCCTAGAAAGTCTCATATGTGCCATTTCCTTCAAGAGAATAAAGTTTAACTCCATGGGTCCATGAAAGGGTACATGTCTTGGCCAAATCAAGAAGAAGCACCTAGGGAGAGTTTTAAATTTTTCTAAGGGTAGAAAGGGACTAAACATGATAAGAGAACATCAAAGAAAGGCTTAAAAAAATTTTGGAAACCTTGGTTGGTTTGATGGAAGTGTATGCTCCATAATAAAGCTTAAAAAAGAAACTTAGGTCTAAGTTCTTGGGAATGAAATTATGATGACTCTAAGAGGCTTAAATGGGATCAAGAGAGCTAGATGGAAAAAGAAAATAGAGCCAAGACCTTGAATGCTAGCACTTGCTTTATTAGGTCTTATATGACACCGTTATGTAACCATAGAATAAAGTGAGCTTCCATAGTGAGTGATGATAGAATTTATTCCTATAATGTAATTGAGTCCTATTTAATGTGTTTAGGCCAAGAGCACCAAGCCCCATCTCGTTACAAGTGTATGGTCGAAAAAGGGGAGGAATACCTAAGGAAAAAGTGTTGAATTCTTGCCTCAAGGTAGCTCTCTCTTCTTTCTCTCATGCATGAGTGGATGTTTATCTTGTCTTGAATGTGTGTGTGTATGTTTTAAGCTATGGTCCTAGCATGTATTTATATGCTATGGTACCATGAAGCTTTATTATGTGCTTGAATGATGTTTTATGAATATGTTTTGGTTTGCTTGAGTGTGGTAAAGCTAAAAGTCCTCTAGCAATGGTAAGGATGAGCCAAAAGTCCCAAATAATGGTTGAGACAAAGCTAAAGATCTCCCAAGAGTAAGGCTTAGTTTAAGGCCTTTAAGAAAATGGGTGATGTAAATCCAAAATGCACAAAGATAATGGGTGAGGCAAAACCACTTACTTAGCAAGCCTATGTATGCTTTGTGTCACCTCTTGAGTGCAAAAATGTTTTATGAATATTTATGCATTCATAAATAGTGTTATCCACGCATACATTTTTATACTAGTTCTAATTTTTTTCCAAGGTCTTCCCTCATTTTCATTCATCAAAATAGCCTTCCTTTGGTTGTGGCACCTTTTGGGGAAGTCTAAAAGTACATTTGAGACTTGGGTTAGCTGTCCAAATGGTCCCAAACCTCATGCATCTCATTTTGGCCATTCAACCCACACTTATGCATACATTCATCAAAGTTTCATATTGCACACTTTGGCCTTACATACTCAAAATAAGTGCTATAGGTCATAGATCATTTTCATACATCTAAACATCACATAATAGTATATTTACACATGTCTCAAGGTTCATGGCACATATACAACATCATATACACTATGAACCATCATTATGGTTCCAAAATAGGCAAAATACTACATGAGCTTGTTACTCCTTGCTCTTTATGGTTGTTGGCTCCCTTTACTATAAGTGCTTGGTCCACCTAGCATGTTAGATCATTAGAGAGGAGGGGATGAGATTCAAAGAATCTCAATAGCTCATCTCCCATTCAATCATACATAATATGTGCAAAGCAATCTTTACAAATGCATGCATGGAGAAAATAAAAGCCATGGACATTTTATGAACAAACTTGGCATGTGAACAACTCATACAAATCATTCAAGAGCTCATCAAGTGTTTGGATTGACCTCACACTTCTCCTTATGGATTTTGGACTTACCTCACCCATTCTTGAGCACTTTGGACTCAACCATACTCTTGGGAGCCCACTTTGCTTTTGGGAGACTCTTTGCTTTGTCTCAACCAAGCTCGAGAGTTCTTGGCTCATCCACACCAAAGGGAAGAGTTCTTGGCCTCTCCTCACTCAAGCAAACTCATACAAATATCATGGATTCATTTAAAACATAACATGGCATCAAGGATCATGACATGTAAAGGCATGCTAGCATACTTTCCAAAGTTTGAAAATACATATAGACACATTCCAAAACAAGCTAAACACATATCCATGCATGAGAGAAGGTGGAGAGAGCTACCTTGCACAATTTCACACACTTTTTCCTTAGCTTTCAAGCCTCCTCTTTCAGCCACATACCCACAATTTGGTAGAAATGGTTTCTCTTGGCCTAGATACAATTTATGGGAGCCAATTAGGTTCATGAAATACATTCTAAGGTCATACAACTTACTTAGATACTAGATTGCTCTATAAGCTCCATTATGGTCCATAAATGCACCTAATGAAGCAACACTCCTCAAACAATTTCTAGGCTCCATTCTTTCCTCTCAAATATGATTATTGACTCCTTTTAAGCCTCTTGGAGTCATCACATCATTAAGACAAAAGGCCTAGTACCATGTTGCTTCTTTAGGTCATATTATGGAACCTAAGGCACTAAATCACTTTCCATGAGTTCTAAAATTCTTCCAAGGCTTCCTTTCATCTTCATTCATCAAATATGACTCAAGAATGGCTTTAGAAAAATTTAAAACTCCCTCCACCTATACAAACAAGCCTAGGCCGAGACATAGGCTTCCTTTGGGCTTCTTGGAGTTCTCTTGGTTTTCTTGAAGGAAGAAGCTTATGGGGAGCATCTTAGGTGTCTCAAGAACTCATTTAAACTCTTACTTAGACCTAGAAATCATCATACCATTTCAGAAATTGGAAGGTGCACTTAAAACCCTAGATTTTGCATCTTAATTTCTAATGCCTATTTCTTGGTTTTCTTTGCATATTCTTACTCCTCTCCATCCAATATCTAAGAATTATGCTTGGTGGGGCTTGAAATTTAACTCCCTAGGGCAGAACACATATGGGGCGAAATGTAGAAGAAAAGCCATGGAAGGTATCAACCATAGGATGCATTTTTATCTTGTTTCCTTGCTTAGTTTGGCTTGAATCTTGATTTCTCCAAACTCTTCTCTTCAAACCCGAACTTTCCCTTGAATATCTCTCTTGAATCAGATTTATAGACATCATTTTAATCCAAGGAAAGAAAGGAGTGTGAAGGAGAGGTGGTGGAGATGAAGAAAAGCAAGGAAAAACATCATGAAAGCATACCTTAAGCTTGGATTTCTTCCTCTCTTGGGCGCCTCTCCCTTAGGGCTTTGCTTCTAGTTTGGGGCTAAATTTTCTAAAGTTAAATGAGGGAAAATGTGAGGCACCACATATATATAGGTAGGGAAAAGTGACTTTTCCAAAATTCTAATTTCGCCCTACATACTTTGCATTTTCATTTCTCCCTTGTTTTAGCTCCTTTTTTAGAACCGTCTTTTCTATTATAAAATTTAGGTTCCCAATTAAGAAAAATGACTTTGGAATCACTCAAATCGAAGCTAAAACCTTTTCAAACAGACCCGTCAAAGTTTAGGCACATTGACTTTAGAAAACGTCCACTGGAGGGGATTTAACTATCCCGGGGCTTTCCATGGTTTTTAGGGCCTCTGAGAACCCTGGAAAACTCAAAACTTTGGTTTAAAAAGCCCTCCATACTCAATTCTATACCACACAATTTTTAACACAAAGCCTTGTACTTGCTGGCGAAAACCTTGTACTTACTGGTGAAAACCTTGTCAACAAGGTCTTGAAAATTGCACTACAGACTACAGGATCTTGTCGACAAGATCTTTGACCCCGGTGATAAAATCTTATTTCAACCCATAAATTAACTAGGTCCGCTGCCATACTTCATGCTCAACATACATTCTAATGGTTGCATAATATAATCTCTCATTTTTAAGGAATTGAATATTACACTTATCATCCCTGAGTAACTTTCTCTGTATTGAGCTCTTTCCTCAGTTTCAACTGCTTGGCCCACTGATTTCTTACTAATCTTTCGTAACTATTCATTACTCCTTTCCTTTACTTATACTAGGGGTTCCCGCTCTCTGTGGGTTATCTGACCCCTTATCAACTCCTTTCTTAAGTTGGCCTGAATATGACTAACAAGGCATTCATGGTGCCCTTCGCTGTGGCTAACACATCATTCACCGCGGCTAATTAGCCTCCAGTTCACCTTAATTTTTCTATCTGAGTATTGGCTATGGCAAGGAACTCTCTGGATTGCCTCGCTATTTCTATGGAATAATTGGCTGCGACTAAGCAATTATAATACAATATCAGTAGCCATGCCCATTGGAGCACTATAAGTTTGAGAAGCCCTCATCCGTCAAGAAACCTAAATCATTCAAAAGCCTATGATTCAAGTCCAAATGTCTCATGAAAGGATGGCCTATGCTCAAGAGGCCCAAATTATGCTAGTATATGTCCAAAAATTTCAAAGAGCTCAAGATAATATATATGTTGGACGTCGGCCCAAGTTTAGAGCTCAAGATATATATTTGATCAATATCTTTTTAAAGATGCAAAAGTGGAAGTCTAAATGGAAGCCCAATGTCCTAAGAAGGTCCATGGAGCAACTAGAGTCAATATCCAACATGTTAAAGGCCCAATGTAGTTATACACATACAAGAGGAGTGCCAAGGCCCAATTGGAAGTCCAATTGCAAGAGATTAAGACTCATGTGTCAACCATGTGATTTTTAATGAAGCCATGTAACTACTTAAAGAAGCTAATTAGTTTTGATTAGAATTCCTTATGAATTTCATTTTTTATTATTTTATTATTTTTTTGGACTTGGTCAAAGAGTTTATCTTAGAGATTAAGTTAAAATTAGTATCCTAATCTTATTCCTTAATTTTAGGCACCATTTAAATATATTTCTAATCAAATTTTAGAGTTTTACTTTTATTAGGATTTTAGACTTTTAGAATTTTTTGCCTATAAAAGGCTTCCTATTGTACTATATTTTAGAAGATCATGAATGAATTTGAGTATTATTCAATTCTTTGTGAGGCTTTTGCTTCTTTGTGTTCTCTGAGAGTTCATGTAACTTATTAAAGGATTGGTCTTCCTTTGTGGCATCTTGATGCTAGGGTTCTAAGAGACAAGTTTTTTTAGGGTCTTTCCTTTGACCAACATTCTTGTTTTCTAGTCGGTCCCAGATAAAGTGTCATCTTGTTGAAGGTTCCTAGGACAAGGTTCCTAGAGGGTCTTGCATCAAACTAATTGGCCATGGCTAACGGCCTTTGATTGGCTTATTTTTTAGGGATTGGATTTTCATCTTTAGCTACCAACCTGAGTCTCACTGCCTCTATATCTAGCCCATCATCAAGCTAGAGGGTTCTACCTCTTGCTTCATTCCTGCAGGGCTGTATATATGTTTTAAGCCATGAAAAGTATTCTAGTATGATTTCATATGCCATGGTACCATGATGATGTCTTATGCATTCAAATGATATTTTATCTGCTTCCTTTGGTTTGCTTAAGTGTGGAGAATCCAAGAACCCTCTAGCCATGGTGAGGATGAGGCAAGAATCCTTAAAGTTGGTTGAGACAAAGTAAAGAGTCTCCCAAAAGTGAGGTTGATTCCCAAGAGTAAGATCGAGTCAAAAACCTCTTAAAGAAATGGGTGGGGAAAATCCAAAATCCACAAGTCAATGGATGAGGCTAATCCACTTACTTGGTAAGCCTATGTATGCTATGTATGACTTGTTCAAATGCCAAGAATGTTTCTTGAATGCTCACTTATGTTAATATGTCCATGCATGCATTTTTAAGGCTTATTTGCATACTTTATGTGTGATTGAAAGGGAGATGAGCTATTGGGATTCTTTGAATCTCATTCCTTCCTCTCCAATATTCTAATATGCTAGATGAATCAGGAGAACAAGGTAATGGGAGCCAACACCTTGGAAGATAAGAGAGTGACAACAAAGTGCGTAAATCTTGCTTCTTTAAGGCCATATGAGTATCAAGTATTGTAAATTATTATTGTATATGTCCTATGACATTATGAACATGTTTAATTATCTTAATGTATCATGTACAAATGAGATTGAATGTTGAATGAATGCTATAGTGCAATTTGAGTATGGAATGGCTAGACTAGCTTATGGAATTGTATGCAATAATGGAAGTGATGTAACACTATAGATTTCTAGCTTGTTTCCTATCATTTCTAAGTCTCACATTATGAATTGTACAAAAGGAATGGAAAAATGGCATTAAAATAATGCCTTATTTCGCAATGCGTTGCATATGAAAATTCTATTCGATGTCACGCGAACCATATGAGCTCATACATCACATTTTCATATATAACTACATAAATACAACACATATGCATCACCAAAGTTGGCCCATAACTCGTAGAATTCAAAGGGGAGCATCAAACTCACACTAATATGTTTGGCCAAAACTTCAATTCTGCATGTAATACCATAATTCTAGCTCATCTCATGCTTTTGAATAGTATAATTGCATGAATCATATAGATTTCCCATAAGAAAAAGCAAGAGAAATTGGACTTTTCTTTGCGTTTCGTCATATCTAAAAATTCATTTCGGTGTCACGTTGATCATGTGAGCTCATATTATGCATCTTCTTATTTAATCACATCATTACAACTCTTTTACAACTCAAAATCATGCATATAACTTGTGAAAACCGAAATGGGAACCAGAACATGAAGACTCATACTCAGCCAGAATTGGCCTCATTTCTGGGAAAATTTGGAAACTCATAAATAAATCTAAAAAAATAGAAATCATATGGTCTTAGTCATTTTGTAAATCTTGGGATGTATAATTCATGATAAAAATACGTCTAGAGCATAACATTCATCACAAAGGGCGTTTGACATCCGAAAAGGTCCAGAGGTCGCTGCTACCTGGGCTGCTATTTCAGATTGCTCATACAAAATTCTAAAATTCATAACTAATTCTATAAAAATATAAATCACAAAAATTTGGTCATTATGGAAAGCTAAAAATTTTAAATGTATGATAAAAATAATTCCAGAATGAAACAGATACGTTTAGCCATTGGAAATCTATGGAATAGTGACTGGACTCCTGGGGCGCCACTGCTACTGACAGCTAACTTCAAAAATGCATAACTCTTTTCTCAGACTTCCAAATGTGGTGATCTTGGCTGTCACAGAAAGCTTATTACCTCTAGTTTATTTTTGTAAAATTTTAGAGGCATTGGACACCATTTGCCTATCAGATGACACAAAATACAAATCTGCAGTGGAACAGTGCACATACCAGAAACCATGAAAATTGCCAACTTTGAAAAATCATCAAATATTCTGTAGACCTCAAAAAATTATGATCTTTATCTTCCCGAAAATCTCTTAATGAGACCTAATTTCATGCCAAATTTCAAATCAAGACTAACTCATTTAGATAAAAAGTGGCTTAGGGTTCCATAATGGTCAATTTTGGCTCCATATAGGATACCAAAGTTGCCAAATGGATTTTCCTTAGTCTTGGCACCTTTTGCGCAAGTCTAAAAGTACATTTAAGGCTTGTGTGAGCTGCCCAAATGATTCCAAACCTCATGCATCTCATTTCGGCCATTCAACCCACACTTATGCACATTTACTTCATACTTCCACATTGCATATTTGGGCATTAGATACTCAAATTGTATTTTATAACTCATACATCATATCCATAGCTATAAACATCACATAGTAGTATCTTTATGCGTGTCTCAAGGTTCAAAATACATATACAACATCATATACATTATGAACCATCATTATGGTTCTAAAATAGACAAAACAAGACATAAGCTTGTCAATCTTTGCTCTTCATGGTTGTTGGCTCCCTTCACCATAATTACTTGGTCCACCTAGCATATTAAATCATTGGAGAGGAGGGGATGAGAACTCAAAGAATCCTAATAGCTCATTTTCCATTTAATCATACATAATATGTGCAAAGCAAGCTTTACAAATGCATGCATGGAAAAATAAAAGCTATGGACATTTTAAAAGCAAACTTGGCATGTGAACAACTCATACAAATCATTTAGGAGCTCATCAAGTATTTGGATTGGCCTCACACTTCTCCTCATGGGTTTTGGACTTGCCTCACCCGTTTCTTGAGCACTTTGGACTCAACCATACTCTTGAGAGCCCACTTTGCTTTTGGGAGCCTATTTGCTTTTGGGAGACTCTTTGCTTTGTCTCTACCAAGCTCAAGGGTTCTTGGCTCATCCTCACCAAAGGGAAGAGTTCTTGGCCTCTCCACACTCAAGTAAACTCATACAAACATCATGCACTCATTAGAAAACATAACATGGCATCAAGGATCATAGCATATAAGGGCATGCTAGCATACTTTTCATTACTTGAAAATACACATACCCACATTCTAAAACAAGCTAACACACATCCATGCATGAAAGAAGGTGGAGAGAGCTACCTTGTACAACTCTACACACTTTTCTCCTTAGATTTTCCTCTTTTTCCTCGGCTATACATGTAACACCATATATTTCTAGCTTGCTTCCTATCATTTCTAAGTTTCCCATGATGAATTACACAAAAGGGAATGAAAGATGGCATTAAAATAATGCCTTATTTCGCGTTGCGTAGCATATGAAAATTTCATTCGGTGTCACGCGGACCATATGAGTTCATACATCACATTATCATATTTAATTACATACATACAACTCATTTACATCACCAAAGTTGGCCCACAACTCATGGAAACCGAAATGGAACCTAGAATATGGAGGTTTATTTTCGGCCAGATTTGGCCCCTTTCTGGCATAATTTCGAAAAATCATAACTAATTGTTGTTGTGGATAGGTTTAGTAAAATGGCTCATTTTATTGCTTGTTCCAAAACTAATGATGCTATGTATGTGGCAGAATTATTTTTCAAGGAGATTGTTAGGTTGCATGGTGTGCCAAAAACTATTGTTAGTGATAGAGATGTAAAATTCTTGAGTTATTTCTGGAAAACATTGTGGAATAAACTTGGCACTAAGCTTTTATTTTCTACTACAGCGCATCCACAAACTGACGGGCAGACCGAGGTTGTTAATAGAACCCTCTCTACTTTATTAAGAGCTATCATTCAAAAGAATCTTAAGAATTGGGAGAAGTGTTTGCCCCATGTCGAATTTGCTTATAATCGTGCTATTCATTCAGCAACAAAATTCTCTCCTTTTGAAATTGTTTATGGCTTTAATCCTCTAACCCCGTTAGATTTGCTTCCTTTACCTTCACATGAGTTTACTAACCTTGATGGTGCTAGGAAGGCAAAGTTTGTACAGGATTTGCATGAGAAGGTGAAAGCCAATATTGAAAGAAAGAATGAGCAAATTGCCAACCAAGTTAACAAGGGTAGAAGGCGTGTAGTATTTGAACCCGGCGATTGGGTGTGGGTTCACTTGCGAAAAGAACGTTTCCCGGAGAAAAGGAAGTCAAAACTCCAACCTAGAGGAGATGGTCCCTTTCAAGTTCTTGAAAGGATTAATGATAATGCTTATAAAATTGACTTACCTAGTTCTTATGGAAATATTAGTGCTACTTTTAATGTAACTGATCTCTCTTCCTTTGATATTGCAGATTCGAGGACGAATCCTTTTCAAGAGGGGGGGAATGATGCAATAACACCAAGTAATATGAACCAGACTCATGTAAGGAAGGATGCTCGTGTGGAAAAAGACTTGATAATAGATGGCCCAATGACAAGAGGAAGAGTTAAGCGTCTACAAAGAGCAATTGGGCTTCAATTTGCTGAATTAGAAGCCCATAATGTTAGTGCATGCATTGAGGAAGCAAATAGAGCCTTAATCATGCTTATTCAAGCCCAAGTTGATGCTTAAAGAGCCCATTAAAGCTAGAGGACGTGAATAGTATTTCAAATACAAGATGTCCAGCCCATTAATATTAATTAGTTTTGACTAGGACTCTAGTTTTGACTAGAACTCTTTTTGAATTTCGTTTTTTATTATTATATTATTTTTTTGGACTTGGTCAAGGAGCTTATCTAGGAGATTAAGTTAAAATTAATATCTTAATCTTATTCCTTGATTTTAGGGATTGTTTAAAATATTTCTAATTAGATTTTAAGAGTTTTAGTTTAAGTAGGATTTTAAGTCTTTTAGAAACTTTGCCTATAAAAGGCTCCCTATTGTACTCTATTTTGAATCATGAATGAATGAACTTGAGTATTATTCAATACTTTGAGAGGCTTTTGCTTCTTTGTGTTCTCTGAGAGTTCACGTGACTTATCAAAGGATTGGTCTTCCTTTGTGGCGTCTTAAGGCTAGGGTTCTAAGAGACAAGTTCTCTTAGGGTCTTTCCTTTGACCAACAGTCTTGTTTCTAGCCGATCCCGGGCATAGTTTCGAATTGTTAAAGGTTCTCTAGGGCATGTTCCTAGTGGGTCTCGCATCACATAATTTGGTGGAGATGGTTTCTCTTGGCCTAGACATGATTTAAAGGAGCTAATTAGGTTCATGAAACATATTCTAAAGCTATACAATTTGCTTAAGCCCTAAATTACTCTATAAGCTTCATTATGGTCCATAATGGTGCCTAATGAAGCAACACTCCTCAAATAACTTCTAGGCCTCATTCTTTCCTCTCAATTATGATTCTTGACTCCTTTTAAGCCTCTTGGAGCCACCACACCATTAAAACAGAGGGCCTAGTACCATGTTGCTTCTTTAGGTCATAATATGGAACCTATGACCCCAATTCACTTTCCTTGAGTTCTAAATTTTTCCAAGGCCTCCTCTTATATTCATTCACCATATATGACTCGAAAATGGCCTTAGAAAAATTTAAAACTATCTCTAGCTAGGTGAACTTGCTTAAGCTGAGACTATGGGTGCATTGGCCTTCCATGGAGTTCTCTTTGTTTTCTTAAAGGAGGAAGCATGGGGGGAGCCTCTTAGGGATCTTAGGAGCATATTTTAACATTCAATTAAGCCTAAAAACATTCTTATAAAATTAGATTTGCAAGGGAGCATTTGGATCCCTAATGATTCCATCTTTTTTCTTAATGCTCCTTTCTTGATTCTATTAGTTCATTCTTAATTCTTGCCACTTAAAACCCCTAATCCCTCCATGAATTGGGCAGAAAATAACCCCTAAGAATTGGGCTCATGGTGGCCAAATTCGTATAAGATGAAGGGGGAGGAAGAAACTACCAAAGAATAGAAGTTTTACTTTGTTTTCTTGCTTTTCTTTGCTTGCTCTTCCACTTGGTTGGCTTACTCCCTCAATTTTCGAAATTCCCCTCTCTGTTCTGCCCCCAAAACAACACCAAACTCTCCATTAAAACCATAGAAAGAATGCTTGAGAGGATAGGAGCAAGTTTCAAGAAGGAAGGATATGGAATTTCTTAAAGTTTCTTACCTTTTTCTTAAATTTCTTCCTCCAAAATCCTCATTCTCTTGTGCGCCTAAGAAGATGGAGTTTTTCTCTGAAAATGGGTAGAAGCAAGTCGGTTTAATGAAGGAAAGAAAGAACGTGAATTATAAAGAAGAATTTGGAAGCTTCCTGTAACACTTTAATTCTATTTTTTCCATTTCGTAATAGCATTTCTGTTGCTCCTTCGTTTTTTCTCCTTTTTGAGAACCGTCTTTTTCATTATACAATTTAGGTTCCCAATTTAGTAAGATGCCTTTGAAATCACTCAAATCGGAGCTAAAACCTTCTCGAACGAACTGGTCAAAGTTTAGGTTAACTGAAGTTGGAAAAATTATACCGAAGGGTCTTTACCGGTCCCAGGGTTTTCCATGGTTTTTAGGGCCTTTGAGAACCCCGAAGGACTCAAAACTTTCATTTAAAAAGCCCTCCTGTATGTTTTCCAAAAAGTCCACTCATTAACGAAAATTTCACTGCCTTTTGTACAATTTTTTTGATTCACTCCGACCCCAGTTTCTAGACAACTCAAGACTCAAATTCTCATTTTTTATTATTTAGAATTTTATCATAATTTTATTTGGCCCAAATTCCTTCTATTTTGGAGACTTCCTTTTGTATCTGGCTCATTTCTGACATTTACGGAGAAATTGAACATCACGTTTTTTACGTTTATAGTGGGACCGGATGTTACAGTGCACGAGTTAACCTGATCTATCTTCGTCCCAAACATTCAAGGGCAACTCACCCAGACCTACAGCCATAGACACAGCAAGTGTCGTAGACTCCACCAGTTCAGGTGCCTTCCACTCGGGATAGTATCGCCTAATTGAGAAAATTCGGGCCTCCTACTTTTAGCGAAGAGTTGAATACTGAGAAAGTCAAGGCTTGGATTATGCAACTCGAGAAGATTTTTCAGGTGATGGAGTGTACCTGCATGTGGGATAGTGCTTCGTGTTAGGATTGAGCTAGCCCTTATGACCACCTCCTAGGCTGAGAGATCTTTAGAACATGGTTGTCAGGGGTTTTTGGTTTTCTTTCCAGTCTAAGTTGAGGTAAAAGAGGGTATTGAGGAAATTCTAGTAGTAAAAGAGTTCCCTGAAGTATTCCCAAAGGAGATTAGTGGCCTACCCCCTAAGAGAAAGGTAAAATTTCCCATAGACATTGTACCTGAGGCAGGTCCAGTGTCTAAGACCCCGTACAGAATGGCTCCCATCAAGCTAGCTGAGCTTAAGAGACAAATCGAAGAGCTTTTAGAAAGGGGTTTCATTAGATCCAGTGTCTCACCGTGGGGAGCTCCAGTCTTATTTGTAAAGAAGAAAGATGGGAGCCTTAGGCTATGTATAGATTATAAGGAGCTCAATAAGATAACTATTAAGAACAAATATCCTCTCCTTCGAATAGATGACCTCTTAGACTAGCTAGTAGGAAGGTCGGTGTTCTCTAAGATAGACCTCAGGTCAGGGTATCACTAGATCAGAATCAAGGTTGAAGATATCCCTAAGATAGCCTTTAGAACCAGCTATGGGCATTATGAGTTTCTGGTTCTGCCCTTTAGGTTAACAAATGCACTAGCAGTATTTATAGACTACATGAATAGGGTATTTAGGCCATACTTAGATAGGTTTGCAGTAGTCTTCATAGATGATATTCTCATATATTCAAAGAGCAGAGAAGAACATGAACAACACCTGAGATTAGCCCAAGAAACTCTCAGGGAAAATCAGTTGTACACTAAACTTAGTAATTGTGATTTTTGGCTCACTGAGGTCCAGTTCCTAGTCCATGTGATCTCCCAGACAGGGGTCAGAGTAGATCCCTATAAAGTAGAGGCAGTTTTACAGTGGGAGAGACCTAGGACAGTGACAGAGATAAGGAGCTTCCTAGGTTTAACGGGATACTACAGGACATTCAGGGCTTTTCTCAAATAGCTATACCACTAACTAGGCTCACTAGGAAAAATATACCTTTTGTGTGGGATGAGAAGTGTGAAAAGAGCCTCCAAGAGCTGAAGCATAGGTTGACCACTGCCCCAGTTTTAGTACTTCCTAACCCTAGAGACTTTTGTAGTCTATAGTGATGCCTCAAAGAAAGGGTTAGGAAGCTTCGAGAAGGAGTTAGTGCTTTATAAGGAGTTAGTTTTAATTGGATGATGACTTCAAAAGACTTAAAGGAAGTCAAGAATCATGTATAAAAGGAAAGAATGGGGCCTAGACTTCAAAGAGTGGGTGTTGCTTCATTAGTGCCATTAGGAACCATAAGTGAATCATAAAACAAAGTTAGAATTCCAACTAGATAGGTAGCTTTGAGAATGGTTCCAAGAGTCTAATTGGTTCTTATTTTATGTAATTAGGCCAAGGAAAATAAGCCCCACCTAGTTGTGAGTGTGTAGCCATGGGAAGAGATCCAATTTCAAGAGAAAAAGTGTGCATGTGTGGCAAAGGTAGCTCTCTCTCTTTTCTCCCATGCATGAATGAATGTCTACATTGTCTTTGAATATGTGTATGTGTATTTTAAGCTATGAATTATATTTTGGTATGATGCCTATGTTCCATGGAACCATAGTGTTGCATTGTGTGTTCAAATGATGCCTAGAATGTTTGCATTAGTTTGCTTGAATGTGAAGAGGCCAAGAACTGTCTATCTTCGGTGAGGATAAGCCAAGAGCCCTTAGAAGTAGTTGAGACCAAGAGAACATCCCCCAAGAGCAAGGCTTAGTCAAAGGCCTTTGAAAAAAAGGATGAGGGAAGTCCAAGAACCTTGAAGAAAGTGGGTGAGGCTAATCTATTCATTTGGCAAGCCTAAGTGTTATGTGTGCTTTGTGTGAATGCCAAGAATGTATCTTGCATCATTTTCTGTATTAATATGCCATGCATGCATCCTTAAGACTTGTATTACATTTTTTATGCATGATTGAATGAGAGATGAGCTATTGGGATTCTTTGAATCTCACTCCCTCCTCTCCAATATCCTAATATGTTAGGTGGACCAAGTAAACAAAGAAATAGGAGCTACCAAGCTTGAAGATAGGAAAATTGGCAAAGGACTCGTGAAATAGTCATTTTGTCACCATTTTGTTGTCAAGAAATGTAATCTAATGATGTACATGGTGTATGCACTTATGAACGCTTGTAAATGGATGAACATATTTTATATATATGAGGATTAGAACTATATTGAATGGTGTAGCAAGTTTTTGATATGAATAGCAAGATTTTGGCATTATGTACATGGTGTATGTTTTAGTGTGGGCAAATGAGTTTTGCAAATCTAGGTTGTTAGACATTTGAGCCATGTTTGATAGCCTATGTTGATGCTTTCCCACGTGCTCATAGAGTCTTAGGAGTAGGAGAAGCAAATTTGAACCCTTGGAACCCTCTTTTAACACAAAAAAAATGTCACTTTGCCCCCTTATGTCAAAGTCTAGCCACAAGACCTCTTCTTGACTTGAAATTTGGCATGTAATTAGATCTTTCCTAGAGCTTTCTGGGAAGCTAAAGATCAAGTCATTTGGAGGTCTGTGGAATTTTCTATGCTTTTTCAAAATTGGTATTAGAATTTTAGATTTGCACCAGTATTGTTCATTGGTCAGTTATGTAATTGTGTCATCCGAGGACAAACGTAGTCCAATGGCTACAAAATTATATAGATAGAAACTATACATTCACAGTGAATGTAGCAACTAGAAGAACCTTATTTGGAGGTCTGAGCTAAGAGATATGAATTTTTGAATTTCTAGAATAGCAACAGTAGCGTAGCACGACCTAAGTCACTGTTCCATTAAATTTCAGTGGTTGAACATGCTTGCTCTAGTTTGAGCCTATTTTTACCATAAAGTTAACATTCATAGATTTCCAAATTGGTATCATTTGCATAGATTAGATTTTTATGGAATTAAGTCAACATTTTTGAAGTTTATAGCAAACACTTGTATCAGTACCAATAGCTATCTGAACCTTTGCCCCTTTTCATGCGTAGGACATATTTCTGTGTTATGTTTCATGGTTTGAACATATTTTTGCCAAAAAGTAGACATGTGTAGCTTTCTAGAGTGGCCCAGACAGCAGCAACCTCAGTGGCTTTTCGGATGTCAAATGTTCTCTCCTTAATGATTCATGAGCTGACATTAGTTTTTACCCTAGGGTAGATATCCAGAGCTTTCTGGAACGGTAAATTTGAGCAGAAAGAGTTAAATGTGAGGTAGAGATGGTGGTTGAGTTCCTAAAAGATTATGATTTCACTTTGAAATACCACCCAGGAAAAGCAAATGTGGTTGCAAATGCATTGAGTAGGAAATATATACATATGGCCCATATGATGATCAGAGAGCAGGAATTGATTGAGAGATTCAGGGATATGAGTCTCTCATGGTACCAACAAAAATTAGAATAAAATTCTACATAGAGAATTACCATCATATATTCGGCCAGAATTTTAGTTCCCATAAAGAATCAAGGACGTCAATGCCCTCGTAGAAGTTTACAGAGTTACAGAAGCAAACCTTCGGACTATGCATCCAACCTCTAGTGCTAGACCTCCTCTCCTAGAGACAAAGAGACCTAGAGACGGATCACAGGCCACAGTAACCAGTAAGAGAGACGGAAGAAGTTAGTGGAGCAGAAGGGGCAAGAGAAGAAGGACGCAGTCTAGCAGAGGTAGTTTCATGCTTGTAGCTTGTCCCCAGTGTCGCAGAAATCATGGAAATAGACCATGCTACGTAGGGCAGAATGTCTGTTATAGATGTGGCCTCACCCACTTTCTTCAAGGTTCTTGGACTTGCCTCACCCTGTTTTCAAAGGCCTTGACTAAGCCTTACTCTTGGGAGACTTTCTCTTGGTCTCAACCACTTCTAAGGGCTCTTGGCTTATCCTCACCGAAGATAGAAGGTTCTTCGCCTCTCCACATTTAAGTAAACCAATGCAAACATTCTAGGCATCATTTGAATACATAATGCAATACTATAGTTTCATGGAACATAGGCATCATATTAAAACATAATTCATAGCTTAAAATACACATACACACTTTCAAAGACAATGTAAATATTCATTCATGCATGGGAGAAAAGAGAGAGAGCCACCTTTGCTACACAAGCACACTTCTTCTCTTGAAATTGGATATCTTCCCATGGCTACACACTCATAACTAGGTGGGGCTTGTTTTCTTTGGCCTAATTACACAAAATAAGAACCAATTAGACTCTTGAAACCATTCTCAAAACTACCTATCTAGTTGGAACTCTAACTTTGTCTTATGATTCACTTATGGTTCATAATGGCACCAATGAAGCAGCACCCACTCTTTGAAGTCTAGGCCCCATTCTTTCCTTTTATACATGATTCTTGACTCCCTTTAAGCCTTTTGGAGTCATCATCCAATTGAAACTAAGAGCCTAAGTATATATTGCTTCCTTAGGTCACATTATGGAACATAAAGCACCAACTCCTTCTCTAAGCTTTTTAAATTTTTTCTAAGGTCTCCTTTCACCTTCATTCATCATATATGACTCAAAAATGGCTTGAAAAAATTTAAAACTCTCCCTAACTAGAAATTGTAGGATATAACTAGAAAAGATAGTCGAGTACGGTCAGAGTAAGAAAAGAAAGCCCAAGTACAAAGAGGCTGAAGTGAGAATTTGAGGATCCCATAGAGAGCGATAAAAAAAAATTAAAATGCTCCTAAATATTAGTATGACGGGATCCTAGAGAATTAGATGACACAGAACCCACTTCGCATGAAGAGCATGATGTGCTTCTGAGTTTAGCCTCAGTTATTATGAGTGATGGTAATAGGACTTAGTGAGTATTGTTTTACTGTTAAATATAGTTATCTTAGGCTTTGACGTAGATCCTAGTATAACACAGCAAGTTACAGTAGACCCTAGCAGGGCTCTGAGAGGTCGCAATAGACCTAAGGGTCATAGTAGATCCCACAAAGTTACAAAGAGCCCCAGTCACAGTATGATAGCCCTCTAGTGAGATGACAGCTTGAGATAATTTTTACAAAGCAGTCAGCCTCAGAGACCATAGCTAGCTTTTGTCTCAAAGACTAAAGATCTCCTGAGTCTAGTAGACCATTGCCATAGTGATATGAAGGCTTTACTCAGATAATTAGACCATTGACTAGATCTCCAGAGAGATGAGCATAGTGTATGGGATGGGGAAAGCAAGAAATTAACTTTTCAAAGTTAGACCTAGATGAACCACTACCTAGCAAATATTGGCTCTGGCCAAGGGATAGAGAGATCCCTATATGTAGACTATGTATTCAGAAAAGGGTCAGGTGCAGTTTTTACATGAGGTAAGTGGTACAGTATGTCTCCAGTGATTAAAACTATGAGTATAGCTAGCATGCCACCAGAGCTCAACAGTAGTCAGTGGTAGTTGCTCTTTGTGACGAGCCTAACTTCTAATCATTTAATTAAGGTTAATCATGTGATTAATAACTATAAAGTAGGGTTACGTGGCATTAAGACTAATTACATTATGAAAATATGGAAAAATTTGAACCTTAATATTAT
Organism: Erythrophleum ivorense; assembly: GCA_026724425.1. NCBI lineage: Eukaryota > Viridiplantae > Streptophyta > Magnoliopsida > Fabales > Fabaceae > Erythrophleum > Erythrophleum ivorense. The sequence goes on along the minus strand of JAIUCV010000001.1, from coordinate 42,411,026 downwards.
TAGAGTCATCAACCACATAATTACAAACACTTATGTACCTCAGGGGGAAACCAACATTCATTTATGAGCCTTAATTCTATTACCTATCATTTCCAATTTACATATATCTTCCATTAATATTTCTAAATCATCCTTTGAGATTACCATATGAAAAACCAAGATTTTCTAGTCAATATAAGGGTTTTAGGACATTTGCCGTGGCTAATTCCCCTTGGCTTCACCCTCGTATTGTTACTAATTTCACCGCGGCCAACCTACATGGCGCCGTGGCGAAGAAGCCTCCAGGAACTTCCCTCGCTCACTTCCCGCTATTGGCCGCAGCCAATACCTATTTTTGCCGGGGCCGATTCCTCTCTGGAATGCTAGCTCATTTTCACAAAAGTTCACCATGACCAATTTCCAACTTCACCGCGGCCAATTCCCCTCTGGACGACTCCTAGTTTATCCTCTCACATTTCACAGCGGCCAATTCCACATTCGCCGTGGTGAATTGCTCTCTAGTACTCTCCCTGGGCAACTTCGCCACTATTGGCTGCGACTAACAATATTTTGGCCACGGCCAAAGGCTTTCTGATCCTACTACTCTTAAAACCTTGCCTCATACTCTCCACTCTCCCTCCAAGAACCCTCTAGAGTATCTCTACCTTAAATTATGCAACTCTAATGGCGTTTATGCACCTTATTTACCCAGCTATTCTACCATCACTATTTCAAAACTTAAGTATGAATCCCTACTCGTCCAACTACCATATGTCAGCAATTTCACATATTGATATTACATAAGCTTCCAACAATTAACATTGAAGCACACATTCCGTTAAGGTTCCATACATCACTGATTCAAATCAACAATCTAATATATCATAGGATTTCATTACTCAAATAGTCAATATATCATAGGTTCACTAGCCAAAATGAGTGTCAAGGTTCATACATCCATCAACAGCTAATGTAAAGCCTATTTCTCATTAGTTACATTCCATGTTATCAAAATACAATCTCCTACACTTGGCAATATAGATACATGATGATATTATACAAAGGTTAATAAAAATTTGCATCTACTCTATTCTACTCAGACCAAGTGTAGCTCCCCACACCAGGCCCCAGCTCATGGATGTTCATCCACTTGCTTGCCCTTATCATTACCCAAAGAACCTTCACCTAAAATGTTTAATCTCATAAAATGAGTTGAGATACGAATCTCAGTAACTAAGGCAATTTCATCATATATACAGTTTAATTAGCATACATGCATAATCACACATAAGCCTCAGAAAAATACCAGTCATATTAATAAATGAAACAATTAGGCTATCATGATTACTATCCTATACTAGCAATCATATTTCCACATGTTAAAGGCCATTAACACTGAGAGAGGCCCGTCCACAGCACCTACTCCCCATTGAGCACAACCAGGGCTCAGTGCATCTAGGGTTTGATCATAACCAGGTGTCCGATCGAAGCACATGCATTGGTGGCAGCCGCACCACAGCTCCACCATGGACTCACAAGGTCCAATCACAATATAATGATAGCCAACCAATTCATTCAACATTTTAAATCATTCATGTACAGCAAAATATGAAATTAAAACAGATATATGCATGGAATACCCAGTTACCTCACTTATAGACAATTGCAACAGCCACCAATGGTACAAAATGTCCCTATAACTATAGCATCAGAGAATTACTACTCTAATTCATCATTAGCAGTAGCAACAAGTACCCAAAGAATTTAAAATACTAATGACTACCTAGGAATCGCTTACTCAGCCATTACAAGTCCCAAATTCGGATTGATGTGTCCTCTACCAGAAACCTCAATATTTCACCCAAAATCCTAAGCAAATTCGTACAGAATTAATACCCATACTATAATCAAGTCATTAGGGTCTCAAATCAGCAAAATTACCTCAAAGAGAAGAGTTCATACCTTTCTAATGACAGCCCTAGCCTCAACCTACGAATTTTCACCATGGAAACATCACATAGCAAGTTTCAGATTTTGGGTGTAGGTGAAAATGCTCCAAATGAAAAACTAATCAGGCCAAATTAAAGAGGAAGACAAGAGGATTAAGATATATAACAAGTACCTTAGCTGATTTTGAGCTTAGAGGTGAGAAATGGTGGATTTATGCAAAGAACCCTAAAGCCTCCTTTGGACCTCCGAATTTTGAGATGTGTTTTTGTGTTTCAGCAAATGGGGAAGAGGTTGAGTATTTAGGGTTTAAGTTGTGATGTGAGACTCTGTAGAAACCCGTTCTAGGAACCCCAAATTACACGGATCAGTGATCAAATTTTGGCATGCAGCACAAGAACAAATAATATGGACAATAAGCAACAAAGAACAAAGAACAAAGAACAAAGAAAAGGAACAAAGAAGAAGAAGAAGAAGAGATGTTGGTCAATGGAATTGAACCCTAAGAGAACCCGTCTCTTAGAACCCTAATCCGAGACGCCACAAAGGAAACCACTCCTTTGATAAGTCAAAGATTTTCTCCAGCACACAAAGGCCACAAGAGAAACCTCACAAATCAGAAATAATTCTGAAAAGATAATTCATTCAATCTCCATTCTTAGAGTACAAATGGGCCTTATATAGGCATTTAAAAATAAAACCCTAAACAAAATAATGAAAATAAAAGAAATTTAAATCTGAACAAATTCACCAAGAATGGTGCCTAAAAATCTGAAACAGCAACAATCAAATTAAAACAAAATAAAACTAAGAGAATTTTGTGGAGAATGGCTGATTTTGTGGAAAATGGCTAGACTCCTTCAATTAGGCTCCCTTTGGGCTTGGGCTAGCATCTTGTAGAAATGAAATAATCTTTATGCCAATTTGTTCCTTTTGGGCTTCATATTCAGCTAAGACTATGGGCTCCAAGTCTATTAGTTTTTGGATCACTCCATTCAAGGCCTCTTTCATAACTTTGGCTCTTGATCTTGTGCATGGGCCTCCCATACCTTGCAATGGATCTTTAGTTGGCCATCTTTTAGAGTCACGTCCAGCACTTTTGTTTCCAAGTTCTTGATTTTGTTCAAGCTTCTTCAAGTCTCCTATCTCACCTCCATCATTCCCTCCCTCCTGAAAAGGATTCGTCCTCGAATCTGCAATATCAAAATGAGAAAGGTCAGCCACATTGAAAGTTGCGCTTACATTCCCATAAGAACTAGGTAAATCAATTTTATATGCATTATCATTTATTCTTTCCAACACTTGGAAAGGACCATCGCCTCTTGGGTGTAATTTGGACTTCCTTTGTTCAGGAAACCTTTCTTTCCTCAAATGAACCCACACCCAATCTCCTGGTTCAAAGATAACCTTCCTTCGGCCTTTATTAGCATGTTGAGCGTATTGCTCATTCTTGCACTCAATATTCGCCTTAACCTTAGCATGAAGATCCTGCACAAACTTAGCTTTCTTTGCACCTTCAAGGTTAGCAAACTCATTACAAGGCAAAGGAAGTAGATCTAAGGGAGTTAAAGGATTAAAACCATATACAATCTCAAAAGGAGAAAACTCAGTTGTAGAATGCAAGGCACGATTATATGCAAACTCAATGTGAGGCAAACACTTTTCCCAATTCTTTAAATTTTTTTGAATTACAACACGCAATAAGGAAGAAAGTGTTCGATTCACCACTTCGGTTTGTCCATCTGTTTGAGGATGTGCAACTGTAGAAAACACAAGCTTTGTACCCAACTTAGCCCACAAAGTTTTCCAAAAGTGACTAACAAATTTAACATCACGGTCACTCACAATAGATCGGGGCAAACCATGCAATCTAACAATCTCCTTGAAAAACAAATCAGAAATATGGACAGCATCATTTGTTTTTGTGCAAGCAATGAAATGAGCCATTTTACTAAATCGATCAACAACAACAAATATGCTATCCTTTCCACTAGATGTTCTAGGCAATCCAAGCACAAAATCCATTGAAATATCTACCCAAGGATGAGAAGGAACAGGTAAAGGAGTATACAAACCATGTGGTTGCATTTTAGATTTAGCGTGCTTGCATGCAATGCACCTTTTACATATAGCAATCACATCCCTACGCATATGAGGCCAATAAAAATGTTCCTTCAACATGGATAAAGTCTTTTCTATCCCAAAGTGTCCCATCAAACTACCCCCATGAGATTCTTTAACCAAAAGCTCACGCATAGAACAAACAGGCACACACAATTTATTTCCTTTAAACAAGAAACCATCAAATCTAAAGAAATCATGAGCACCATGTTTTTCACACAACTTCCAAGTTTCAGCAAAATCAGCATCACATTCATACATGCTTTTGAAAGATTCAAAACCAATTAACCTAGCTTGCATAGATGTAATGAGACTATACCTCCTAGACAAAGCATCAGCCACAACATTTTCTTTCCCCTTTTTATGTTTAAGTACATAAGGAAATGACTCAATGAATTCAAGCCACACAGCATGCCTCTTATTCAACTTATCTTGGGTCTTTAGGTATTGAAGACTCTTATGATCAGAATGCAAAACAAATTCCTTAGACCATAAATAATGTTGCCAATGTTCCAGAGCTCTTTTTAAAGCATACAATTCCTTGTCATAAGTTGAATAACTCAAACAAGAACCACTAAGCTTTTCACTAAAGTAAGCAATAGGCCTAGACTCTTGCATCAAAACAGCACCAATACCAATTCCAGAAGCATCACATTCAACTTCAAAAACTTTAGAGAAATCAGGAAGAATAAGTAGAGGGGCATTGGTCAATTTATCTTTCAAAGTGTTAAAAGCCGCCTCTTGTGCCTCACCCCATTTAAAGACAACATTTTTCTTTACCAGCTCATTTAAAGGTGCAGCAAGGGTTGAGAAGTCCTTTACAAAACGTCGGTAGAAACTTGCAAGTCCGTGGAAACTCCTCACCTCACTAGCATTCTTAGGTGTTGGCCACTCCCGAATTGCCTTCACCTTCTCTTCATCCACCCGGAGGCCATCACTACCTACAACAAAACCAAGGAAAACAACAGAATCCAAGCAGAAAGAGCATTTCTCTAAATTTGCAAAGAGTTTATTTTCTCTCAAAATAATAAACACAGAATGCAAATGCTTAACATGCTCTTTTAGATTCTTAGAAAACACAAGAATGTCATCAAAATACACAACAACAAACTTTCCTATGTAAGGGCGAAACACATGATTCATTAAGCTCATGAATGTACTAGGAGCATTAGTTAAGCCAAAGGGCATAACAAGCCATTCATACAAACCAAACTTAGTCTTAAATGCAGTCTTCCACTCATCACCCTCTTGCATCCTAATTTGATGATAACCACTCCTAAGATCTATTTTTGAAAACAAGCAAGCACCATGCAACTCATCAAGCATGTCATCAAGTCTAGGAATGGGATATCTATACTTAACTGTGATTTTGTTAATGGCTCGGCAGTCCACACACATCCTCCATTTGCCATCCTTCTTGGGCACAAGTATTACCGGAACAGCACATGGACTAAGGCTCTCTCGCACAAACCCCTTTTTCATGAGTTCTTCCACTTGTCTCTGAATTTCCTTAGTCTCTTCTGGATTTGCCCTATAAGCAGGTCGGTTAGGAAGAGATGCTCCAGGAATAAAATCAATCCTGTGTTCAATGCCTCTTATGGGAGGCAATCCATCCGGTACCTCTTCCGGAAACAAGTCTTTATATTCCTGCAACAAACTCAAAACACTAGAAGGAAGAGATTCATCAAGGTCACTAAGGGTTAGATAAACATCCTTATACAAAAGTACAAAAGATGTCTCACTACATAAAGCCCTCTTAATCTCTCCTCTACCAGAAAATAATGTTACTTTCTTTTCTTCACTCTCTTGACTTTTCTTTTCAGTAGCTCTCTTTCCTTTTCTCTCCATTTCACTTTCTTTTCTTTCTTTCTCACGCACTTTCTTTTCTTTCTCTCTTAGCTTGCATTCTTGAGTAATTCGCTTTTGATCCTCATATGCCTGCAAGGGTCTGAGAGGGGTTAGCATAATGGTTTTCTTATTAAACTCAAGAGAATACCTGTTAGTATAACCATCATACTTAACTTTCCTATCAAATTGCCAAGGTCTACCCAATAATAAGTGTCCAGCATACATAGGAGCTATATCACACAAAACCTCATCATGGTAACTTCCTATGGAAAATGCTACAACAACCTGTTTAGTTACTTTAACATCCCCATTATCATTGAACCACAACAAATTATAAGGAGTGGGGTGTTTTCTAGTTGGTAAACCTAGCTTTTCAACTAACAAGGTACTAGCAACATTAGTGCAGCTCCCATTATCAATGATAAGACTACATACCTTGTTGTTAACAAAACACCTAGTGTGAAATATATGCTCTCGTTGTTCTTTTTCAAGCTCTTCTTTAGGTTGAATGCTAAGAGCACGCCTTGACACTAGAACCTCACCAAATACAGCTTCAGCTACCTCCACATCAGATTCATCACCTCCATTGGAGCTCAACTCAGCTTCCACTTCTTCATCACCACTACTTTCACTAGTAACAACACCATTCTCAAGCAAAATCATAGTCCTTTTATTTGGATATTGTGAAGCAATGTGACCAAAACCTTGACATTTAAAGCATTTAATTTTAGAAGAACTAGAAGAAGATTTAGGTTCAGATTTACCTTTAGAAGTAGGTGTTTGCATCTTCAACTTATTCTCCTCTTTAGGCTTGGTCTCTCCCTTAAACTTGAAGGAGGACTTGAAGTCTTTGTTGGAACTAGCATGTGATTTCAATTTCTGTTTTGCTTTAAAATGCTTCTCCACCTTAATGGCTTTATGCAACAACTCTTCCATATCAAGGTAGTTTTGCAATTCAACTTCTGTAGCAATTTCAGGGTCTAAGCCACCAAGAAATCTTGCCATTGTAACTTCTGAATCTTCCTCAATGTCAGCTTTGATCATGGCAATTTGCATTTGCTGAAAATATTCTTCCACACTCATAGATCCTTGTTTGATTTTGTGGAGCCTTTTGTGCACATCCCTATAGTAATGGGTAGGGACAAATCTCTTCCTCATGAGAGCTTTCATTTCTAGCCAAGATCGAATTGGACCCTCTCCAGAACGCCTCCTACTAGTGGTTAATTGATCCCACCATAGGCTTGCATAATCTGTAAACTCCAAAGCAGCTAATTTCACTTTACTTTCTTCTGAAAAAGATTGGCAGTCAAATATAAACTCAACTTTTCTTTCCCATTCAAGGTATACATCAGGATCAGCTTTCCCTTGAAAGGAAGGGATTTTCATCTTGATATTACTAAATGCATCTTTCTTTTGAGGTGGAGCTCTCCTAACTCTTTCATGTTGGCTTTCCTCCTCAAAATCAGATTCATCTCCTCCTAGAACGTTTTTACCACGTCTTGCCTTGCTATTGGAGGAAGAAGAATCTATTTGATCCAACCTAGTATTTAGCCTCTTGAATTGTTCTTGAACAGATTTGATGAACAATTTAAGGTCAACTTGGTTATCTTCACTTTCAGACATGATTGGCACCTGAAATGTTAGTGAATAGCAAGAGAAAGGACCTGACCACTCCCTCTCGTGTTTCACTCTAAATGATGCAAATTCACTCGTGTTTCACACTTGTAATGGCTTTTACAATGATGAAAACACTCTTGCCTTTTTCCTCTCAACTTGCTTCCTATAGTGTACTAAATTAAATCCAACAAATCAAAAGAAGTAGCAACTGAAGTGGCAATCTCAAATTAGAATTCAAGATGCAAAGTTCTCCAAGAGACAACAAAAGTCCAACATTTAAAAAAAAATTCGTAGGTGCAGCCAATGGAAAATACAGCAAGTGACTAGGAAAGGAAATGAAGACAATGAATTTATGGAACAAATGGTATGTAGCAGATTATGAGAGAACAAATGGTTAAATGATTAATTATCAAGAGGAAAGGATGGAAAGGAAATTGGAATCTGAAATCAATAATGAAGCAATCAGAAATTTGAAATTTAGAACAAGGTGAATGAATGCAAATTTTCCTTTTATGAATTGTGCACAATATGACATTTAATGACCAGATCAACTCAAGGAATCAAAAATGGTAATTCCAAGAATAGATAATCTTCAGCAATTGCAATTTAAGTCAACAATTTATAACTTCCAGCACAACTTTCTTTTTCACAGATTTTGACTTCCTTTTTTTTTTTCTTTTTTCTTTTTTTGTAACTTTTCCTTCTTTTCTTTTCTTTTCCCTTTTTTTTTCAATGTAATATACTCTCTTTTTTTTTTTTTTTTCGAATCTCAAAGGTGCTGAAATTTGCAAACAGAACACCAGATTTCTGAAAGATCAGAATGACATGCACGCAAGAAACAGCTATAACTTGCTCTACAAAAATCGGATTGACGTGATTCCAAAACGAGAAGAAAGAAGAGATCTTAAGACACAAGAACGACCTATTACACGTCCAAAAAGACGAAGGAAAACACCAAAAACAGCCGCACGAAAATAAGGACGAACAGAAACTAATCAAACGAAATAAGGGAAAAGAACAAAGAAAAAGTGGATGAAACCAACCTCAACCAATGCTCTGATACCAGATGATGTGAGACTCTGTAGAAACCCGTTCTAGGAACCCCAAATTACACGGATCAGTGATCAAATTTTGGCATGCAGCACAAGAACAAATAATATGGACAATAAGCAACAAAGAACAAAGAACAAAGAACAAAGAAAAGGAACAAAGAAGAAGAAGAAGAAGAGATGTTGGTCAATGGAATTGAACCCTAAGAGAACCTGTCTCTTAGAACCCTAATCCGGGACGCCACAAAGGAAACCACTCCTTTGATAAGTCAAAGATTTTCTCCAGCACACAAAGGCCACAAGAGAAACCTCACAAATCAGAAATAATTCTGAAAAGATAATTCATTCAATCTCCATTCTTAGAGTACAAATGGGCCTTATATAGGCATTTAAAAATAAAACCCTAAACAAAATAATGAAAATAAAAGAAATTTAAATCTGAACAAATTCACCAAGAATGGTGCCTAAAAATCTGAAACAGCAACAATCAAATTAAAACAAAATAAAACTAAGAGAATTTTGTGGAGAATGGCTGATTTTGTGGAAAATGGCTAGACTCCTTCAATTAGGCTCCCTTTGGGCTTGGGCTAGCATCTTGTAGAAATGAAATAATCTTTATGCCAATTTGTTCCTTTTGGGCTTCATATTCAGCTAAGACTATGGGCTCCAAGTCTATTAGTTTTTGGATCACTCCATTCAAGGCCTCTTTCATAACTTTGGCTCTTGATCTTGTGCATGGGCCTCCCATACCTTGCAATGGATCTTTAGTTGGCCATCTTTTAGAGTCACGTCCAGCACTTTTGTTTCCAAGTTCTTGATTTTGTTCAAGCTTCTTCAAGTCTCCTATCTCACCTCCATCAAGTTGGGTCTAAGATGATTCATGGGTTACTCTAAGGTCCAACTCCATTTGGGCTTCAGATTTTAGCTTTGTTAGGCTAACTCTTATGTATTGGGCTGCTGAAATTCCATTAGACCAGAACAAATTTTAAGAGCTCAAAGGTTTTGGGTCTGAACAAGGGTTATTGGGCCAATTATAAGAGCCGATATAAGGTGGGTCTTGGGCCTCTATCACATTGAATTATATTGGGCCTGCACCTAGCTTATTGGGCCCCTATTAGCCTCTTATCATGATCTCTTACATTAATTTGGGCCTAGATGAAATTTCTCTCCTAATTAAATCCCAAACCCATATTAATAATTTATCTTTCCAAAATTTCCATTTACTTAACTTACCTAATTATTTTATATTAATTATTCCTAATTAACTTAATCCATAATTAGCACCTTAATTAATTTTTAGCATGTTACACTCTTCAAGGCCAGTATAAGACACATATGTTAAGCCAATCAGTGTTGAAATGAGGGACTATAAAATGCCATTGTAAGTGAGCAAAGAAAGTGCGAAAAAGTCCCGACCTACAGAGATAAATGTAGTAATAAATAAAAAAACTAGGATCATTAAAAGTAGAAACTTCTCAAAAGAGTTGTAATCCTAGTAAGTAATTGAGATGTGAGGCCTATGATAGAAAAAATGTGTAATGTAATCATGGGATGAGCTAGTAAGAAAGAACGCAAAGATGAACAGTAGACTGTACATGTAAATAATTAAACAGACAGACAGAAAACTCCGATGGCTGTAATGATCAGCAAAGAAAAAGAGACTTTATGAGAAGCCATTGGGAGAGGATATGGGAGACTGAATGTGAAATAAAATACCTCCTAAGATGTGTAAATGAGTCCATTGAAACAAATGCTAACCCCCTTGAACGAGTTAAGATTAACTCGATATGATTAGTAAGCTCTCCTAGGATAGGTCTTCGGAGTTAAAAATTTCTTTCCCTTGTGAGAAGAACTAGCTAGTACGCCATAATAATAGAGCCCTCATTAAGGGCTAGTAATAAAAAAAATTCCCTGGTTGAGAAAAATTCAAACAAGTGGAATCGCTTAAACAAGCATATAGAGCTAGGAAGAAGGGAAAGAAAAGAGCAGTTAGTTAGAAAAGAAAAGAATAAGAAGAACATATACCCCAAATTTTGAGGACAAAATTTATTTAAAAGGGGGGAGAAATGTAACATTCAATTTTCTAAAAATAAGAGAAAACGCGAGAAACGTAATATATGATTTCTCCATCAACATATGAAATTCACCGCATACAAAAGTAAGTCCCTCGAAATGACTTGGTTAAGGTCCCAAAAAATTTGGGAAGCATTCTAGACTCCAAAAAATGAGAATCCTAGGCTCAGATAAAAAGAAAAATGGAGCTAGAATGAAGAAACAAATTTTGACAAAAAATTGATGAAACATAAGGGCATTTTCGTCATTTTAGGTAAATTTTGAAATTCTCATAGGAGGGCTTTTTAAATGAAAGTTTTGAGTTCTTCGGGGTTCTCAGAGGCCTTGAAAACCATGGGAAGCCCTAAGACAATTAAAACCTCTCCAGTGGGCATTTTCCAACATCAGTTGACACAAACTTTGACTGATTCATTTGAAAAGGTTTTAGCTCTGATTTGAGTGATTCCAAAGGCATTTTATTTAATTGGAAACCTAAATTTTATGATGGAAAAGATGGTTCTCAAAAAGGAGCTAAAATGAGCCTAAGTAGAGCAAACAAGTGCATAAGGACAAAATGGTCATTTCAAAAAATTGTAAAAGAGGCTTCTTAAGTAAGATTACGCCTCATCACCTTCTCCAAACTTCCATTTGCAGAAAAATGGGTAGCAATGGTGTGACATTAAGAAGGGAGAGAGAGAAGAAGTTTAAGCTTCTGTTTAGGTAAGTAAACGACCTTGTTTCATCCCGTGCTAGTTAAGAAAGTTGTTCCTCTCTCTAAGAGATCTCTAATGGTGGTTTCTTTTCTTGAAAACTTGAAGATTCAGGTTAACCCAAGCCAAAAAGGAACTCTTTTCAAGAAATCAATTAGTGGAAAATAATCTACGTGAAGAGAGCTCTGTTTTAAGGTAAGACTTCACTTGAAACACTTGCAAAATCTTGTATTTTCAATCCATTTAAGCTTAGGTCTAAAGAGAGAAAGTGAGGAGGAGAGTTTTTCTTTATATGTTCTTGATGGAACTAAAGGTTATGGAATGTGAGGATTAAGAATATGCAACTAGAATTGAAAATGGAGCTTTAGAATACAAGTTATAGAATTTAGGGATTTGATTGGACCTTGAACTCTATCATGAACCCTAGTCAAATTTTATGATGTTTAAGTATTTATATGAGTTCCTAAGACATCAAGAGAACTTCTAACATAATTCTCCCATCAAAGGAAGCAAGGAAACTCCATTGGTGTCTTATGAAAGTATAGCTTCGGCCAAGGAGAGTTCATGTACCTAGGGAGTGTTTTAATTTCTTCCAAGCTTAGTTTTGCATCAGGTGTGATGGGAGAATATGAGAGGAAGCCTTGGAAAGAGTTTAAAAGTCATAGAAAGCAAGATGGCTGTATATGTTCCACAATATGGTTTAAAGAAGCAACACTTAACTAGGCTCCTAAAATTAATTGTGTGATGACTCTAAAAGGTTTAAATGGTGTCAAGAATCATGAATGAATAGATAGAATGGAGCCAAGATTATGTTTTCCAAAGGTTGCTTCATTAAGTGCATTATGGAACCATAAAAGAGCCTTATGAGTCACCTAGCCTTTCAAGTAATTGTGTAGCCTTAGAATTTGATTCAAGAGTATAATTAGCTTCCATATAATGTGTCTAGGCCAAGAGAAATGATCTCCACTTTATTAGGTGTGTAAGGTCAAGGGAAAGGACTCAAAGCACAAGGAAAAAGGGTGTAAATATAAGCAAGGTAGCTCTTTCCACCTTCTCTCATACATGAACATATGCTTACATTGTCTTTGGATGAGTGTATATATGTTTTAAGCTATGAAAAGTATTCTAGTATGATTTCATATGCCATGGTACCATGATGATGTCTTATGCATTCAAATGATATTTTATCTGCTTCCTTTGGTTTGCTTAAGTGTGGAGAATCCAAGAACCCTCTAGCCATGGTGAGGATGAGGCAAGAATCCTTAAAGTTGGTTGAGACAAAGTAAAGAGTCTCCCAAAAGTGAGGTTGACTCCCAAGAGTAAGGTCAAGTCAAAAACCTCTTAAAGAAATGGGTAAGGCTAGTCCAAAATCCACAAGTGAATGGATGAGGCTAATCCACTTACTTGGCAAGCCTATGTATGGTATGTATGACTTGTTCAAATGCCAAGAATGTTTCTTGAATGCTCACTTATGTTAATATGTCTATGCATGCATTTTTAAGGCTTGTTTGCATACTTTATGTGTGATTGAAAGGGAGATGAGGTATTGGGATTCTTTGACTCTCATCCCCTCCTCTCCAATGTTCTAACATGCTAGATGAATCAAAAGAACAAGGTAATGAGAGCTAACACCTTGGAAGATAAGAGATTGACAACAAAGGGCATGAATCTTGCTTCTTTAAGGCCACATAAGTATCAAGTATTGTAAATTATTATTGTATATGTCCTATGAAAATATGAACATGTTTAATTATCTTAAAGTATCATGTACAAATGAGATTGAATGTTGTATGAAAGGTATAGTGCAATTTGAGTATGGAATGGCTAGACTAGCTTATGGAATTGTATGCAATAATGGAAGTGGAGAGCCCAAATTGAGATGCATGAGGTTTAGGACCACTTTGGTAGTTCATACAAGTCGTATTCATGCTTTTAAACTTGTCCAAGAGGTGCCAAACACCAAGAAAGACCATTTGGGCACACTTGGTATCTAATATGGAGCAAAATTGACTATATTGGAAACCTATACCACTTTTTATCCAAATGAGATCTTCTTGGTCTGAGATTTGGCATGCAATTAGATCTTATTGAGAGCTTTTTGGAAAGATAAAGTATATAATTTTTAGAGGTCTATGGAATATTTGATGAATTTTCAAAGTTGGGAAAAATTTTAATTTTGGTTCATGGTACTATTCACACTGGTCTGAAATTAGATTCCATCACTTAGAGGGCAAATGATATCTAATTGCCACAAATTTTTATAAAGAGAAACTAGACATTCCCAGTGACTTGTACCAACTTGAATCACCTCATTTTTGTAACAGCCTAAAATTAATTAAGGTATTAATAATGTGTTTGGACTAATTTAAGAATAATTACTATGGAATAATTGGGTAAGCAATATGAACGAGAATTTATAGAGAGATAATATAGGTTCAAGATTTCATTTGGGTTAAAGCTTAATTTGGGCCCAAGATCAATTTAAATAAGTCATGCATAAGGATTTATGGAGGCCCAATGATTTTAAGTATCCTTATCATGAGATTTGGGCCAAGAGAGATCAACTAGTAATAGCCCAATTTGATTTAGTGGAATGGAGGCCCAAGACCCAATTTACATGAGCCCTTATAGATAGCCCAATACACATTATGCAGACCCAAGTTAGATTGACTCTTGGAACTTGGCCTAACCCATCATATTTCTGCAGCCCAACTTATGAAATAAGGCCCAACAAGTATACAAAATCTGAACCCACAAAGAATTGGGCCATTGGGTCAGCACATCTCACTTCTAGCTTTAAATTTTCTGCAGCCCACTTGAAATAATGAGCCCAATTGGACCTTGGGCTGATGGGTCAACCCACAACCCACTTGAGACCCAACACAAACACAACTAAACCCTAACTCTTTAGCCTCCCCTTCATTTGCTGAAACTTAAGAGAGGAAATTCGGAGGTTCAAGGGAGGCTAGGGTTCTACCAACATGGAGGCTCCATTTTTTACTCTTAGAGGATGATTTAGCCAAGGTGAGTTATATATAACTTGACCCTCTCATCCTCCTCTTCATTTTGGTCCGATTAATTTCTGGGTTTGAGTATTTTCATCTCTTTCCCAAACTTGAAATTTGGTATTGGGTGATTCCTTGCAAGATTTTCGGACTTGGAGGTTAGAGGGAGGATTAGGTAAGCTTTTCCCTTCCATTTTGTGTATCACATTCCTGGAAAATGCTCCTAAGGATGTATTATCATAATGGGTTCTGTTATTGTGTGAAATTACAAGGAGATAATGGTGGAAAACCCAATTTTCTGGGCTTGATGATTGAAATGCGAATTTTGGTGAGCCCATGGTGGATTTTCGGAGGTGAGGCTATGGCTGTTGTTAAGTGAGTATATCCTTCCTATTTTGATGCATTTTCTGTTAGTTTGAGACCCCTATAGTTGACCTATGATATGGGCTTTAGTTTCATGTGAAATTACCCAGAAATTGGAATGAACTATGGCAATTTTTGGTGTGGGAAAGTTGGAATCCGAAATTAAATTCCTTGGTAATTAGGTGAGTAACCTCTAGTCTATCATTAGTAGTTCAACTCTTTGGATATTTGATTGTGATTAGAAATGATGATAATTATGCTTGTTATAGGCTTGGTGTGCATATGGATTTTTATGGTAGCTAGGGGAAGAGTAATTGGCTTCATTGAGGTAACTGGGGTTATTCTTCACTTCCATGTATATGTTCATGTTGATCTGATATTGTTTGCACATATATGGTTTTGAAATGCTAAATGATTGGTTGACTACTTGAATTGTTATTGTGATTGGACCTTGTGAGTTCATGGTGGAGCTGTGGTGCGGCTGCCACCCGTGCATGTGCTTTGATCGGGCACTGGGTTGTGATCAGACCCTAGATGCACTGAGCCCTGGTTGTGCTCATTATGGAGTAGGTGCCGTGGACGGACCTCTCCCGGTGTTATTGGCCATTAACATGTTGTGTATGACTGCTGGTATGGGACAGTAGTTCTTTGTAGTCAACTAGTTCATTTGCAAATTGAATCGATGATTCTGGTATTGATGACATGAAATTGCATTGGATTGATTAACTTGTACATGTATATATGGAATCTTCCCTTTTGTTACTGAGATTATATATCTCACCCCGTTGTGGGCTAACATTTTCAGGGACCGGACCTCTTAGTGACAAGAAGAAAATTAATGGGAGTTGCTAAATGGTTTGGTAGCACATCGGTTTAGAAGCTTTGATAAAATGTATTGTAACTAAATTGCTAGTTTTGTATCATTGCTGCATTGTATCATGAGTTTCCAAGCATAGGGATTGTATATGTAAATTGAGTATCATGGAATTGAACATTTTAATTATAATTGGCTAATAATGGATAAGTGATTCGAATTTTATATGAACATTAAGCAATGACCCCATATACCGTGCGACCGGAATACATTTGCTGTCATTAAATTATGGTTTTGTTGATGTGTGGTAGCTTGGTAAGTAGGAAATAATACTTAAAATCTTGAGATGGATAAGGGTAGATTAACTAGGTAAATCAAGTAGATAAATACCATTAGAGGTTCACAAATGGAGGGGGAGTGGTCCTAGAGTGTCCCTAAGATGAGAATTGGAGTATAGGGGTCGAAATTTAGGTAATGTAGTCACAGGAGGGAGTCTCGCCGCGGCCAAGAGGGCTTCGCCGCGGCCAAATGAGAGACAGAGCCAAATGGCACCGCGGCCTGATAAATCGCATCGCGGCATAAAGTGGGAAAAATTGCCTAAAAGCTGACAGAATGAAAACGCGCCGAGGCACAAAAATATTGCGCCGAGGCGGAGCTGACAGAATGGAAACCTGCCGAGGCGCAAATATATTGCGCCAAGGCGAGAATCGTAGGGTTGAGAAAAGTAGTTCCAGGAGGCATTTCAGCCGCGGCGCCATGAAGGCTGGCCGCGGCGCAAGTCCCCAAACTCCTACTTTGAGCCTAGAAACCTTAATTTCTTCAATGGTAATGGTAAGAAATGATATAGGAATACTTGTGGGAGGTTATTGGGTATTAAAACCGATAGACGGTTGAATCATCAACCCCTTATGGTAGTAGGATTCCTTTTAAGCAAATCTTGTTTTTTTATGGTGCTATGGTGATGACCCTAACATCAAGGTTCAAATTTTTCCGTATTTTCACAATGTGATAAATTGAAACCACTTAAACCTTGATAATTAATTATTAATCGTATACTTAATCATATTTACAATGATGAGAAGGAAGGGTCGTCACAGTTGGTATCAGAGCAATGGTTCAGGACAGCCGTTCTAATTTAAATTTTATAACTAGAAGCTTGGCAATCATGATGCATATTTGGCATGGTATTAGCTCATGAGAATAGCTAATTAGGCAAACATATAATTGATGTGCTTTATGTGCTGGAAGGAAGTATAGAGGAATGATGATATGAGGCTTATAATACTTGATTAAAATAATTGTTTCTTAAATTTTATTTAGAACATCACCTATCATAATAAGTATACCTTAGAAAATAGTAGAGTATAGTTAGATTTTACTTCATGACACTTTAGTATTGCTAATTTTGAGACTTGAGATTGTTAATGCCAATGAAAAGATTAGAATTTTGCCCTTCTTTCCTTTAGAGATTTGGGTTATTGGTCTCAGTCTAGATAGATAACTGGTTGAGGCTTGTTGCCAACTGGCTACGCAATAGATGCACCAGTCACTCGTTGTGAGGCACCAGTTGACTGAATGAATGAGACCAAGTAACTGATAAGGATGATGAACAAGGCTACTAATAACGTTTATGACCAGTTGACCGCCACTTATTAAGCAAGTCAATTGGGTACGGCCGACCAATTGACTGACCTATCGAAGTAGTCAACTGATCACGACAAGAGTAGCAATTATTTACCTAAGTGAAATTCTAAGCTTTTCACGGGCCATCTAGAGTGGTGTTGAGAACTTAAAAGGCAATGGTACAAAGTAGAACACTTGACTAGCTATAAGAACCTTGCGGAAGGGTAAGATGTAAACCTTACTTGCAATCAAGAAATTGATTATGAAATTGATGTGTAATAAACAAGTGTGATTGACTAAATATATAAAGTGATGAACAATCCATAATGAGTTAGAATTATGTAGACTTTGAAAGGTCCCCGAGGTTGAGGCGTTATAGGTAAAGAGGTCCTAACCCACTTGCTTGATCCCGGTTAATAAAGAGTGCAATTACATGATCCTAGCTACCGCAATTTGGGCCTAATGAATAAGCATAATAAGAGCTAAAGAATGTTTCAAATTGTTTTATTCAAACTATTGGAGTGAGTTAGCCATCTTTAGCTAATGATGACAAGAAAAGAGGACAAGGAACCCTTAAGATTGTCAAGTCCATTTCTAAATGGGGAATAGTGACTTTAAAGTAAGAGATTAAGGGAGATGATGTTTCAGAAAGAATCTTGAGAGCTTTGAGGCTCCTCCCTTAGTGTACTATGGCAAAAGGGAGAGATTCTGATAAGAGGAAAGACAACCCTTTAGTGTGAGAAGGGTGAAGTGCACTGGCATGGGGTGCTTATGCATGTTGTCTCTTATGTAATTTAGTTTACTTATGCTATGTGTTGACGTGTATTTGGGTGGTGGTTAGAGGCACTTTACGTGCATGATACACTCGGGGAGTGTAAGGTAAGATTCTATAGCACTCTGGTACTACAGGCACGTGGGACGTGCTCATTGATCGGCACTTTGGTGCTAAGGGCATGCGAGGCATGCCACATATCATATGATTTGATGAAATTCAACCACCAAATGGGCGTCAAACTAGACTAAGTAGACTTTCCACCCGGAAGGTAAAGAGGAGATCTTGATAGTAAGGATCGACCTAAAGAGGGAATGAAATGGTACCTGTGTGTGTACGAGTGGTTCAGATATAGTCATCACAGGGTGATGAACATGCGTATGGCCACAGAAAAGCATTGCCCACTAATGTTGAAGGCAAAGTCTAATTCTGCCATCAGTAATCTTATTGTCATATGTCACGTGTGGTGTGATTAAGGGAGTAGAGACAACATTAAGAATTCGAGATAGACTAATAATTGCTGTAGTAGTAAAAAAAAAGGAAAAAAAAAGAAAAAAAAAAAGAGGACTCCTTGATCTAGAATGATAACCTAGGAGGAAGGAATGAGAGGTGGCAGTAATGCAATTAACTTATGTTACTACAATAAAACCTCAGTACGATGATTGACAAGGGAGGGTGAAACACTAGTGGTAAATGATACTTGAGTTATCCCACTAGGAATCCCTACTTGATCCGTTGATAATTAGGGAATGCTTGATAATGAAAAGACTCCCTAAGTCTCTTTATTGTGTTAATTTAACTCCTAATAGTCGGGCATGAATTGAGGCCAAAAATCTTCTAGAGGAGTGAAAGAGTTAGTTGTGGTTGGCGTAGGCCATTGTGTAAGGACAAAACTATCATACCATCTCATACCATGCCATAATGTATGGTCAAAAGACCTTGTACTTCTTGTCAGAGAACCTTATTGACAAGGTCTCAGATTTTACATTAATGAATAGAAGATCTTGTTGATGGAATCTTAAACCTTGTTGACAAGATATTATCCCATTACTCCTTAGGGAATTATTATAAATTTCCAAACAAAAAAAAAGAGAATAATATAAAATAAAATAAAAGGGGGCAAGAAGTATGCTAGTTGAAGAATGAATGACTGTACTTGTATGAAAATCTCTTAGTTGGGGGTAGAAGATGTGAAAGCGCAACCCTTTGGGACTATATAATGACATAAAACCTAGAGAGATGTTCAATCGACATCAAATGAGTATAGATGCCATTAAGTTAACTACTAATGCTTGTTGTTATTAGGAACTAAGATGAAACACTTAGATCTATTGACCAGGGTGGTCCTAAGGACCATCTGTATGTGGTTACGGTGCTGTCCTCACAAGTATATATAAAAAAAAAAGGGGGAGAGAAGAAGAAGAGAGAGAAAAGAGGTATACTAAGGATTTTCCTATGTTGGTTACCCCTGGAGGGGGGTGATCAGGTTGTCTATAAGGAACCATCACCAGGAGCAAAAAAAAAAAAAAATTCTTAATGTTTTAGGCAAGTGATGGAGATTATGTTATCTAATAAACCATCCCCTAAAACTATGACTTGTAAGATTTAAAGAAACTCATTCCTAAGTCCTAAAGAAATACCTTTATGCTCTGGACAAGGTACTCTCACCCTTGAGATCAGGTCTTGTTAAATAATATAATCTAGACCTAGAACATCATGTTTATTTTGCACCTGACAAATTATGTTTGATTTTGACTATGTAGAAGGTGAACCTAAAGTGGTTGGGTGCCTTCAAGAGATAAGATGTGAGATCGGACTTTATATTAGTTCTTGCTCTTGAGAATCTCAACAAATAAGGAGGTGAAATCTTGGCGCTAATTGAAAAAAAAGGGGGAATTCTATACATCCAATGAAAATAATGAACCTTCTACTAACGGACAATAAATAAGGGTAATGTGTGTAATAATTTATGAGATAGCTGAATGTAAGACTTGAAAACTTAAACTAGATGAACCTGTAAAAGGCAAAACCCATTTCAGTTAAGAAGGTTGGACTAAAGAAATGTAGGGGTAATCTAAGTGAAGGGCGAATGAAATTTCATTGTGAAATAAGGTTGCTTACATAAGTTGCCATTAGTGGAATAAATACTAAGACAACTGACTAAGTAGAATTCCTTGTAGTTCTTGGTATCAACTAATAGGGAGAGTTAACTTAAAGTATCTAGGAGTTATCTCTTAAACGGATTGAGAGTTAAGCAGGAAAGGAAATTAACATGAACATGTAATGATCGGCTATTAGAACGAAAAAAAAAATGAGAGAGGAGAGAAAGAAGAGGAAAAAAAAAGGGGAGGAAAATATAAAACAAAACTAAACAAAAAGCTATGAAGGGAGAGAAAATTGGGATGTATTTGAGCTAGGTATCAAGAGCTTGCTATAAGATGATCAAGTGTGGCTTGGTCAGGATCTCTTTAGTTATGGACAAAGAAAGAATATGGAATATCCAGGTTGGTATGTCATTTGACGTAGGTTAACTAGAGGAAATAGAGTGGTGATTATCAAGTGAAGTGGTAGCATAACAAGAACGTCCCCCCAGGAAAGTAGTAAGAGGGGACTAGTCTCTAGTAAGACTATCTGAGCTATCAAGGGGGAGGTTATGAGGACTAATTGTCCAACATTAATTGGGTAAGGTACAACTAATTTTGAGGACAAAATTCCTAAAAGGAGGGAAGAATGTAACAGCCCAAAATTAATTAAGGTATTAATAATGTGTTTGGACTAATTTAAGAATAATTATTATGAAATAATTGGGTAAGCAATATGAACGAGAATTTATAGAGAGATAATATAGGTTCAAGATTTCATTTGGGTTAAAGCTTAATTTGGGCCCAAGATCAATTTAAATAAGCCATGCGTAAGGATTTATGGAGGCCCAATGATTTTAAGTGCAAGCCTAACTCCTTATCATGAGATTTGGGCCAAGAGAGATCAACTAGTAATAGCCCAATTTGATTTAGTGGAATAGAGGCCCAAGACCTAATTTGCATGAGCCCTTATAGATAGCCCAATACACATTATGCAGACCCAAGTTAGATTGACTCTTGGAACTTGGCCTAACCCATCATATTTCTGCAGCCCAACTTATGAAATAAGGCCCAACAAGTATACAAAATCTGAACCCACAAAGAATTGGGCCATTGGGTCAGCACATCCCATTTCTAGCTTTAAATTTTCTGCAGCCCACTTGAAATAATGAGCCCAATTGGACCTTGGGCTGATGGGTCAACCCACAACCCACTTGAGACCCAACACAAACACAACTAAACCCTAACTCTTTAGCCTCCCCTTCATTTGCTGAAACTTAAGAGAGGAAATTCGGAGGTTCAAGGGAGGCTAGGGTTCTACCAACATGGAGGCTCCATTTTTTACTCTTAGAGGATGATTTAGCCAAGGTGAGTTATATATAACTTGACCCTCTCATCCTCCTCTTCATTTTGGTCCGATTAATTTCTGGGTTTGAGTATTTTCATCTCTTTCCCAAACTTGAAATTTGGTATTGGGCGATTCCTTGCAAGATTTTCGGACTTGGAGGTTAGAGGGAGGATTAGGTAAGCTTTTCCCTTCCATTTTGTGTATCACATTCCTGGAAAATGCTCCTAAGGATGTATTATCATAATGGGTTCTGTTATTGTGTGAAATTACAAGGAGATAATGGTGGAAAACCCAATTTTCTGGGCTTGATGATTGAAATGCGAATTTTGGTGAGCCCATGGTGGATTTTCGGAGGTGAGGCTATGGCTGTTGTTAAGTGAGTATATCCTTCCTATTTTGATGCATTTTCTATTAGTTTGAGACCCCTATAGTTGACCTATGATATGGGCTTTAGTTTCATGTGAAATTACCCAGAAATTGGAATGAACTATGGCAATTTTTGGTGTGGGAAAGTTGGAATCCGAAATTAAATTCCTTGGTAATTAGGTGAGTAACCTCTAGTCTATCATTAGTAGTTCAACTCTTTGGATATTTGATTGTGATTAGAAATGATGATAATTATGCTTGTTATAGGCTTGGTGTGCATATGGATTTTTATGGTAGCTAGGGGAAGAGTAATTGGCTTCATTGAGGTAACTGGGGTTATTCTTCACTTCCATGTATATGTTCATGTTGATCTGATATTGTTTGCACATATATGGTTTTGAAATGCTAAATGATTGGTTGACTACTTGAATTGTTATTGTGATTGGACCTTGTGAGTTCATGGTGGAGCTGTGGTGCGGCTGCCACCCGTGCATGTGCTTTGATCGGGCACTGGGTTGTGATCAGACCCTAGATGCACTGAACCCTGGTTGTGCTCATTATGGAGTAGGTGCCGTGGACGGACCTCTCCCGGTGTTATTGGCCATTAACATGTTGTGTATGACTGCTGGTATGGGACAGTAGTTCTTTGGAGTCAACTAGTTCATTTGCAAATTGAATCGATGATTCTGGTATTGATGACATGAAATTGCATTGGATTGATTAACTTGTACATGTATATATGGAATCTTCCCTTTTGTTACTGAGATTATATATCTCACCCCGTTGTGGGCTAACATTTTCAGGGACCGGACCTCTTAGTGACAAGAAGAAAATTAATGGGAGTTGCTAAATGGTTTGGTAGCACATCGGTTTAGGAGCTTTGATAAAATGTATTGTAACTAAATTGCTAGTTTTGTATCATTGCTGCATTGTATCATGAGTTGCCAAGCATAGGGATTGTATATGTAAATTGAGTATCATGGAATTGAACATTTTAATTATAATTGGCTAATAATGGATAAGTGATTCGAATTTTATATGAACATTAAGCAATGACCCCATATACCGTGCGACTGGAATACATTTGCTGTCATTAAATTATGGTTTTGTTGATGTGTGGTAGCTTGGTAAGTAGGAAATAATACTTAAAATCTTGAGATGGATAAGGGTAGATTAATTAGGTAAATCAAGTAGATAAATACCATTAGAGGTTCATAAATGGAGGGGGAGTGGTCCTAGAGTGTCCCTAAGATGAGAATTGGAGTGTAGAGGTCGAAATTTAGGTAATGTAGTCACAGGAGGGAGTCTCGCCGCGGCCAAGAGGGCTTCGCCGCTGCCAAATGAGAGACAGAGCCAAATGGCGCCGCGGCCTGATAAATCGCGTCGCGGCACAAAGTGGGAAAAATTGGCTAAAAGCTGACAGAATGAAAACGTGCCGAGGCGCAAAAATATTGCGCCGAGGCGGAGCTGACAGAATGGAAACCCGCCGAGGCACAAATATATTGCGCCGAGGCGAGAATCGTAGGGTTGAGAAAAGTAGTTCTAGGAGGCATTTCAGCCGCGCCGCCATGAAGGCTGGCCGCGGTGCAAGTCCCCAAACTCCTACTTTGAGCCTAGAAACCTTAATTTCTTCAATGGTAATGGTAAGAAATGATATAGGAATACTTGTGGGAGGTTATTGGGTATTAAAACCGATAGACGGTTGAATCATCAACCCCTTATGGTAGTAGGATTCCTTTCAAGTAAATCTTGTTTTGTTATGGTGGTATGGTGATGACCCTAACATCAAGGTTCAAATTTTTCCGTATTTTCACAATGTGATAAATTGAAACCACTCAAACCTTGATAATTAATTATTAATCGTATACTTAACCATATTTACAATGATGAGAAGGAAGGGTCGTCACAATTTTCATGTCTAGAGAGGGAGATATGAATTTTTGAAACTTCTACCCAATGTTAGGCATCCAAACAAACCTTAGGTACTGTTTGATTGGTTTTCGATGCCTAGACGTGCCTAAATTGGTCTGGATTTATCTAACATCTTTATCTTTCCATATTGATATCATTTGCATAAATTGAATTTTTGTGAAATTTATTAGACATTTTTGAATTTTGTAGCAGAAACCTGTGACAGTACTAGTAGCTAGCTAGACCTCTGTACCTTTCCGAATGTCAAACGTCTTCTATGCTATGTTTCATAGACTAGACATATTTTTAGCATAATGTAGACATGTGTAGCTTCCTAGAATCACAATGAATGCATAATTTTAATTTTTCTAGAATTAGTTATGATTTTCCAAAATTTGTGACAAAAGTGAGAAAATTCTAGGTGAAATTGCATATATGAATTTTATGTATCCCCTTGCCATGCACGAGCTCTAGGCCAATTTTGGTGATGTAAATGAGTTGTATCTATGTAATCAAAATGAAAATGTGATACATGAGTCCATGTGTAACATTTGATTCTCTAAAAACAAGAGAAAATATGAGAAACATAACGTATGGCTTCTTCGTAAATGAACGAAACCCACTAGATACAGAAGGAAGTCCATCGAAATGATGTAGTTAAGGTCCTAAAAAAATTTGAAAAGCATTCTAGACTCCTAAAAATGAGAACCCCAAGCTCAGATAGAAAGAAAAATAGAGTTAGAATGAAGAAATAATTTCTTACGAAAAGCTTACAAAACGTAATGGCATTTTCATAATTTTGTGCAAATTTTGGAATTCACACAAGAGAGCCTTTTAAATGAAATTTTTTATTTTTTCAGGGTTCTCAGAGGCCCTGAAAACCATAGGAAACACTGAGATAGTTAAATCTCCTCCGATGGACGTTTTCTAATGTCAGTTGATCTGAACTTTGATCGATTCATTCAGTAAGATTTTAGCTCCAAATTGAGTGATTCCAAAGGCATTTTATTAAATTGGGAACCTAAATTTTATAATGAAAAGACGGTTCTCCAAAAGGAGCTAAAACGAAGCTGAAACGAAATTGCTATTACGGAAAGACAAAATTAGAATTTTTGAAAAAGTGTGTTTCTAGAAGCTCCCACACACTTCTCCTTTCTTCTCCCATCTTCTTAAGCACAAAATTTCTGCCCAAAATACAGAATATGATCTGCTCTCTTAGGCTCACAAGAAGGGGAAGAAAAGGAGGAGAAAAAATCAAGAAAAAGGTATGGATTCTTCGTAGTTTTCTATGCTTTTTTTCCATCCAAACCTCCTCTCCTCAATTCTCCTTTGTTTCCTTTGATTTAAATGAAGTTTTCAAATCTGTTTTAAGGGAGATATTGAGGGGAAAATTCGGATTTGAAGAGAGGAGCTCAAAGAACACAAGATTCAAGTGAGAAAAAGCAAGAAAACTAGGTAATTTCTCTTCCTATAGTTGCTACCTTTGGTTCCTCTCCTCCTCCATTTCACTTAACATGAGAAACCCTAGGAGGACTTGATTTTTAGGTAGAACCAAGGATTCTAAGGAAAAAGAGTATGGAGATTAAGAATATGCAAAGGGAATTAATAAAAACCCATTAGATTTCAAGATGCAATTTCTAGGGTTTTAATTACAGCTTGTAAAATCTGATTTTGTATGATGATTCCTAGGCTTAAATAAGAGTTTAAATGAGCTCCCAAGATCCCTAAAAGGCTCCCCACATGCATCCTCCCTTGAGAAAATAAAGCAAACTCCAAGAAACCCCATTTCCTCCATAGTCTCAGCCTGAAGGGGTTTGTGTATATAGAGAGAGTTTTAAATTTTTCTAAACCTATTCTTGAGTCATATATGATGAATGAAAATGAAGGGAGGCCTTAGGAAAAATTAGAACCTATAGAAAGTGAGTTAGTGCTTTATGTTCCATATTATGACCTAAAGAAGCAACATGTAGTTAGGCTCTTAGTTTTAATTGTGTTATGACTCCAAAAGGTTTAAAAGGAGTCAAGAATCATATTTAGAAGGAAAGAATGGAGCTTAGAATTTATTTGAAGGGTATTGCTTCATTAGGTGCAATTATGGAACCATAATGAGGTTTATAGAGCAAGTTAGTGTCTAAGTGAGTTGTGTGGCCTTAGAATTAATTCCATGAACCTAACTGGCTTCCATGAATTGTGTTTAGCTAAGAGAAACCATCCCCACACTTTTGTGTATGCGTGGCCAAAAAAGGGAGCCTTGATTCAAGAAGAAAAGTGTGTAATTGTGTACAAGATAGCTCTTTCCACCTTCTCTCATACATGCATGTGTGCTTAGCTTGTCTTGAATGTATGTATGTATATTTTTAAGTCATGAAAAGTGTTCTAGCATGACTTTAATTCTATAGTGCCATGATGTTACAATATGCTCTTATATGATATTTTTTATGTGTGTTTGGATTTGCTTGAGCGTGATAAAGCTAAGAACCCTTAAGATTAGTTGAGATAAAGCAAAGAGTCTCCCAAAAGTAAGATGGACTCCCAAGAGCATGGTTGAGTCCAAGAATGTCTTAAAGAATGGGTGAGGCAAGTCTAATATCCACAAGAAATTAGGTGAGGCCAATCCACTTGTTTGGCAAGCCTTTATATGCTATGTATGACTTTTTTAAAATGATGAAAATATTTTTTGAATGTTTACACATGTCAACATGACCATACATGCATTTATGAGACTTGTTTGTATCCATTATTTATGATTGAATGAGAGATGAGCTATTGGGATTCTTTGAATTTCATCCCCTCCTCTCCAATGTTCTAACATGCTAGGTGGACCAAGAGAGCAAGGAGATGGAAGCCAACCACTTGAGAGATGAGAGTATGAAATTGAAATGTATGAAATTTGTTTCTTTAAGGCCATCAATGTGACAACCCTATCTTCTAATCATTGTAATTATAGCTAAATACAAGGTTTATTAATTAATGATCAAGGTTTTAGGTCATTATATTTTACCGCATTACGAAAATGTGAGGGAATTTGAACCTTGATGTTAGGGTCATCACCATGCCACCTCAATAAAATAAAATGTGCATAAAAGAAATCTTACTACCATAAGAGGCTCATGATTCAACCATCCGTTAGTTTCAACACTCAATAACCTCCTGGCTTGTAATCTTGTATCATTCTCCTAATTTCACAAATCTTGCCGCGGCGAGTTGGACCTTCGCCGCGGCCAACCTATGTGGCGCCGCGGCGGAAATGCTTCCTGGAACTTCTACTCGACTCCCAGAATTCTCGCCTCGGCGTAATATATTCGCGCCGCTGCGAGTTTTGCCTCTGTCCAACACAAATTTTAATTTTTCGACTCGCGCCGCGACGGAAAACACTCCGCCCGGCGGGTTTTAGTTCTGTTACCCCCCTGGGTGAACTTTTCGCTTCGCGCCGCGGCGAGGTTCGCTGCGCCGCGGCGCCTTTCGGCTCTGTCTCTCCTTTGGCCGTGGCGAAGCCTTCTTGGCTGTGGCACGATTCCCTTCTGTGACCATATTACCCGAATTTCGCCCTCTACACTCCAATTCTCACCTTGGCAACACTCTAGGTCCACCTACCCTTGTTTTAAGTGATCCTAATGGTGTTTATCTACCCTATTTACCTATCAATCTATCCATTACCATTATGTAACTCAGATGTCACTTCCTACTTGTTCCACTAACTCATACCAACAAATTCATAATTAAATGGTAGCAAGAACACATGCATTAGCAACAATTTACATCCCATGCACATTCCATAGATATTCCATTCAACAATAGCTTACCTCTAAGACATCATATATCTACAATTCCCATAAGGTGATCCATATCACAATTTCAGCAGAACTACATACATATATATAATGCTATAAGTTCATACATTGATATTCCACTATGATGTGCTCTAAATCCTTAACGGTTACATTTCAATCAAGAAAAATATAAACGCCTACACTTGGCAACATGATTACATGATGATGCTGTGTAAACTAATAACAAAAATTGCATCTATCCTACTCTACTCAGACCAAGTGTAGCTCCCCACACCCGGCCTCAGCTCATGGATGTTCATCCACTTGCTTACCCTTATCCTTACCCGAGGAACTTTCACCTGAAATATTAATCCCATAAAACAGGGTGAGATGTGAATCTCAGTAACCAAGGCAATTCCATCATATATTCCATATTAATTCACATACATGCATAATTTCACATAAACACCAGCAGTAGACCATTCACATCAGTAAATGAAATAATTAGGCTATCATGATTACTATCCCATACTAGCAATCACATTATCGCATGTTAAAGGCCATTAACACCGGAGAGGCCCGTCCACGGCACCTACTCCCTATTTAGCACAACC
The DNA here is from genome assembly GCA_026724425.1 of Erythrophleum ivorense. NCBI lineage: Eukaryota > Viridiplantae > Streptophyta > Magnoliopsida > Fabales > Fabaceae > Erythrophleum > Erythrophleum ivorense. The sequence continues at coordinate 42,383,036 of JAIUCV010000001.1, read as the reverse complement.
GGGGCTCAGTGCATCTAGGTTTGATCATAACCTGGTGCTTGATCGTAGCACATGCACGGGTGGCAGCCGCACCACAGTTCCACCATGGACTCACAAGGTCCAATCACAATTCAACAGATAGCCAACCAATTCATTCAACATTTCAAATCATTCATGTATAGCAAAATATGAAATTAACACAGATATATGCATAGAATTAATGTAAACCTAGTTACCTCACGTGTAGACACTTGCAATAATCACCAATGGTGCAGAAATCCCCCTATAACCATAACATCATATAATTACTACTCTAATTCATCATTAATGATCATAATCAGTACCCAAGGAATTTAAAATGCCAATGACTACCCAAGAATCATTTACCCAGCCACAACAAGTCCCAATTTCGGATTTAAGTTTCCTCCACCAGAAAACTCAATATTCCACCCAAAATCCTAAGCAAATTCGTACATAATTAATACCCATTTTATAAATTAGCTATGGAGGTCTCAAATTAACAATTAAAGCATCAAAATGGAGGGTTTAAACTCACCCAAGGTCAGCCCTAATCCCAACCTACGAATTTCATCAAGAAAACCCCCAAACACTTACATTTCAGATTTTAGGTAGGATGAAAATGCTCCAAATGAAAAACTAATCAGGCCAAATTAAAGAGAAAGATGAGGGGATTAAGTTGTATAACTATTACCTTGGCTAAATCTTGCTCTAAGTATGAAAAATGCAGAATTTTGGTCCCAAACCCTAGCCTCCTTCTCCACCTCCGATTTTGCCTCTTGAATCTTATGTTTCAGCAAGTGAGAAAGTGGCTGGGGTATTAGGGTTTGAGTTGGGTTTTAGTTGGGTCAAGTATGGGTCATGGGCTGCTCCAAGATCCATCTCCACTTGGGCTTCAGATTTTAGTTTATTGGGCCAGTTTTTAGAGTGTTGGGCTGCAAAATTTTACTGGGCCAGTTTTATGCATTTGGGTTGCTAAAGTTTAATTGAGTTTGGGCCAAGTTTGAGAAGCTCAAGAATGTGGGTCTGCACAAGGATTATTGGGCAACTTAGAAGAGTCTATACAAGATAAATCTTGGGCCTCCATCCCACTAAATTATGTTAGGTTTGCACATAATCCATTGGGCCCCCATTAACCTCTTCTCATGATCTATTAATTTAGGCCTAGATAGAATTTTTATCCCAATTAAATCTCAAACTCATATTAATAATTTATCTCTCTAAAGTCTCCATTCACTTAACTTGCCCAATGAGCCCATATTAATTACTCTTAATTAATTCTAATTCATGATTAACACCTTAATTAATTATGGGGTGTTACAATCAAGGTGGAAAATGTTGTCATCTATGGTTGTATACGTTAATAAATGATGTTAATAAATGATGTATGAATGAGAGTTAAAGCTGTATGTATGAATATGCACATTATGGTTATGTATTAGTAAGTTTTCATTATGGAAGTATGTGTATAATTGCATGTGGCATAGCCAGAATGAGAGGCATGGAGTTTAGGACTATTTGGGTAGCTCACACAAGTCCTAATTATGTTTTTGGACTTACCCAAGAGGTGTCAAACCCCAAGAAAAGCCATTTGGACATTTTGGTATCCTATATAGAGCAAAAGTTGACCATAATGAAACCCTGTGTCACTTTTTGTCCAAATGAGTTCTTCTTGATCTGGGATTTGGTATGCAATTAGAGGTTATTGAGAGCTTTTTTAAAAGCTAAAGAATAGAATTTTTAGAGGTCTACAGAATATTTGATGAATTTCCAAAGTTGGCAATTTTTTTTGTTTTGGTCATGTCACTGTTCATACTGGTCTGAAAATGAAATTTGTCACACAGGGCACAAATGATGTCCAATTGCCACAAAATTTTATACAGAGAAACTAGACATTCCCAGTGATTATGCCAACTGGAAGTACCTCATTTGAATGTCTAGAGAGGGAGATATGAATTTTCAAAGAAACTGTCCAATGTCAGGAATTCCAACCAACCTCTATTACTGTTTGATTAGATTTTGAGGTTTGGACATACTTGGACTGGTCTAGTGTTATTTTTTTCCTCTATATAACATCCAAATCTTTCTATATTGGCATCATTTGTATAGAGTTGATTTTTATGAAATTAATTAGACATTTTTGAAGTTGGCTACAAAAATCTGTGATAGCACCAGTTGATAGCCTAACCTCTGGACCATTTCGCATGTGAAATGTCCTGTGTGTTGGATGTTATCATCTGCACATATTTTTAGTATGAAGTAGACATCTGTAGCTTTCCAGACTAGCCAAGAATGCATGATTTTGATTTTTTTAGAATTAGTTATGATTTTCCAAAGTTGTGGCAAAAATGTGAAAAATCTAGCCAAAATTATGTATGTATATTTCATGCTTCCCTTCAAGTTCCTTGAGATGTAGGCCACATTTGATGATGCAAATGAGTTTTATTCATGTAATTAAATATGAGAATATGATGTATGAGCTCACATGATCCACGTGACACCAAATGAAATTTTCATACACGACGCAATGCAAATAAATGTATTATTTTAATGGATATTTCTCACTTCCTTCATTGGATGTATCATATGAGCATGCAAATGTGTATGAAATGAGTTAGAAATATAAGGTATTACACCATGTGGCCCACGGGACTCCGAATTAAAATTTTATGCATAGCACAATGCAAGAAAACTCATTATTTTATATGCCATTTTCTTATGATCCTTGAAAAGTGCGTGGCATGAGGCATAGAATTTTCATGAGAAAGGCTAGAAAGTTATGGTGTTATATCTCCTTTATACTTCCTCACGTGCTCAACCTTTATCACATTCTGCCCATAGCTTACCCATGCCCTACACGTGTTCTAGCCTCTCCCACGTCTTCTTGTTGTCGCCTACGTGGATCCTCTAATCACATAGCTCTTTTTCATCTTCTTCTATAGCCAAACGCGTAGCTTGTTCTGCACTTGTCTCTATGTGAGCTTCTTCTTCTTCAAAAACTAGAGACTGCATCCCTTGTTTCTACTCCACATGCTCTAGCCAGCCCCGAGGCTCTTTCTTCCTTCAAGCCAACTCATTCAGCTCATGTCTTCCTCGTGAGAATGTGTATGCACTAAATGCCCATCCTCCACATCCCTATGTGTGTATTGTGTATGCAAGTGAGTGTATGTGGCATGCTTACTATGTGGAAGAGTATATGGTATCCTATGAGTGGAGAAACCATGGCATTTGTGTGATGTGAGTGAGTGCATATGTGTTGTGTTTACGTGGAAGGGACAATGGCTAGCTGGAGAAGCAAGATTCTTCTATGTAGGATCACCCTTGCAGCTTCATGTATGTGAGTGAAATGAATGCATACAATTTCATGTGAATATGCGACATGGGAGAGAGCCTCCAGCTCATGTTTTCTCATGCAGCTACTCTTCTCTTTGCTAAATTAGTGTGCATGGATGAATGGGAGACTACATGAGTGCTAAAATGCAAGGTTGTGCATCCAATAGGTGTGTATAAGTGAATGAGTAAGGCACCCATTTTGAGCTGCCTTCCATGCAAATTTCCCTAAGTAAAAAAAAATAAAAACAAAAATAAAAATCAAAGCCCAAAATAAAATAAAATAAAATAAAACAAGATAAAATAAAATCATCATCTAAGAAAATGAAATAAAATAAAGTAAAATCATTAAAAATCCTAATTTATTCAACAAAATTCTAAAAAATGGAATTATTTTCAAAACTAAATAATATCCAATTTAAAGCTCCAAATATTATCAATTATTTATCAAAATGTCCAAATTAGTAGATACAAATAGATGAAAATTAGCAATTATCAACAACTTTCCTAACTAGCATGGGATGAAACAGAGCCGTTTGCTTACCTAAACAAGAGCTTAAACTTCTTCTCTCTCCCTTCCCTTAATGTCATGACAAGGCTGCTCAAAATTCTGAAAATGGAAGCTTGGAGAAGGTGATGACGTGTAATCTTACTAAGTAGCCTCTTTTACAATTTTTCAAAATGATCATTTTGCCCCTACTTTCTTGTTTGATCCGTTTAGGCTTATTTCACTTCTTTTTTTAGAATCATCTTTTCCATCATAAAATTTAGGTCCTCTAATTTATAAAATATCTTTGGTTTCATCCAAATTGGATTTAAAATCTTCCCAAACGAATTGGTTAAAGTTTAGGTCAATCGACACTCTAAAACATAAATTAGAGGGGTTTAAACCATTCTAGGGGTTTCTATGATTATCAAGTCCTCTAAGAACCCTAAGAAACTCATTTTTCTCATTTAAAAATCCCTCCTTTGAGTTTTCTTAAAAGTGTCCAAAATTATGAAAATACCACTGCATCTTCGTTAAATTTTGTCTGGTTATTCTGGCTCTTTTTTCAGGTTATGTCTGGCCTTGGATCCTTATTATTTGAGGTCTAAATTATTGCTCTAATTTTATTGGACCTCAAATCATTCTATCTAGTAGACTCCCTTTTATATTCGGTGCATTTCGTACATTTATAAAAAAATTGGACATTACGTTTCTTACCTTTACAAAGGAACTGGATGTTACAACATATATAATGGATGCATATTCATGTCAAAGAATGCATGCATGATATTCAAGCTATTTGTGAGCATACATAAAGCATTTTCCTTGTCACATAGACTTATATATGGCAAACATAAGCTCTCAAGGGCATTAGTCTAGCCCCACCCATCTTTCTTAGAACTTTTGGCTTTGCTTCACCTACTTTCAAGGGATTTTTGACTTAGTCTTACTCTTCTTGAGACTTTTGACTTTGCCTTACCCATTTCTAGGGACTTTTAGCTTATCATCACCCTTGCTAAGGGATTTTTGGCATAACTAAACCCATTCAATCCACTTTGTATACATAAACATATTTCAATAAGCATAATGGTATTATAGCTTGTAAGCAATAGCTAGAAACATTTCTCATGGTTCAAACATACACACAAGTATTCAAAGACAAATAAACATCTAAGCCATGCATGAGAGAAAGGTTATAGAGCTACCTTGAAACAAAATTCACACACTTTTCTCTTGATTATTCTTCCCCTCTCTCAACTGCACACTTGCAACTAGATGGAGCTTGATTCTTTTGACCTAAACACATAAAATGGGACACAATTGCATCATTGAAGCAAGTTCTAGCATCACATACACTCTATGTAAAGCTACTTTTTCATATGGCTTCATTATGGCTCCATACAAAACCTAATGAAGCAACTACTAGAATTCATGCTCTTAGCTCCATTTTCTCCTTCTATTTAGGTCTTTTTACTTCATTTAGACTCCTTGGAGTCATCATAATTTCATTCCCAAGAGCCTAGCTGTAAGTTGCTTCTTTAAGTCTCATTATGGAACCTGCACCTCCATCTCACAAACTAAAGCTTCTAAATTTTTTCTAAGGCTTTCTTTGATGTTCTCCTATCATATCTAGTCTCATTCTAGCCTTAGAAAAATTTAAAATAGTCTCTAGGTACTTGTTGGAGTTTAGGCCAAGACAATGCACACCTATGAGCACCCATGAACTTTTGCAACTTTTCTCTAGGGAGTTGGCATATGTGAGGCTTCTTAGGTGTCTTAAGAACCCATACACACTCTTAGACAATTAAAAATATCACTAGGAAGTTTTATACATATCAAGGTGCAATAAAATCCCTAGGTTTTAGTAACCTATTTTCTAATACTTGTTTTTGGAATTTCTTTGCATATACTTGTTTCTCACACTTAAAACCTAGTTTCATGCTTGGTCTTGGTCAGAATTCACTCCCTCCTAGGTGTTTTCTATATGTTCAAAAATCACCTCTTGAAGAACAACAAAATAGAAGCAACAAAAGCCATGATACATACCTTGATTCTTAGTGTTTTCAAGAGCTCTTCCACTTGCTGCAAGCTTCTCCTTCAAATTCTAACTTCCTCCCTTTGAACAAGACTCAAAATAGTCCTAAATCACACACCAAAACTATAGGAAAAGAGAGAAGAAGAAGGAGAACAAGTTTGCTAAAGGAAGGAGCATGAAAAACCAATGAGTTCTTACCTTTTGCCTAGACTTTTTCTTCTCCTTTTTCCCCTCCTCTTGTGCACCCTTCTTGGCTAAGTTTTCCTCTATTTTAGCTAGAAGTTAGGTCGATTAAAGTGAGGAGAAGAATGGGGCTTGACCTATATATAGCAAGGGATTCATTAAAGCTTTTTCAAAATGCTAATTTTGTCCTTCATCCTTAGTTTCTTCCTTTAAGGCTCATTTCAACTCCTTTTCAAGAACTATCTTTTCCATCATGAAATTTAGTCCTCTAGCTTATAAAATGCCTTTAGAATCACTCAATTTGGATCTAAAATCTTCCTGAATGAAAGGGTCAAAGTTTAGGTTAATCAACGTTCTAAAATGTATACCAAAGGAGTTTGAATCATTCTAGGGGTTCGTATAGTTTTTAGGGTCTCCAAGAACACCAAAAAACTCAAATTTATTTCTGTCATTTTAAAGGACTCTCTTTTATAATTGACTTATTTCTATTATTTTTATGAAAGCCAGGTGTTACATATCATATCTCATTCAATTTTCATCTAAATTGGACAAAATTAGTAGTGTTCTAAATCTTATGAAACAAGCTTTTCCGTCATATATGGCTTGCATGAATTAGGGTTCTATGATGAGAACACTAACCCTCGAAAGTTGGCTATTCTACCATAAATTTTTAGAAACTTTAAATCCCAAAATCTCCTTAATGGCTAATTCATTTCCTACCAAATTTCTACCTCAATATCCTTACTATATAAGCTACTTATGGTATAAAAATCATGGCCTAATATGGTCTTTGTTAGAATCTACAATTAAAAGGGTTCTAAAGTTCAATTATGGATTTTCATGTAATCCCTATTTTCTCTCTCTAAATGCACAAATAAAGCACAAAAAGTCATACATTTATCATAGGAACATAAAATCCAAGCAAACTTGGCTCTAATACCAATTAAGGAAGTAATCAATACTTACTTATAAAAGTAGACCTTACCAGATCTCTATCTCATGCAATTCTGATTAAAGTCACCAAATAGAACTTTAGTATTTTTCCCATAGCAAAATGCACCACAATAGTCAAAGAGGAAGTATGGAAGTTTTGCTCTCAAATCTATGTTTTATGAAAGGGAGTTTTATAAGAGTATCTCTTCAATTTTTTAGAGAGTCCAAGGGGAGGGGAAGTTGTCATGTATTTATTTGCACTACTTGCACAATAAAAATTTTTCTTAGAAATAAACTTCCATTAAAAAATACCAACCCATTTATTTGAATTTTAAAATTCAAATATAATCAATAATTAACAATTAATAATGAATAATAAAGAAATTATTAATTTTCTCTTTTAGGTTAATAGGTCAGGTCACAAGTTAACTCATTAAGAGTGGCCCATTTTCCAACAAAATAAGTTAATGATATGAATTATATTAACTTGCTATGTGTGATTAAATTTGGCTTTATTCTTTGTCAGTATGGTATGTATTGTTATGAGGAAGGGAGGTAATACGTGAGTATGGATTGTTATTAGCCATCAACTAAAGTAAGAAAGACCCTATGCAAATATAAGATTGCATTTGAAAAAAATGAATTCAAGCCACCCTTCCCACAAGGATACGGATTGTAATTGGGGGAACCAATCAGATCCAACAGCAATTGATACATAGCGTGTGTTATCAAATTCAATGCTAGCTAAAGGTTTTAAGAATTGCATTTTGACTTTTAGTTTTCAGGCCATATGCCTAAAACTAGTTTCAGTTAGTTGAAAACTTTGGAATTTGGAACCACTTATGCTTTTATGTCTTTAGAGACTGTGCTAACTATTAGGATTTTATCATTTTATCATGATCTATCATTATTTTTCCTAAAACCTTTTAGGTGATAACAAGGAGGCAATAGGAGAAGGGAGATAATATGATTACTTTAATAAGAGAAATAGGATGTTAATCTCTTTAGTTCATGTAAATATGTAGTTTGATCTAAATTATACAACTAGTATGTAAATAGTTTGAGAAGTTGTTAGTTTTGTTTTGTACTAGTTGTAAAAATGATAAACTATGGTGTATTTATGGTATGAATTAGTGGCTAGAAATTTTATGTTGTAATCTTAGAATATGTGATAATATATATACCAAATTTCATAGCAAAATGTTGAATATAGATAGATAGTTTAGAAAGGTTATAGCATTTTAATTTTGGTTCATATATCAAATGAATCCCTTTTCCTTTGAAATTGGGATACATTGTAGTTGAGATCCTTAGGGTGTAATTTGCATAGTTTCATAATTGTTCAAGTTGGTTTGCTAACTCAACTAAGGTCAAAATGATGAAGGCATATAATCTAAGTCAAACAAGATAGTAATGGAAATTAAATTAGTCAAAAGGCTAGATGAATGAATTTTTACTTGAAATTTTGCCACCATGTAGTTTGTAACACCTTAGTTTATATAGGTCTTTTACATAGCTTATAAAATGACATAACAAACTATTACCCAGTTGTATAGTTTCATACCTAGATTTTAAGAAAACTTCTTTTTTTCTTCAAACCTTTTCTCTTTTCTAATCCATAACATTTCAATTAAGCCCATGATTTAACAATCACATCTAAGGCTTATAATAGATCTTCAATACATTCATTATGACCTTAAACAAAGTAAAATAATTTTTTATAAAATCTAACAAAGTCTCCCTTTAAAATCTTGACTACCCTGACCAATAAATGGTCATAATTTCAACCCAACTCATGGACAATGCAAACATATATGGTATAATGATACCGAAAGTTAACATTAACCCAACATCACATGCTATGACATCTACAATACTACCCCTTTAACTTTGCATACAAGGATGTGGGATATGATACTTGGGCAATATCACATTTACAAATCATAAGCTAATGGCTCATAATAATAAATTATACATCCTACAACACTTTAAATATTTCATAACTAAAAATACAATAAACTTGAACTCCATAAGCTAATAGCCTTGAATTCCCTTGGCTTGCCCTTGCAATTCATTCCTTTAGTACCTGGCATGGGTTAGTGGGAATAACAAGTGAGATTCCAGGGAGAATCTCTATAGCAATACTTAAATTTACACCAACTATATGCATATGAGCATTCAAGCAAGAAAAGTGCAAGCATGTAACTCTTCAAGCATTGAAACTATCATAAAAAGTCTTACTTGAACTCATACTTTCTCTATTATAGCCATGATAAACTCAACCCCGCTTAGGCTCTTTCTGATGGGCTTTGGGAGAACTACTGCATTCATTCCTTATGCCCTTATTATTGCAGCCTTTAGCCATCAAACATAGCATGTGAAACATAACATGCAACTAGTTCAACATATCAGAAAACATGTTAATATAGCAACTAATACACATAATGCCTATCAAGCTCAACAATCAAATGCATATAACGATAGGAAGAGTAAGCTACCTGAAATATGCCTAACCTAATGCCCATAACACTTATTCAAATTTAGTCATCTCACTAGCTTTGATTCAACCTCACTACTTTCATATGGAATGGTCTTACTAACTTGGCCAAAAACATCAAATTATGCAAGATAATGGTAAACCTTTACTCAGCTAGTCTTAAATCATCAATATAAAGTGATGAACTTAATTTATAACCTCTTTTACTGTAATATCTGATTCTTTGAAAATGAGAGAAAACGTGAGAAATGTAACGTATGGTTTTTCCGTAAACGAATGAAATTCACCGGATACAAAAGCAAGTCCCCCGAAATGAATAGTCAAGGTCCCAAAAAAATTTATGTAGCATTCTAGACTCCTAAAAATGAGAATTCTAGGCTCAGATAGAATGAAAAATAAAGCTAGAATGAATAAACGAATTTGAACGAAAGGTTGATGAAACGTAAGGGCATTTTCATCATTTTGAGAAAATTTTGGAATTCTCATAGGAGGGCTTTTTAAATAAAATTTTTAAGTTTTCCAAAGTTCTCAGAGGCCCTGAAAACCACAGGAAGTCTCGAGACAGCTAAAGCCTCTCCTGTGGATGTTTTCCAACAACAGTGAGTCCAAACTTTGACAGATTTGTTCAAGAAGGTTTTAGCTTCGATTTGAGTGATTCCAAAGATATTTTATTAATTGGGAACCTATATTTCGTAATGAAAAATACATTTCTCAAAAAGGATCTAAAATGAATTAGAAACAAAAATGTCAAGAACAAAGGCCAAAATTAAAATTTTTGAAAAATGAAAGCTTCTTGAAACCTCCTTATATTTCGCCCTTCTTCTCCCCTCTTCTAGATAGACATAATTCTGCCCCAAAACTAGAGAAGAGAGATAGCTCCTAGGCACACCAAGAGAAGAGGCTTTGGAGGGAGAAAAGGCAAGGAAAAAGTAGGAATTTTTATGGAATTTTAAGCTCTTTCTTTAGCAATATGTTTCTCCTCCTTTTCCCCTTCCTCCCTATGGTTTTTTTAAAATTTTTGGTGTTGTTTTGAGGGTAGAACAAAGGGAAAAATTTTGATTTGAAGAGAGGAGGGCAAGGTGTAATGCTCAGTTTTCATTAAACGACGGAAATAGGCACGTTTTCAAAGCAAGTCTCTCGAAATGAATTAGTTAAGGTCTCAAAAAATTTGAATAATATTCTAGACTCCTAAAAATGAGAATTCTAGGCTCAGATGAAAGGAAAAATGGAGCTAGAATGAAGAAGCAAATTTTGACAGAAAACTTACGAAACGTCATGGCATTTTCGTAATTTTGAGTAATTTTTGGAGTTTACACAGAAGGGCTTTTTAAATGAAATTTTTAAGACTTCCAGGATTCTCAGAGGCCCTGAAAACTATGGGAAGCCCCGAGACAGTTAAATCCCCTCCGGTGAACATTTTCTAGCATTAGTGTACTTGAACTTTGACGAATTCATTCAAAAAGGTTTTAGCTCCGATTTGAATGATTCCAAAGGCATTTTACTAAATTGAGAACTTAAATTTTATAATGGATAAGATAGTTCTAAAAGATGAGCTAAAACAAAGTAGAAACAAAAATGCCAAGAACAACGGGTAAAACTAGAATTTTTGAAAAAGTGTTTCCTTCTCCCACCTATATATAAGTGGCGCCCTACCTCCTCACTCATTTAGACACAATTGTTTTTGCCCTAATTCAGAGGAGAGAGCTAGGGTTTAGGTGCACCAAAGGGAGAGAAGAAGAAGGAGAAATCAAGACAAAAAGGTATGGATTCTTGGTAGTTTTCTATGCTTTCTTCCTTCCAAACCTCTTCTCCTTCATTCTCCTTTGTTTCCTATGATTAAAATAAAATTTATAAATCTATTTTAATGGAGAAATTAAGGGAAAATTTTGTATTTAAAGAGAGGAGTTTGAAGAAGACAAGATTCAAGTGAGAAAAGCAAGAAAACAAGGTAATTTCTTCTTCTATGGTTGCTACCCCTTCCTCCTCTTCCTTTACCATTTCGCCCCACTTAAGAAACCCTAGGAGGGTTTGATTTTTAGGCAGAACCAAGGGTGATTCTTAGGAAAAATGGTATGGAGATTAAGAATATGCAAAGAGAATTAATAACAAACATAGAATTTCAAGATGCAATTTCTAGGGTTTCAAGTGTTCGTTCCAAAATCTGATTTGATCTCTTAATTCCTATGCCTAAATAAGTGTTTGAATGAGTTCTTAAGATCCATAGAAGTCTCCCCATGTGCTTCCTCCATTAAGAAAACAAAGCAAATTCTATGGAAGCCAAAACCCTCCCTTGTCTTGGCCTAGATGGGTTTGTGTACCTAGGGAGACTTTTAAATTTTTCTAAACCCATTTTTGAGTCATATATGATGAATGAATATGAGGGGAAGCCTTGGGAAAAAATTTTGAAGCCATAAAAAGTGAGATGGTGCTTTATGTTCTATAATATGACCTAAAGAAGTAACACGTAGTTAGGCTCTTTATTTTAATTGTGTGATGACTCCAAGAGGCTTAAAAGGAGTCAAGAATCATATTTAAAAGGAAAAAATGGAACCTAGAATTTATTTGATGGGTGTTGCTTCATTACGTGCATTTTTAGAACTATAAAGGGGTTTATAGGTCAAGCTAGAGTTTAAGCAAGTTGGGTGGCCTTAGAATTTATTTCATGAACCTAATTAGCTTTCATAAATTGTGTTTAGGCCAAGAGAAATTATTCCTACACCACTGTGTCTAAGGTCAAGAAAGGAAGCATTGATTCAAGGAGAAAAGTGTGCATTTGCTTCCAAGGTAGCTCACCCTCCTTCTCTCATGCATGATTGATTGTTTTACTTGTCTTTGAATATGTGTATGTGTATTTCAAGCCATGAAAAATATTCTAGCATAAGCTCTTACTCTATGGTGCCATGATGATGCATTGTGTTTTTCAAATAATGTTTATGATGCTTGTTTTGGTTTGCTTGAGTGTGGTGAGGCTAAGAACCCTTAGCCATGGTGAAGATGATCCAAGAACCCTTAAGATAGGTTAAGATAAAGCAAAGAGTCTCCAAAAGTGAGGTTGACTCCCAAAAGCAAGGTTGAGTCCAAGAATCTCTTAAAGAATGGGTGAGACAAGTCCAAAATCCATAAGTAAATGGGTGGGGCCAATCCACTTGCTTGGCAAGCCTTTGTATGCTATGTATGACTTGCTCAAGTGTTGAAATTTCTTCTTGAATGATTGCACATATCTATATTCCATGCATGTATTTGTAAGACTTGTAATTCTTTTATGTATGATTGAATGGGAGATGAGCTATTGGGATTCTTTGAATCTCATCCCCTCCTCTCTAATGATCTAACATACTAGGTGGACCAAGTGGACAAGGTAATGGAAGCCAACCACCTTGAAGATGAGAGCATGACATTCAAGAGCATGATTTTTGCTTCTTTAAGGCCACACAAGTAGCAAATGTTGTAATCTAATGTTGTGTATGACCAATGACCTTATAAACATATGTAATTATACTAGTGTATCATGTATGAATGAGAGTTAAAGTTATATGTATGGATATGCACATTTTGATTATATATTGGCAAGTTTTCATTATGGAAGTATGTGTATAAATGGAAGTGGAATAGCCAAAATAAGATGCATGAGATTTGGGACCCTTTGGGCAGCTCACACAAGTCCTAATTATACTTTTAGACTTGCCCAAGAAGTGACAGACCCCAAGAAAAGCCATTTGGACATTTTGGTATCTTGTATGGATCAAGAATTAATCATTTTAGAACCCTATGTCACTTTTTGTCCAAATGAGCTTTTCTTAATCTGAGATTTGGCATGCAATTATAGCTTGTTAAGGGCTTTTTGGAAAGCTAAAGAACAAAATTTTTTGAGGTCTAGAGAATATTTGATAAATTTCTAAAGTTGGCAAAAATTTTGATTTGGGTCTGATGCACTATTCACTTAGTTCAAAAATGTCCAATTGCCAAAAAATTTTATACAAAGAAACTAGACATTCCCAGTGAGTTGTGCCAACTAAAAACACCTCATTTGGAGGTCTAAAGAGGGAGATATAAAGCTTTAAAGATTTTGTCCAGTATCAGGCACTCCAATTGACCTCAGGTACTGTTTGATTAGGTTTCATGGTCTGGGCGTGCCTGAACTGGTCTAAAGTTATTTTTCTCCTCTAGCTCACATCCATAGCTTTCCATATTAGTATCATTTGCATGGATTGAATTTTGGTGGAATTCATTGACATTTTTTAAGTTTCTTGCAGAAACCTGTGATAGCACTAGTAGATAGCCAGACCTCTGGACCATTTCAAATGTCAAACATCTTCTATGTTGCGATTCATGGTCTATAAATATTTTTAGCATAAATTAAACATGTGTAGCTTTCTAAAATGACCAAGAATGTATGATTTTGATTTTTTTAGAATTAGTTATGATTTGCCAAAGTTTGTGACAGAAATGAGAAAAATCTTAGCCGAAAATGCATATATGTATTTTATGCTTCCTTTTGGTTTCCACGAGATGTAGGCCACTTTTGGTAATGTAAATGAGTTGTATTCATATAATTAAATATGAGAATGTAATGTATGAGCTCACATGGTCCATATGACACCGAATAAAATTTTTCTACGCAACATAATGCTAAATAATACATTATTTTAATGCCATTTTTCCATTCCTTTTATGTAATTCATGATGTGAGACTTAAAAATGATAGGAAGAAAGCTAGAAATTATGGTGTTACACAAGGAAAGTGAGAAACAAGCAAGAAGAAGCAAGGTAAAATCTCACTCTTATGGGAGCTATTTCTTCCCCCTTCTTCTCCCTATTTCACCCCATGTATGTAGCTGCAAGAGGGCTTGAATTTTGGATAGAACCAAGGATGAATTCTAAGAATTTAAAGGAGGAGAATAAGAATATGCAAAGAAATTCAAGTAAAAGACATTGATTTTTAAGATAACAAACCTAAGGTTTCATGAAGTCCCTTGAAAATATGATTTGATGTAATTGTTTCTAGGCCTAAATGAGTGTTTGGATGAGCTCGTGAGATCCTTGGAAAGCTCCTCATGTGCATCTTCCATCAAGAAAACAAAGCAACCTCACTTGGTGTCTCCTCGGTCTATAGCCACGGCCTAGGGAGTTTGGAGCACCAAGAGGAAATTTTAAATTGTTCTAAGCTTAGTTTTGAGTTATGTATGATGGAAAAGGATGATAGACGTGTTACACATGATGGTTTTCTAAATCATTATTCTTTTGTACTTAGAGGGGAACCTATAACCCTCCTTCCTATGTCACCAAAGCAAGTGTTAGAAGATCAAATCAAGAGAGAGAAGAAAAGAGAAAGTGAGTGTGTAAAAGTGTCTGAAAAAGAGGAGAGTAAAATTGAGAAAAGAAAAGAGGGCAAGCCAAGAGAAGAGAGAGGAAAAGGAGAGAGAGCTAAAGGTAAAAGAGAGAAAGAGGGAGAAAGAGAGAAAAGTTTGTTAGTAGCAAGAAAGAGTGAGATCAAACAAGCTTTGTTTTCTCAACAAAACCTCCTAATAGTTATCTATAAAGAGGCTATGTTGAATACTAACGACTTAACCTCTACTTTGCCTAGTCTTGTTATATCTCTTTTGCAGGAATATGGAGATGTCTTTCCCGAAGAGGTACCACCTGGGTTGCCACCAATTAGAGGGATAGAACATCAAATTGACTTTATACCTGGAGCACCTTTGCCCAATCGTCCAGCTTACCGAGCTAATCCTGAAGAGACCAAGGAGATTCAAAGACAAGTGCAAGAGCTGCTGGAAAAGGGATATGTGAGGGAGAGCCTTAGCCCATGTGCAGTACCAGTGTTGCTCGTGCCTAAAAAGGATGGCATATGGAGAATGTACATTGATTGTCGAGCCATCAATAATATAACGGTAAGATATCGTCATCCTATCCCTAGGTTAGATGATATGCTTGATGAATTAAATGGCTCCACTATCTTCTCTAAAATTGATTTAAAAAGTGGCTACCATCAAATTAGGATGAAAGAAGGAGATGAATGGAAAACTGGATTTAAGACTAAACATGGACTTTATGAATGGTTAGTTATGCCTTTTGGTCTCACTAATGCACCTAGCACATTTATGAGGTTGATGAATCATGTCTTGCGTGCATTCATAGGTAAATTTGTGGTAGTTTACTTTGATGATATCCTTGTGTACAGTAGGACTTTGCATGAGCATGTAGATCACTTGAGACAAGTCCTAGAGGTTTTAAGAAAAGAACGATTGTTTGGCAATTTGAATAAGTGTGATTTTTGCACCAATAAAGTTGTTTTTCTTGGTTTTGTTGTGAGTGCTGAGGGCGTTGAGGTTGATGAAGAGAAAATCAAAGCCATTCAAGATTGGCCTACCCCTACCACCATCGGACAAGTGAGGAGCTTCCATGGACTTGCAAGCTTTTATAGGAGATTTGTGAGGGACTTCAGCTCACTGGCAGCTCCTTTGAATGAGTTGACAAAGAAGAATGTTCCATTCAAGTGGGGAGAAGCTCAAGAGAAAGCCTTCCAAACCATCAATGAGAGGCTCATACATGCACCTTTATTAGTCCTTCCAGATTTTGGTAAGATTTTTGAGGTTGAATGTGATGCTAGTGGAATTGGCATAGGAGGTGTACTCATGCAAGAAGGTAAGCCCATTGCATATTTTAGCGAAAAGCTAAGTGGTCCTACTCTTAACTATCCTACATATGATAAGGAGCTATATGCTTTAGTTAGAGTGTTGGAAACTTGGCAACATTATTTGTGGCCTAAAGAATTTGTCATACATTCTGACCATGAGGCTCTAAAACATATTAAGAGCCAAAACAAATTGAATCGAAGACATGCTAGTTGGGTTGAATTCATTGAATCTTTCCCATATGTGATTAAGTATAAGAAAGGTAAGGAGAATATTGTTGCTGATACACTTTCACGTAGGTATGTTCTTCTTTCCATATTAGACTCTAAGGTTCTTGGTTTTGAGTTCATCAAGGAATTATATACAAATGATGTTGATTTTGGTGAAGCTTTTAACTATTGCAAGCCTGGAGTTGGTTGGGACAAATTTTACTTGCATCAAGGATTCTTGTTTCGTGTTGATAAGTTTTGCATTCCTAATTGTTCTCTGCGTATGTTATTGATGAAGGAAGCACATTCAGGAGGTTTAATGGGACACTTTGGCATTGTTAAAACATTTGATATCTTGAATGAGCATTTTTATTGGCCTAAGATGCGTAGTGATGTTCAAAAGTTTGTGGGGAGATGCGTTGTATGTCATAAAGCAAAATCTAAATTAAATCCCCATGGACTGTATACTCCCCTCCCTATTCCTAGTGTATCTTGGGAAGATGTTTCCATGGATTTTATTGTGGAATTACCTAGGTCTAAGAGGGGGAGGGACTCTATTTTTGTTGTTGTGGACAGGTTTTCTAAAATGGCACACTTCATTGCATGTCATAAGGTTGATGATGCTTCTAATATTGCTAATTTGTTCTTTCAGGAAGTTGTGAGGTTTCATGGGATTCCGAGGACTATAGTGTCAGATCGTGATGCTAAGTTTCTAAGCTATTTTTGGAAGACTTTGTGGAGCAAGTTTGGAACTAAATTGTTATTCTCTACTACTTGTCATCCGCAAACTGATGGACAAACTGAAGTTGTTAATAGGACACTATCTTCTTTGTTACGAACTGTGGTTAAAAAGAACCTGAAGAATTGGGAGGAGTGTCTCCCACATGTCGAGTTTGCATACAATAGGGCTGTTCATTCCACTACTAAATATTCACCATTTGAGATTGTATATGGTTTTAATCCTCTTGCACCCATTGACTTAGCTCCTTTGCCTTTTCAGGAAAGAATCAATATGGATGGACAGAAACGTGCTGAGTTTGTTAAGCAAATCCATGAGAAAGCAAAACAAAACATTGAGAGGATGACTCAACAATATGTAGAACGTACTAATAAGGGACGAAAGAGGGTTATCTTTGAACCAGGAGATTTGGTTTGGTTGCACCTTAGAAAAGAGAGGTTTCCTGACAAAAGAAAGTCTAAACTTATGCCTCGCGGAGATGGGCCTTTCCGCGTGCTAGAGAGAATTAATGATAATGCCTACAAGATAGATTTACCAGGTGAGTATGGTGTAAGTGCTACTTTTAATGTTTCTGACCTTTCCCCTTATTTTGGTGCAGACTTTGAAGAGTCGAGGATGACTCCTTTTCAAGAGGGGGAGGATGATATGAACCAGACTCATGTGGGGAAGGATGCTCGTGTGGAGAAGGACTTGATTATAGATGGCCCAATGACAAGAGGAAGAGTTAAGCGTCTACAAAGAGCAATTGGGCTTCAATTTGCTGAATTAGAAGCCCATAATGTTAGTGTATGCATTGAGGAAGCAAATGGAGCCTTAATCATGCTTATTCAAGTCCAGGTTGATGCTTAAAGAGCCCATTGAAGATAGAGGACGTGAATAGTACTCCAAATGCAAGATGTCCAGCCCATTAGTATTAATTAGTTTCTATTAGGCTGATTATCTATCCTTTTCTGTTTTTAAAATGATTTGATTTTGTATCCCTATTTTTTAGATCTTTCAGTTAGGATTATGTAGTTAGTTTCCTACTTTTCCTCCAGTAGATAGGTTTGAGCTACACTATAAATATATGTATTCTGCCTTCATTTGAATCAGATTGGAAGTAGTAGAATTATTGAGTGTTTCTCTAATTGTGAGAATCTTATCTTTTCTTTGCTCTTGTGAAACCTTTGTCTTGTCAACCTATCTTTAGGTTGGTGATTCAAGTTCGCAAAAGCCCCCAATTCGTGCTTCGATCCAAGTGCGTCGTTGTGTGGATTGGTTTACTGTGTTCGTGGTTAGACGCATTGTCTAAATAGCAGGTCAACGTTCTTATAACGTTGGTTGGCTATTTGCTTCCGTCGGGTCTCGAACCATCATCTATCCATCAACCTACGTCGTGAAGATTGGGGCACCCCTTGATTTCGCATCATTTGGTATCAGAGCTTCGGTTTACACGGTAGGTTGTCTATCATACATTCATCATCCACCATTCTACTTCTTTTTTAGCCTCCATATTTTTTTTTCCATATCCATTCATTGCTACCTTTTATTATAAAAAAAAATACTAAATTTTCTACCTTCCCTTGTTTCCAGATTTGATCCTTAGTGTACAAGATTTGGTTTTTTATGCTACAAGAGCCATTCATTTTGTAATCTGGAAAACTTTTGTTCTGGACGTGTTATTTTCCCTTATCTGTTCAACCCCTTTTCTTTTGAGATTTTGGACGATTAATAGGTCAATCCTAAGTTTCAGAATCTCAACTTTCATTTCATTTTAGAATCATCAAATTCGGAGTTCTCCAGAAGAAGTTATTGTCATTTTTAGTGGTAACGTTTTCTGATCTGTTTCTTATTGTGTGATCTTGTGATTCTCTTTCATCTGATCCAAAAAAAAAAAAAGAGGCAAAAAAAAAAGGAAAAGGAAAAGGAATAGAAAAGAAAGGCAAAAAAAAAAAAAGGTTAGCCAAAAAAAAAAGTGAAAAAAAAAACGAAAAAAAAAATTGTGATCAGATTTCTTTCATTTGTGATCAGCATTGTTTCCTTTTCCATTTGTTTCCTTCTTTTATCTTGTGATTGTGGACTTTCCTATTGTGACTTCAACTTGTTTCCTATTCCTTTGCTTTGAACTTTCCTAATCTAACCCTCCATTGATTTCTCATATCTTGGGTTTTTAGAATCATTGTAATTTGGCTCTTTGGTATTTTAAACTTGATTTTGCATTGCTAAGTGGTTAAATCTTCCCTTTTTCATATTGGAACCCTAGCCTAACCAAACCCTAACCTTACTTGTAACTTGTATGCGCCAATCACAACTTTTCATACCATCCACCAGCACATACTTTGGTGAACCGAGAATTGGCAGTCCTTGATCACTTGACAAGGTCTTAGGTAACATAAGAGCTTGGGATTTGATATTGAGAGGTAAAAGGCAAGAGTGGATAAGATCATTGTAGAAAAAGCCAATAAGAGAGAGTAAACACGAGTGTGAGTGTTATATCTCAATTGAGTGAAACACGTGAGGAAATATTTGTGAGGTCCTATATACTTGTGTTTCTTTTTCACTAACATGGCAGATAATCGAGAAAAAGGAGTAGCACATGAAAGTGATAATGATGATCACAATTCATTTGGAGTAGCGCCTTTGCAAATGAAAGCTCTAGTGGGTCATTTTGAAAGGATGCTTGATAAGAAGTTGGAAGGACTCCATGAACGCTTAGATCGAGTGGAGAGTAGAACCTCTAGCCAAAGGACTACTACTCAAGCTAACCAAAGACAAGCTCATGCTGCACACCCACAACACCGTGAATATGCGGAAGACATGGAGAGCCATGATGAAGATTATGAAGGAGAGGAGACTCAGCCAAGAAGAAGGCCACTCAACATACAAAGAAGATCACTGAGGAGGCCTAGAGATGAAGAAGAAGGCCTTGGAGGAGTCAAAGTCAAAATTCCTTCCTTTCAAGGCAAGAGTGATCCAGAAACATACATGGAGTGGGAGATGCGTGTAGAGCAAATCTTTTCATGCCATAACTACTCTGAGGGTAAGAAGGTCAAAATTGCTGCTCTTGAGTTTACTGATTATGCTCTTATTTGGTGGGACCAGATGCAAAAGGAGAGGATTAGATATGGAGAGCACCTCATCTCAACATGGGAAGAGATGAAGGCTATCATGAGGAGACAATTCATTCCATCCTATTTTCGAAGGGAACTTCACAATAAGCTTCAACGCCTCACTCAAGGATCCAAGAGTGTGGATGAGTACTACAAGGAAATGCAAATAGCCATGATTAGAGCTAATGTAGAGGAGGATCCAGAAGCAACAATGGCTCGTTTCTTAGATGGGCTTAATCGTGACATAGCCGATGTTGTGGAGATGTACCATTATGTTGAGATTCATGACTTGGTCCACCAAGCTGCCAAGGTGGAAAAACAACTCAAAAGGAAGAATATTGCAAGGAAGAGCTCCAGTTCAACTTCTTTCAACTCATGGAGGAACAACCCAAAGAAAGATATTCCCTCTACTTCAAATTCAAAGGGAAATGAAATAAAGAAAGAAGAAAAGCTGGCTGCACCACCCAAGAAGGTTCAAAGTGGGCCTAATCCTTCAAGAAATCGAGACATAATATGCTTCAAGTGCCAAGGGAGAGGACACATCTCTAGTGAATGTCCTAACAAGCGAACCATGAATATCAACAACCTTGGTGAGTGGGAAACTGAAGGAGAAACAACAGAGGAAGAAGAAGAGCTATTCATGGAACATGAAGATGGAGAGTATGCAGAAGAAGGAGAACTCCTTGTAACTAGGAGAGCCCTTAGTGCCCAGATGATGGCAGACGAAGATAAACAAAGAGAGAACTTATTCCATACTCGTTGCCAAATCCAAGGAAAGATATGTGGTGTGATTATAGACGGAGGAAGTTGCTGCAATGTGGCAAGCACTGAGCTAGTGGAGAAGTTGAATTTGTCTACTTTCAAGCATCAACGGCCTTACAAACTCCAATGGCTCAATGAATGTGGAGAATTGAGAGTAACCAAGCAAGTTAAGGTAATGTTTTCAATTGGCAAGTATAAGGATGAAGTGCTTTGTGATGTTGTACCAATGAAAGCATGTCATATTTTGTTAGGTAGGCCTTGGCAGTATGATAGACGTGTTACACATGATGGTTTTCTAAATCATTATTCTTTTGTACTTAGAGGGGAACCTATAACCCTCCTTCCTATGTCACCAAAGCAAGTGTTAGAAGATCAAATCAAGAGAGAGAAGAAAAGAGAAAGTGAGTGTGTAAAAGTGTCTGAAAAAGAGGAGAGTAAAATTGAGAAAAGAAAAGAGGGCAAGCCAAGAGAAGAGAGAGGAAAAGGAGAGAGAGCTAAAGGTAAAAGAGAGGAAGAGGGAGAAAGAGAGAAAAGTTTGTTAGTAGCAAGAAAGAGTGAGATCAAACAAGCTTTGTTTTCTCAACAAAACCTCCTAATAGTTATCTATAAAGAGGCTATGTTGAATACTAACGACTTAACCTCTACTTTGCCTAGTCTTGTTATATCTCTTTTGCAGGAATATGGAGATGTCTTTCCCGAAGAGGTACCACCTGGGTTGCCACCAATTAGAGGGATAGAACATCAAATTGACTTTATACCTGGAGCACCTTTGCCCAATCATCCAGCTTACCGAGCTAATCCTGAAGAGACCAAGGAGATTCAAAGACAAGTGCAAGAGCTGCTGGAAAAGGGATATGTGAGGGAGAGCCTTAGCCCATGTGCAGTACCAGTGTTGCTCGTGCCTAAAAAGGATGGCATATGGAGAATGTACATTGATTGTCGAGCCATCAATAATATAACGGTAAGATATCGTCATCCTATCCCTAGGTTAGATGATATGCTTGATGAATTAAATGGCTCCACTATCTTCTCTAAAATTGATTTAAAAAGTGGCTACCATCAAATTAGGATGAAAGAAGGAGATGAATGGAAAACTGGATTTAAGACTAAACATGGACTTTATGAATGGTTAGTTATGCCTTTTGGTCTCACTAATGCACCTAGCACATTTATGAGGTTGATGAATCATGTCTTGCGTGCATTCATAGGTAAATTTGTGGTAGTTTACTTTGATGATATCCTTGTGTACAGTAGGACTTTGCATGAGCATGTAGATCACTTGAGACAAGTCCTAGAGGTTTTAAGAAAAGAACGATTGTTTGGCAATTTGAATAAGTGTGATTTTTGCACCAATAAAGTTGTTTTTCTTGGTTTTGTTGTGAGTGCTGAGGGCGTTGAGGTTGATGAAGAGAAAATCAAAGCCATTCAAGATTGGCCTACCCCTACCACCATCGGACAAGTGAGGAGCTTCCATGGACTTGCAAGCTTTTATAGGAGATTTGTGAGGGACTTCAGCTCACTGGCAGCTCCTTTGAATGAGTTGACAAAGAAGAATGTTCCATTCAAGTGGGGAGAAGCTCAAGAGAAAGCCTTCCAAACCATCAATGAGAGGCTCATACATGCACCTTTATTAGTCCTTCCAGATTTTGGTAAGATTTTTGAGGTTGAATGTGATGCTAGTGGAATTGGCATAGGAGGTGTACTCATGCAAGAAGGTAAGCCCATTGCATATTTTAGCGAAAAGCTAAGTGGTCCTACTCTTAACTATCCTACATATGATAAGGAGCTATATGCTTTAGTTAGAGTGTTGGAAACTTGGCAACATTATTTGTGGCCTAAAGAATTTGTCATACATTCTGACCATGAGGCTCTAAAACATATTAAGAGCCAAAACAAATTGAATCGAAGACATGCTAGTTGGGTTGAATTCATTGAATCTTTCCCATATGTGATTAAGTATAAGAAAGGTAAGGAGAATATTGTTGCTGATACACTTTCACGTAGGTATGTTCTTCTTTCCATATTAGACTCTAAGGTTCTTGGTTTTGAGTTCATCAAGGAATTATATACAAATGATGTTGATTTTGGTGAAGCTTTTAACTATTGCAAGCCTGGAGTTGGTTGGGACAAATTTTACTTGCATCAAGGATTCTTGTTTCGTGTTGATAAGTTTTGCATTCCTAATTGTTCTCTGCGTATGTTATTGATGAAGGAAGCACATTCAGGAGGTTTAATGGGACACTTTGGCATTGTTAAAACATTTGATATCTTGAATGAGCATTTTTATTGGCCTAAGATGCGTAGTGATGTTCAAAAGTTTGTGGGGAGATGCGTTGTATGTCATAAAGCAAAATCTAAATTAAATCCCCATGGACTGTATACTCCCCTCCCTATTCCTAGTGTATCTTGGGAAGATGTTTCCATGGATTTTATTGTGGAATTACCTAGGTCTAAGAGGGGGAGGGACTCTATTTTTGTTGTTGTGGACAGGTTTTCTAAAATGGCACACTTCATTGCATGTCATAAGGTTGAT
Source organism: Erythrophleum ivorense (assembly GCA_026724425.1). NCBI lineage: Eukaryota > Viridiplantae > Streptophyta > Magnoliopsida > Fabales > Fabaceae > Erythrophleum > Erythrophleum ivorense. The sequence goes on along the minus strand of JAIUCV010000001.1, from coordinate 42,359,607 downwards.
GATGCTTCTAATATTGCTAATTTGTTCTTTCAGGAAGTTGTGAGGTTTCATGGGATTCCGAGGACTATAGTGTCAGATCGTGATGCTAAGTTTCTAAGCTATTTTTGGAAGACTTTGTGGAGCAAGTTTGGAACTAAATTGTTATTCTCTACTACTTCTCATCCGCAAACTGATGGACAAACTGAAGTTGTTAATAGGACACTATCTTCTTTGTTACGAACTGTGGTTAAAAAGAACCTGAAGAATTGGGAGGAGTGTCTCCCACATGTCGAGTTTGCATACAATAGGGCTGTTCATTCCACTACTAAATATTCACCATTTGAGATTGTATATGGTTTTAATCCTCTTGCACCCATTGACTTAGCTCCTTTGCCTTTGCAGGAAAGAATCAATATGGATGGACAGAAACGTGCTGAGTTTGTTAAGCAAATCCATGAGAAAGCAAAACAAAACATTGAGAGGATGACTCAACAATATGTAGAACGTACTAATAAGGGACGAAAGAGGGTTATCTTTGAACCAGGAGATTTGGTTTGGTTGCACCTTAGAAAAGAGAGGTTTCCTGACAAAAGAAAGTCTAAACTTATGCCTCGCGGAGATGGGCCTTTCCGCGTGCTAGAGAGAATTAATGATAATGCCTACAAGATAGATTTACCAGGTGAGTATGGTGTAAGTGCTACTTTTAATGTTTCTGACCTTTCCCCTTATTTTGGTGCAGACTTTGAAGAGTCGAGGACGACTCCTTTTCAAGAGGGGGAGGATGATATGAACCAGACTCATGTGGGGAAGGATGCTCGTGTGGAGAAGGACTTGATGATAGATGGCCCAATGACAAGAGGAAGAGTTAAGCGTCTACAAAGAGCAATTGGGCTTCAATTTGCTGAATTAGAAGCCCATAATGTTAGTGTATGCATTGAGGAAGCAAATGGAGCCTTAATCATGCTTATTCAAGTCCAGGTTGATGCTTAAAGAGCCCATTGAAGATAGAGGACGTGAATAGTACTCCAAATGCAAGATGTCCAGCCCATTAGTATTAATTAGTTTCTATTAGGCTGATTATCTATCCTTTTCTGTTTTTAAAATGATTTGATTTTGTATCCCTATTTTTTAGATCTTTCAGTTAGGATTATGTAGTTAGTTTCCTACTTTTCCTCCAGTAGATAGGTTTGAGCTACACTATAAATATATGTATTCTGCCTTTATTTGAATCAGATTGGAAGTAGTAGAATTATTGAGTGTTTCTCTAATTGTGAGAATCTTATCTTTTCTTTGCTCTTGTGAAACCTTTATCTTGTCAACCTATCTTTAGGTTGGTGATTCAAGTTCGCAAAAGCCCCCAATTCGTGCTTCGATCCAAGTGCGTCGTTGTGTGGATTGGTTTACTGTGTTCGTGGTTAGACGCATTGTCTAAATAGCAGGTCAACGTTCTTATAACGTTGGTTGGCTATTTGCTTCCGTCGGGTCTCAAACCATCATCTATCCATCAACCTACGTCGTGAAGATTGGGGCACCCCTTGATTTCGCATCAAAAAATATTATAGTATGATTTCATATGCCATGATACCACAATGATGTTTTATGCATTCAAATGATGTTTTATATGCTTGCCTTAGTTTGCTTGAGTGTGGAGAAGCCAAAAACCCTCTAACCATGGAAAGGATAAGCCAAGACCCCTTAAACTTGGTTGAGACAAAGTGAAGAGTCTCCTAAAAGTGAAGTTGATTCCCAAGAGTCAAGTTGAGTCATGTAACATCTGGCTTTTTGAAAATCCAAGAAAACGTAAGGAAACGAAAGAAATGTAACATATGGTTTCTCCGTCAACGTACGAAATTCACAGGATATGAAAGGAAGTCCCCCAAACAGAATAAATTAAGGTCTAATAAAATTAGAATAATATTCTAGACCATAAATAATGATGAGTCAAGGCCAGAGGTGCCCTAAAATTGGGGCTAAAATAGATGAAAAAAAAAAGAGATCAGAAAAAGGTCTCGAAGAGCCTCCAAAGTCAAGTATGAAGGAGCCAGGGACTAAAATGCAAAGAAAAGTTATATGCCAGGAAAAATGTATGAATTGCCCTAAAGTTTAGGGAACCTTAGTTTCACCCTCCATTCATGGCTTTAAGCACGAATATCAAAAAATTAGGCAAGAATCTCATAAATCTGTGACCCACGATTAAACTCAGTTTGATAAGACGGGTCCAATGATGCCAAGTTGTCCGGACGGCCGGACGGGATCCGGTCTGGGATCTGGTTATCCCGATCAATAGCCATGAGCAAAATAGAAAAAGAAAGTTGTAATAACTATAAAAATAAAAATAGCTAAAGGGTTAAGAACCCTGAAGGAGTTTCAGGGACAGAATTGCAGTAAAAGAAAAGTTATAGCACAATCATAATACAGAATGGTGAAAATTACACCTATAGACTTGGGTGTCCGATTGACATCGAAATTTGTGAGGATTGAGGCTAAGGGCCCTTGAACCATGTTTGAAGCTCAGTATGGCCAGAAAGCAGAGGAAATAATATTTATAAATTTTAGAAAGTCTAAAGGTATGTATCGTATCGTAAAACCTTAATTGGGCTCAGATACCGATGTTAGACCGCGGTAAGGCCCAATAGCTGATTCAAAAGGCCCAAAAATAGAAGAGAAGATATAATTAGGGTTTTAGGGAAGATGAAACCTAAATATAAATATAAAATGAAAGGGAGAGAAGAAAATGATTTTAGTTATGTTAAAGAATTCACCATGGTTAAGTTAGAAACTAACTATGGTTGAGTAAAAAGTAGACCATAGATGAGTTAAGGAAATTAACTATGGTTACTATCCATAACTTAAGGGCAAAGAAAAGGCATCCAAGTGTGTGGCCAAAGATTTTTGAAAGAAGATATTTAGTTATGAAATTAGAAAATCAAAAGAAAAAGGAATGGAAGGCTATGATTTGATCTTGAAAAGGTTGATCAAAGGGTCCAAATTTAGTATGACCCTTTAACTACATCCTAATTCATCTCCTTCACCTCCATTCCACCATTTTCATGCCACACACAAGGGAGGAGGAGAGAAAAACGTGAAGAGATAGAGGGAGGGAGAAAAAGTGGAAGATGAAATGAAACTAAGCAAAACTACCACCATTCTTCACCAAATTTCTTCATCTTCTCCATCCTCCAACCTTTTCCTCCAAAGGGCAGCTGCATATTCATCTTTTCTTCAAGGTGAAATGTTGCTCTAAGTAGGAAGAGAAAGGATTTTAGTGTGAGAAAAGCAAAGGAAGCAAGGTTTAAGCTTAAAGAGTAAGTTTTCTCCATCTTATACTTGTAAATCACATGCTTTAAGCTAGTTTTGTTAAACCCTAGCTATGAGTTATTTTTGTACAGCATATGAATCATTAGAAATGGAGTTTATATGTTGAATATGAAGGCCTTAAAATGAAGTTTATATGTTGAACATAAAGGTCATATGAGCTTAGTTATTGTTGTTATGTGCTGAGACTTTGGAAAGCACAAAGACTGTAATTTTTGGGAAAATAGAAAACATGGGGAGATGCTGTCCAAATTTTTCCAAAATTTTTATGGTGTTTTCTTAATGTCTTAAAGTCATGTATACCAAATTTCAAGTCCTAAAACATAAAGGAAAAGGCTATGAAATGTTTAGAACCAAAGAAACGCACTTTGAACCTAAAACGGAGCTAGATTATGTGATGACCAAAACATGATGTTGGGGCTGGAATTTGATGATGTTATCCATTCCAATGGATTCAAAAGGGTGTTTGTAGCTAGGAATACCTATAAGAAAGCCCCCAAAACTCATGGGATAAAATTCCTAAATTTTTGCCAAGAAATGCATACTATTCAGCCATAGTGAATGGAAAGGGAAGGAGTTGGATTTTTCCAATTCCAATGGTCCCATTAAGTTTAAAAGGGTCATCCTACTTTAGAAGTTAAGGTTTATATGTTGATTGTAATGAATTATTATTATAATTATAGGGTTTGATGTTGTTTTGGGAACTCCAAAAGCAAGTAAACCGAGTCTCAAGGATTGAGGAGCAAAGTTTGCTAAGGTAGTAGTTTTCCTCTCTCTTTCTTTAAGCTTGTATGTTTGTATAATGATGAGTGTTATGCTATATCAAGTTGTCATTTATGCTATAAGATGAGACATGTATGCTTAGATTGTGCTTGGCCTTGTATGAAATTCCTTGTATTGCTATGCGATATGTGGCATCTTGACTGGCATTATGTTATATACTTACATGCTTGCTTGTGAATGAGATTGGTTTACTACTACTGAGATTTCATAATCTCACCCCAAATATAACCCATGCTAGGTCCGAGTTCAAGCAAAGAAAGAGCAAAGAATGTGGAGACATAAATTGAGAACCTTACTTTTATATTTTGTTATGTAATTAAATATTTTAGATTATTGTGTGTATGAGTTATGTTATGATACTGTAAGGTACTCAGGTATAAAATGAAAAGTCATGAATATAATCAACCATTGAGTAAATAGAATATGATTGATGAGCATAAAATGCAAAAATGCATCTGCTTATATAAAGGCAAAATAATAATATGTCAAGTGAAGGGGTAAAACTGTCCAATTTGTTATAGGGGCAACTTTATATGAATTCATATGTGCTCCACTAAGTAAACATTTTCCCCGCGTAAAGGGCTTGAAGTAGAGCCTAAATTAACCTCATACGATTTTTCTATAATTAAGTATGTATTTTCAAAGTTAGATAAGAATTTGGAAATGACTAAATGAGTAGTAAAATTGTATGAGGAAGTTTTAAAATGAAAAATTTTTATCAGTTCAGGTTTCCGTTGACTTCTCTAAGTAATATATGAGGTAATTGTAGTAGGAAAGGGGTTATAAAATAAGGTATGACAAGTCAAACCTCTTAAAGAAAATGGGTGAGGCAAGTCCAAAATCCATAAGTGAATGGATGAGGCTAATTCACTCACTTGACAAGCCTATGTATACTATATATGACTTGTTCAAATGCCAATAATGTTTCTTGAATGCTCACACATGTCAATATGCCCATGCAGGCATTTTCAAGACTTGTTTTGCATACTTTATGTGTGATTAAAAGGGAGATGAGCTATTTGTTGGGAATTCTAGGACACGCAGCAGAATATTAAAACCCGAATATCTTCCTGTGGATCCACCAATGTTGTTTAAATCGAGTAGATCTAGAAATATTTACCTTTCACTGTCGGATCTCTAGAATCTCTAGAATTGATCTTCAGATCTGCTCACTCTATCGATATCCATACGAACGGTTACTCAACTTGAACGACGTGCTAGCACCTCTGACCAACGTCCATACATGTTCTTGGTAGAGAAGACACTTTCCTCTTTCTCTCTCTAGGTGGTCGTACACTGGCCGTAGACTATTTGTACGCCTTCTCTCTCTAAGGTTTTCTTTTATTATGTTGTTTTAAGAAACCCAAGCCTCTTCTTTTTTTTATTATAGAGGTATTTCATTAGAGTTTCAGATATATTTGATTAATTTAAAATATATTATTTTAAATTAAATCAAATCAAATCTTAATTAAATATATTAGTTTAAATTTAAGTATATCTAATAGATTAAATTTTACCAATTATTTAATCTAAATGTAGAACTAAATTCAAATTTAATTTATCTCATAAATTAAATTTAAATTATTATATTAGTTTAAATTTAAATCTATCATATAAACTTAAATTAAAAACTAATTGATTTAAATTAATTAAAGGATATATATATTTTTTGAAATATAAATATATATACATATATATTGAATTTTAAAAACTATATATATATCAAATATATATATTTATTTATAAAAATTCTTTCACCCTAGATTGAATGTGACATTCATTGAATTTAGATACAATTTCAGATTCAATGAATTTGGACATTCTAGCTCGAATTGACTAGGCTAATGATACTATTTGACCTACAAGTCACAAGTGGCCTTTAATAAGATATTGTGACTACCCAAATCATATAGGGATTGGTGATCTGAGGCAACCTGTCATATAACCCTATTACATCCCTTTTGTCACACGATATCTAGATCAAATATGAGATATGGAAATGTTAACTTCATCTTATTTGATCATTGCTTTCTCGATATATGTACAGACTGACAGTACAAATGGAAACCCTTCCATTTGAGCACGGTCATGCATTTCTCAATCTCACTCATCGAGGAGCCTAAAGATATTTCTCTATTAATCAAAGAAACAAATTCTATCTTGACCACTCATCTTTTTCTACATGAATTCCACTGTGCCCGATCATAGCCTTTATGATCACTCGATTAAAAATGACTTTTGATTATGCCAAAAATAATGTGTTTTCATGTTGAAAAATACGGTGATCTTAAGTCTAAGGGCTCGGTGACACAGTTATACATAAAATACACTTATAACTTAATCCATGTAGCTATCTCATAAAGGATCGATCTAGCATCTTATTCCCTAACAAGTGCTTATGATTTTGATTCATATCTTTATACATGATTAATATATAATCATCAATCAAAATCATACTAGTCTTAGTTCATCATCATTCCCACAATGATGATCGACTAGGGATATCTAGGATAATCAATATGATTTATCCAAGGATATTATTATATAGAACATGCAAAAAATATAATAATGTAATAAAAGAAAACTCTTATTTCTTAATAAAGTACAATATTTACAATACAATGATTGGCTTAAGGCATAATCTCTAACATTATTGGGATTCTTTGAATCTCATCCCCTCCTCTCCAATGTCTTAACATGCTAGGTGAAGCAATTGAGCAAGGTAATGGAAGCCACCAAGCCTAGAAGGAGATTGACATAAAAGTGCATGAAATGACCTAGTTTTACCTCTTTTGTAGTCATACATATGACATATGATGTAATCCTATGATGAAATTGTTATGTACTCATTTGACCATGTGTAAATACCCATATATTTGATGTATGTATGTGCTTTAGTGCTAAATGAATGATGATGCAATTTTTGGGTATTGAATGGCAAAAGAAAGTGTATGAAATCTTGTGTATAGCATGAGTTGAGAGAGTGAATTTGAGAGATATGGGTTTATCCATCTTTGAGATAAGTTTAGAGAGCCATTTTGGTGCATTACCATATGCTCAAGTGGTCATGGTTGCCTTAGAACTTGAAATGGACCATTTTGACTCCTTATATGACACAAAATAAGCTATCTTGCAATCCAATGTCAAAATCTAACCAAATGAACAAATTTTTCCATGACATTTGGTACACATGTAGATCTTATCCAGAGCTTTTTGGGAAGTGAAAGAATATATTATTTGGAGCTCTATGAAATTAATTATGATTTTTTAAAATTGCCATTTTTCTGCTAAATTGATACTGATACTATTCATATGGTTAGAAACGTGGATTATGTTATTCATGGGCCAAATGATATCTAATGCTTATGAAATTTTATAAGAATAAACTAGATATGATGAGATTTCCATGGCTATTAAGATCACCCCAATTGGACCTCTGAGTAGGGAGATATGAATTTTTGAAGTTGGAGATCAGTACTAGGGAAGACAATCGACCTCTGGTACTGTTCTACCAATTTCTGATGGCTATCAGCCCCTATTGTGGTCTGGATTTATTTTTAACATAAATGATACATTTTTATCTTTCCCAAATTGTATAGTGTGCTTGATTTTAATTTTTCTAAAATTAGTTATGATTTTTCAAAATTCAGGCACTAAATTTAGAAAACTAGTCTAAGGCTGCACTAGTGTGTTTTGTGTGTCTGCTCCCTTTGCTCAAGGTATAGGCTATTTCTTGAGCTTGTTATAAGTTGTAATTGTGTATTTAAATATGAAAATGATATGGATAAGTTCATATGACCCGCGAAACACCAAAAGAAAAATTTACCTGTGATGAATGCAATATGATTTCCAATGCCATTATGTTACTTCCCATAGAATTAGCATAAGATAAGGCATGGAAATTGTATGAGTTGAGTCATATAATTATGGTGTTACATTTACCACTATCCATTACCTCTCTCTCTCTTATTTGGCACACTATGAGCTTATTTTGTCCTAATTGGTCCCAAATTTTAAAAATTCATTATTTGAGCTAGAGACTTCCAAATTTCGCAAACCTTGATTTATTAGAAAGCTCTCTACATGTATTTTTTACTATAAAAATTTCAGAATTAAAAGATTGCATTTGATCTTGGAAAAGTTTCAAAGAAAAGATCTAAAATAGGGAAAAAATCTGTGCATAATAGCTTTTCTGAATGAAGTTTGAAAATTTATAAAATATTCTATTGTACTCCCAAAAATGCCAAATTTGGTCAATTTAAACTTCTATATGTCCTCTATTTGCATGCCAAATTTTACTCCAAAACTGAACCTCTAAGACCCTTAAATGGGAAAAATTCTTTTCATACCACTCACTTAATAAATTTGCTCATCACTAGAAAGTTTCCCTATAAGTCAAAATGACCATTTCACTTGCTATTTTCTTTAATGGCCTTACTCATAATGCATTATGCCAACTTCAGCCCCATTATGCATCTTACTAAATTCAACTTCTAGATTTCTAAATCTCATCATATATAATCTATATGACTTTCAATGGGACTTGTTAGAGCCATGACAAACATGTTTAAACTTTCTTAAAACCACATTGCCCTTCAATGGCCTCTCTTGAACCCTAATGGCTCAACTTTTGAAATATGATTCCTAAATTCATTTCAATAGTTCCATTAGTGTTCATACATCATTTCTAGACTATCTAAATCCTTAGAATCATTGAAAAAACATCTTAGGCGGTCCATTTAAAGCTAGCTCGAAACACCTCCTATGGTGTTCTAACTTGGAGTTTTCAATGATTCAAGCTAAACAGAGCCTAGATTCATGATCCTCATGCCTTAAAACATCAAAATGCATTAATAAGACATCAAAACACATTAATTTCTTAGGTCTCTCTCTCTTCGTTGAATCATATAAAGGGCTAGAGCTCAAGATTTTCCAAGCTTTAAGCATGGAATTTCACCTTATTTTGGAACACTCCTGGCATAGAATCTTTTCCATTGATTGGAACCTTAAAAGGAGCTCTTTTTCACCTTAGGTCAAATCAAAACTTCATTTTTCAAGAAAAGAAAACCACCATAAGAAAACCTTAACTACATAGATAAACTTTCCTAACTAGATCCAGATGAATAGAACGTGTTTATTTATCTGAACCAAGACTTATTTCTTTTCTCTCTCCTCTTCCTTCTAAGACAACATAGCTGGATCTTAGAGCTGCTGGTTTTTCATTTAGAATGGTGGAGGAAGTGTAACACTGTTATTCTAAAAGTCATAAACTAAGCAGATTACAAAAGGAAGTCTCCTAAATAGAATGATTAGAGGCCAAATAAAATTAGAATGATAATCTAAACATCTAAAAATGAGAATACAAGACTAGAGATGCCCGAAAACTAAAGCCAAAATAGCTAAACAAAATTTGATGCAAAGGCAATGGCATTTTCTGTAATTTTAGGTAGCTTTAAAAACTCAAATGAGGGATGTTTCAATAAAAAAATTGAGTTTCTTAAGGTTCTCAAAAGCTCTGGAAACCATAAGAAGCCCTAAAGTAGTTAAAACCCTTTTAGTTTATATTTTAGAGTGTTAGTTAACTAAAACCTTAACTAATTTGTTCAGGAAAGTTTTAAATCCAATTTGAGTGAAACCAAAGGCATTTTACGAATTAGAGAGCCTAAATTTTATAATGAAAAAGGCAATTCTCAAAAAGGAGTTGAAATGAGCCCAAATGGAAAGAACCAAGAAAAGGGACAAAATGAAAATTTTGAAAAAGTGTCTTAAACTAGCCTAGCCCTTTATATATCACGTCCCACCTCCTCCTCCTCTCTTAGCCACCTTTCATATGCTCCAAAATAGAACTTGGACTCCTTGAAGTGGCACCAAAAAGGAGAAAAGAAGGGGGGAAAAACCAAGCAAAAAGATAATAAAATCCAAGGTTTTTCATGCTTCTTCCTTCACCAACCTTGTTCTCTTCTTTTTCCTCTCTTTTTCTATAGTTTTGATGACTTATTTGAAGCTACTTCATGGCTAGTTCAGTAAGAGGAGGAGAGATTAGAAGTAAGTGAAAGCTCCTTGGAAAAGCTAGAAAACAAGGTAACTCCCATGGCTTGTCTTGCTTCTTCTTTTTCGTTGTTCATCTCATGGTGATTTTTGGCCAACCCTAGACCATCAAGGAAGGAATGATTTTTTATCATAGTAAGGTAGAAATAAGGGTTTTAGAGTTTAAGAAACAAGAATATGCAATTAGATTTAAAAGAGAAGCTTTAGAATTCAAGTTGTATGACTTAGGTATTTTGTTGCACCTAGCAATTCTTGAAACTTTCTAAGGATAATTTAGCTATGTAAGAGTATGTCAAAGTACATGAGAGGTCTAAAAAGCTTTACAAGTGCCATTTCCCTAAGAAAAATCAAACAAACTCCATGGGTGTAATATCCAATCCTCTAAAAACGAAAGAAAACATGAGAAACATAACGTACAGTTTCTCTATTAACGAATGAAACTCACCAGATACAAAAGAAAGTCTCCCAAGATGATGTAGTTAAGGTCCTAAAAAATTTGGAAAGCATTTTAGACTCCTAAAAGTGAGAATCCCAAGCTTAGATAGAAAGAAAAACGGAACTAGAATGAAGAAACAATTTCTTACAAAAAGTTTACGAAACGTAATGGCATTTTAGTAATTTTGAGAAAATTTTAGAATTCACACAAGAGGATTTTTTAAATGAAATTTTTGAGTTCTTCGGGGTTCTCAAAGGCCCTGAAAACCATGGAAAGTTTCGAGACAGTTAAATCTCCTCTGGTAGATGTTTTTTAATATCGGTGCATCCAAACTTTGATAGATTTGTTTGGGAAGGTTTTAGCTCTGATTTGAGTAATTCCAAAGGCATTTTATTAAATTGGGAACTTAAATTTTATAATGAAAAATACGGTTCTCAAAAAGAAGCCAAAACAAAGGAGAAACAAAAATACCAAGAATGAAGGGAAAATGGAAATTTTTAAAAAGTGCTTCTTCCTCCCTTATAAATAGGTGGCGCCTCACACTCTCTCTCACTTAGCTTCAGGTTATTCTGCCCCAAATCAGAAGAAGAACCCCAAGAGAGTGGCACACCAAGGGAAGAACAAAAGGGAGAGAAAATCTAAGCTTAAGGTATGTTTCCATGGTAGTTTTTCATGCTTTTCTTCATCCACACCTCCTCTCCTCCCTTTTCCTTTGTTTCCTTTGATTAAAATGGAGTTTATAAATCTGATTCAAGGGAGAAATTTAAGGAAAAATTCGGAATTGAAGAGAGGAGCTCAAAGAACACAAGATTCAAGTGAGAAAAAACAAAAAAAATAAGGTAATTTCTCTTTCTATGGTTGTCATCTTTGGTTCCCTTCTCCACCATTTTACCTCACTTGAGAAAACCCTAGGAGGAGATAATTTTTAGGCAGAACCAAGCATGAATCTAAGGAAAAAGAGTATGGAAATTAAAAATATGCAAAGGGAATTATCAAAAAACCATTAGATTTCAAGATGAAAATTCTAGGGTTTTGTGTGCACCTTCCAAAATCTGATTTTATATGATAATTCCTAGGTTTAATGAGCTCCTAAGATCTCTAAGATGCTCCCCACATGCTTCCTCCTTCAAGAAAACAAAGAGAATTCCAAGAAGGCCAAAAAGGGGCATAGTCTCTGCCAAGCAAGGTTGGGGTAGCTAGGGAGAGTTTTAAATTTTTCTAAGGTCATTCTTGAGTTATGTATGATGAATGAAAATGAGAGGAGTCCTTGAAAAAAATTTAGAACTCATAGAAAGTGATTTGATGCTTTAGGTTCCATATTATGACCTAAAGAAGCAACATGATGATAGGCCCTTTGTTTTAATTATGTGATGACTCCAAGAGGCTTAAAAGGAGTCAAGAATCATATTTGAATGAAAGAAATGGAGCCTAGAAGTTATTTGAGGGGGTTGCTTCATTAGGTGCATTTATAGACCATAATAGAGCCTATAGAGTAATCTAGTATATAAGCAAGTTGTATGACCTTAGAGTTTGTTTCATGAACCTAATTAAAAGAAACGAACTATACACGCAACGAAAATTTTAATTTGTTTCTTCCCATGGATCCGTTGACTTGATTAAATCGAGTATGAAATAAAATATTACCTTTGTAGCGCACTTTGTCCTTTCGGATCTCTGGAACTGACGTCTATGCACAGCCCTCTCTACTGGTATCTACACAAACGATCTAGCAACTTGAAAGGCGTGCTAGCATCTTCGTTCACCATGTCCATACGCGAATTGATGAGAAGATGATCTTCTTTCTCTACGTGTACGGCCTCTCTCTCTCTTTCTAGGGTGATGGCTTAAGATTTTAGAAATATGTCCCTTTTGTGTGTTTCTAAACCCTAACTTACCTCTCCTTTTATAAAGGTATATATTAGATTAAATTAATTAATTTAAATACATTATTTAAATTAATTTAAATTAATCTTAAACAAATTAGTTAAAATTCAAATTTATCTCATAAATTCAATTTAAACTAATTTATTTATAAATATATATATATTGAAATATATAATACAATATATATTTATGTCAAATATAAATATATATATATTTCAAATTTCTATATATATATATGAAATATTATATATATATCAAATAATATATATATACTTATATTCTGAATTAATTACATATATATATAACATATTATATATATATATAATTATCTCACTCTAATTAAGTGTAACATTCATCAAATCTAGACACAATTCTAACTTCAATTAATTTGGACATTCTTGTTCAAGTTGATTTGTTCTTGTGTGCGACCCTGTAGGCCTATATGATATTGGTAGTGGGCCAATAACATTATTGCACCTACAAGTCACCAGCGGCCTCTAGCAAGACATAGTGACTACTCAAATCATATAGGGTTTGGTGATTCGATACAGCCTATCGTATAACTTTGTCACATCTCTTTTATCACATGATATCTTGATCGAGCATGAGGCATAGAAATGTTATCCTTATCTTACTCGATCATTAGTTTTTCGATTTACGTGTAGATTGACAGAACAAATGGAAAACCCTTCCATCCAAGTATGGCCATGCATTTCTTAGTCTCACTCATTGAGGGGCCTAGAGATATCTCTCCGTTAACCAAAGGGACAAATTTTGTCTTGACCACTCATCATCCCCTACATGAAATCTACTATGCCTAATAATAGCCTTTATGATCACCCGGTCAAACGTGACTTTTGACAATATCAAAGCATAGTGTCCTTCATGTTAGAATCTATGATGATCTCAGGTATGAGGGATTAGTGACACGGTTATATATGAGGTACGCTTATGACCTAATCCATGAAGTTACCTCATGACGGGTCGATCCAGCACCCTGTTTCCAACAGGCGCCTATGATTTTGATTTGTATCTCCATACATGATTAACACATAACCATCAATCAAAATCATACTCGTCTTAATTCATCATCGTTCCCACAATGATGATCGACTAGGGATATTTGGATAACTAATATAATTTATTCAAGGATACAATTATTATAGAAACATGCAAATATAATAATTATAACAAAAAAACTTTTATTCTTAATGAAGCACAATGTTTAAAAATGATTGGGCTAGGGCACAATCTCCAACACTAATTGGCTCCCATAAATTGTATCCAGGCCAAGAGAAACCATCTCCACCTATTTGTGGGTGTGTGGCCGAAAGAAGAGGCTTGAATCCAAAGGGAAAAGTATGTAATTGTGTGCAAGGTAGCTCTCTCCACCTTCTTTCATGCATGGATATGTGTTTAGCTTGTCTTAGAATATGTGTATGAGTATTTTCAAGCCATGAAAAGTATGCTAATATGATTTTAAATGCCATGATTTCATGATATCATATTATATTTTCAAATGAATGTATGATATTTGTTGAGTTTGCTTGAGTGTGGAGAGGCCAAGAACTCTGACCATGGTGAGCATGAGCCAAAAACCCTTGAGATTGGTTGAGACAAAGTAAAGAGTCTCCTAAAAGCAAAGTGGGCTCCCAAGAGTATGGTTGAGTCCAAAGCTCTTAAAGAATAAGTGAGGCAAGTCCAAAATCTATGAGGGAAAGTGTGAGGCTAATCCAAATACTTAGTGAGCTCTTGAATGTCTTGTATGACTTGTTCATATGCTAAGCTTGCTTCTTGAATGTTCATGATTTGTATTATGTCCATGCATGCATTTTTAACGCTTTCTTTGCATATATTATGTATGATTGAATGGGAGATGAGCTATTGGGATTCTTTGATCTCACATGCTAGGTGGACCAAGTGGATATGTTATTGGGAGCTAACAACATTGAAGGAGGAAGATTGACATCCATATGTCTAGCATTTTCCTTTTAAAGCTATAATGAACCATAATAATGTATATTAATGTTGTAAATGGTTTATGACCCTTGAGACATATGTAATTATGCTATTATGTAAAGTAGAAATGAAAGTATGTGTTATGTGAATGATGGAATGTGAATTGAGTATGTATGGCAAAGATAGCTTCATGAATGAGTTTATGGAAATGTGCATATGTGTGCATGCAAAGACCAAAATGAGATGCATGAGATTTGGAACCATTTGGGCAGCTCACACAAGTCTTAAATGTGTTTTTCAACTTACCCAAAGGTGTCAAAACCAAGGGAAAGCCATTTGGCAATTTTGGTACCTCATATGGAGCCAAAATTGACCATAATGGAACCCTATATTATTTTTTATCCAAATGAGTTAGTCTTGATCTGAGATTTGGCATGCAATTAGGTCTCATTAAGAGCTTTTTGGAAAGCTAAATATCATAATTTTTAGAGGTCTACAGAATATTTGAGAAATTTTCAAAGTTAGTAATTTTTCTGGTTTTAGTCTGCTGCATTATTCATTTGGTCCAAAATTGAATTTTGTTACATGAGGCTCAAATGATGTCCAATTATCACAAAATTTTATACAGAGAAAATAGACATTTATAGTGACTTGTTCCAACTAGAAGCACCCCATTTGGAGGTCTAGAAAGGGAGATATGAATTTTTGAACATTCTGTCTAGTATTAAGACTTTTGCCCGACCTGAGTTACTGTTCTATTAAATTATGAGGTATGGGCTTGATGAACTGGTCTTGAGATATTTTTCTTCTCTAGCTAACATCTTTTCAGATTGGTATCATTTGCATGGATTGAATTT
Source organism: Erythrophleum ivorense (assembly GCA_026724425.1). Classification (NCBI taxonomy): domain Eukaryota; kingdom Viridiplantae; phylum Streptophyta; class Magnoliopsida; order Fabales; family Fabaceae; genus Erythrophleum; species Erythrophleum ivorense. Next base: position 42,344,346 of record JAIUCV010000001.1, on the reverse strand, counting down.
GTTTTGAATTAATTAGATATTTTCAAAGTTTTTTGCAAAATTCTGTGATAGTTCCAGAATATAGTCTGATCTCCAAACCATTTTGGATGTCAAACGTCCTATATGATAGATTTTATCATCTAAGTATATTTTTAATGTGAAGTAGACATCCGTAGCTTTCCAGAATTACCAAGTTTTCATGATTTCAATTTTTCTAGAATTAGTTATGATTTTTCAAAGTTTGGTCAGAAAAAGGGGCAAATCTGGCCGAAATTAGATAACCACATTTTGTGCTTCATTTCGGTTTCCTTGAGTTGTGGGAATGATTTTGTGATGTAAAAGAGTTGTATTGATGTAATTAAATATGAGAATATATAGTGTGTATTCACATGGTCCACGTGACACCGAATGAAAATTTTAAATATAACGCAACATGAAAATAGTCATTATTTTATTTCTTTTTTCTCTACACTTTCATGGAATTGATGAAGTGAAGCCCATGAATGTCATGAAATGAGTTAAAATTTATGGTGTTACAATGGGTCTTCACCTAGCTCAATGTCTCAACCAAGAAGAGGTTCAGGTACTTAGGGAGACTTCTCTTTAATTCCAAGGATAGAAATGGTCTAGATATGATTAATAAATATCAAAGGAACCGTTAGTTTGAATTTAGAAGTCATGATTTATAAGATAAAAGTGTAGGTTCTTTTTTAAAACATAAAGAAGCAACTTGAGTTTTGACTCCTTGAATTGAATTGATGATGGCTTTAATGAGTTTAAAGAGAGTCATGAGAGTTAGATTGAATGAAAAATTGGAGCCAAGATTATGAACTCTAGGAGTTGCTTCATTATGCACTTATATGGAACCATAACTATGCCATAAGATAAAGTAAGCTTGCATAGAGTTTATGTGAGGCTAGAACTTGTTCCAATGATGTAATTGTGTCTCATTTTATGTGTCTAGGCCAAGTGAATCAAGCTTCTACTAGTTGTGTGTGTGTGACTGAGAAGAACGAGAAATTCAAAAGGAAAAGTGTGCTTCTTGACTTGAGGTAACTCTCTATCCTTTTTTGTATGCATGTCTTGGATGTTTGATTGTCATTAGATGCTTGTGTGTATGTTTGAACCATGAGATATATTTATAGCCATTGATTAAATATTATGGTACCATTATGCTTCTTGAAACATGTTTGAATGTAAGATGGCTTGAATGGGTGAAGTTGTGCCAAAAGTCTATTAGAATGGGTGAGAAGAAGCCAAAAGTCCCTAATAATGGGTGAGACATAGCCAAAAGTCTTAAGAAGGAGTGAGGCCAAGTTAAAAGTCCTTAAAAGTAGATGAGACAAATCCAAAAGTCTCAAAGAATTGGGTGAAGCTAGACCGAAAATCCTTAGCGCCTATGTTTGAATTGTATGAGTTTATGTGATATGAAAATATGCTTATATATGTTTACAAAAGGCTTTAATGACATGCTTGCATTCCATGACATGTGCCACATATGTATGCTTGAAAAGATAAAAGAGCTATTGGGATTCTTTGAATCTCACTCTTTCCCACATATGTTTAATCATGTCTAGATAAAGCTCAAGGAGCAAGGAACGGGAGCCAAGCACCTTGAAAGATGAACTCTTAACAATACATTAAGAAATTATGCATTTTTTATATCAAAGTTTGTATATATGTAATGGTTATGTGATGTAAACCTTGGAGCATGTATAGAAGTTTGTAACCATGATGTATGAATGGAATTTGGAATCAAATTCATGAGTATGTAAGTTCTTACCACCCTAGAACCATAGAATACATATGTATGAATCCAAGCAGAAAGGTGAGAATGAGTTCTATGATGATTTGAACTATTTGGGATGCTTCTAAATATTGTGTTTATACTTTTAGACGTGCTCAAATGGTCATGGTATGATGAGAAGACCATCTGGTGCACTTTGACCCCTTTATGGTTCCAAAATTTACCACTTTCTTGACCTATACCATAAACTGACCAATTGGATAAGTTTTTGCATGAAATTTGGCAAGAAAATAGGTCTCATCTAAAAATTCCAATAGAGCTAAAGAGTACTATTTTTGAAGCTCTAAAAAATTTATTATAATTTTTCAAAGGTGGCTAAATTCATTTCAAAACTGTCACTTTTTTGTTCATGTGGTCAATTTGTGTTTTTGTGTCACTCAGGAGTCAAATGAAGTCCAATGCTCATAAAATCTTACAAATATATAGTAGACATCATAAACCTTTTATAGCTATTGAAAGCACCCTAATTAGAGCTCTGTAGAAGGAGAAATGAAAATTTGAAGTTCTAGATCTACTGTAGAATGACCACCAAACCTGATGTACTATTCTATCAGTTTTCATGGATCAAATGTGATTGTTTTGACCTAAAACGTTTATTGTATCTAGATAACATCACGAGCTTTCCAAGAAACTATCGTTTCCATGATTTAGATTTTTCTAGAATTAGTTATGATTTTTCAAAATTTATATCAGAATATGGAATGTATAACAAAATGCAAAATGTAATGCAATTTCGTGTTCTGTGGCTTGAACCCGAATTTTGAGCTTCAAATTGTGATAATTCTAGTTGAACAAATGTTTTATAGATGGGAAATGAATTTGGTAAGCTCACATGGTTGATTAAGCCAAGAATGGATTAATTGAGTTTTCAATAATGTAATTATCCTCTGGTTAAAGTGTTATTTTAATGAAAATGAGTGTTTTAAGCCAATTGTGCCATGAGATGAGAGCTATATAGATATGGTGTTATAGGAAGGAAAAGGTTTCTTTTGTAAGCTTTTCATAATTTTTATAATGACCATTTTGCCCTTGGTCATTTATTCGCTCCATTTGAGCTTGTTTTTTAGGCTTTCAAGATCTGACTACTCCTTACACAATTTTGAGTACTCTTTTATATAAAAACATCATTTTTGGGGTTTAAATGGCTTAAAACAATGAAAATGAGCTCCACTTACAATGACAATACCGGCTATCTCGTTTTACATGCCATAAGGGTTTTAACTAATTCTGAGCATTCTTATGGTTTTTAGGATCTTTAAAAACCTTGGTGAGTTTAATTTTAGTATTTAAAACTATTTTCCTTGAGTATCTAAAATTTTTTCTAAAATTATGATTTTGCCACTAGTATGCCATTTTACTTTGTTTAGTCGTTCTAGCACCATTTTCACACCATAAGTAAAGTCATAACCCTATTTCTTAATGTCCTGATTAACATTCTACCCTTATTTTATCTTATCTCATATTATTTGAAGGTCTTCTTTCATTAACATGTCATATACCTTCTCGTTCCTTAAGATTATTGTTTTTCCTTTATTGTACTACAAGCCACTTCAATACCATTTTTCATGCTTTAAACCATTTGTGGCCCTTCTTACTCATTCTAATTAGGTTTTTGGCCCTTTATGACTTAGTCTTAACCCTAGTCTAAAAATGTTGAATGTTACATAGTTAACATATAAGCTTTCTATTCTAGAAAGTTTGGAAATTTTTGGATAAAGAGAGTCATGAATTTTGCCTTTGAGAATATAGGGCTGGAATTGCATAATTGGGGTTAATAATTTACATTGTCCCTAAAACTATTAGTTAACTAAAAATTGAAATGGACCCTTATTAACTAACTAGAAACTAAAAATTGAACCAATAGAATCCTTTGTTGCCTAAAACCTAAAAGTTAGATTGTTAGTTCAATTCCCCTTGGATAGACTAAACTCTATCTATTCTCATGACAACTTTTATTTATTTTGCTTTTTCATTTTTTTATATATTTGTTTCGTCAGTGCAACATAGGAATCTAGAATAAAAAAAGAGGGTTGGAGGTTAATCTTGTGTAATTTAAGTTTGCGAAAGCAGGCATAAGCCTACCTCTATAAAGCGTGAAATTTGGTACAATGATAACAAGTGTCCTTGTCATTGGGACAAAGCCGTGCATAGGTTGGCGTGACTTTAAACTATAAAAGGTGCCATACCAAAATAGATCCTTTAGTTATCGTGCTCATTTTGTAAGGATAAATTTTTAGGCATCTAAATATAATCTAAGTAGTTTCAATTTTTTTTTTAAATTTTAATTTTCTTTTATTTTGATGGAAACAAAATACAAAATAAAAATAATTTTTCAACTAATAACTTAAAAAATGATAATTGAAATTAAAAAATAAATAAAGTGGTAAAATAAAGGATGAATACCAAACTCATTCTTTAAAGATGATAAGAGCATTTGAAGTGGGCGCCATAGTTCATATTAAGTTCGTAAAATTTCATAAATCTTACTATAATTATGCACTTACTAACCAACAACCTCTCAAGTCGCTTGCATTCAAAAACCCATGGGCCTTTCCCAAGAGCTTTTAGTTTTTAGTAAATCATTGTGTGTCAAAAAGTGAACTTTTTTTCTTGCAAAGTAATAATTTTGTCAATTTAGCGTTTTGATAATTTTTCACACCATAAATTTTCTCTTTCTGAAATACTAAATTAAAAAAGTTAATTTTCGTGACTTTATGTGAGATGGAAAGGTGAAGATAATTTGAAACAAAAAGGGTCATGTTTAAGACTGAATAAAATATATTAATTTTAAAATAACATGCAAGAACTGAAATCCAACAATTGACAATAGCAACGACTCCGAAAATGGCTGTAATATAATAAACATAGCTGCCCTAGTTTTCTGGCATTTTACATGAGCATAAACATGTATATATTTTCGGTTCACAATAATGCTGTCTGTAAATCGCAGTCAGTATAATGTTAACTACAGATTGAACATAACCTTAATAGCACTGCCACCACGAGCACTCGTCTCAAAGGCTTCTTCCACCTCCTTTTGAGAGAACCCAAACCTGTGAGTTATAAGGGGTTTTACGTCGATCTTGCCACTCCTTAGAAACTCAAGGCAAAGAGGCCATGTGTTCTTATAGCGGAAAATTCCAATTACATCAACTTCCCTGTATTTGGAATGAAACAATTAATTATTTAAACATTACACACACACACACATGTATAAGTTAACGCAAAAGTTAAAACAGAATAACTCATACAACATGCATAGTTGATATGTTTTATCGATCTAATCTAACAGCAAAGGGCACTCTTGAATTTAAAGATATCCTTGCCTCTATCGAAAACTTACAAATATTATTACATAGTATTACTAATTTCATTTTTTTCATGCCCATAAAATCTCTTACTCTTCATCCTCACAGCCCTTTGTCCTCATAACAAACGTTGAGACTTATTGTCCTCGTGTCCTCAAACTTATTGAATCAGAAAAATTTGGGTATCACTATTGCATATAGCAATGTTGGGTATAATGGTAAGTCTACAATTATAAGCTGCAGGGATTAGTAATAGAGACGCATGAACAAGGCGTCGAAACAAGATCTTACATGTTCACGTGCTTTTTGAAGTATAGTATCATGTTTAATGAGATTTTGACAAAAATACAACTGTTTTCTTTTTTCTAATTTTCCTTACTCTATAATACATATGTTAGTACTTAGTACCAATATAATAGAAATTTATGTCCCAACAAAAATTTTTCATGCAGGAAAGTTGATATCCCACTCATACATACTCAGACCAAGAATCATACCTTGCAGCAGCTGGCGTGAGTGGAACAGTCATTTCGCTGTGACCCATTCCCACTAGGCACACTTTGCCACCTGGACGAGTAGCGCTCAATGCTGTAGTCATGGTTTTGTTGAAACCTGCACAATCAAAGCTAACATCCACCCCAGCTCCCATAGCCTTATGTATCTGTACAACTTCTTCACTCACATCCTGCAAAGGAGTGCACTTAAAAATTGGCTTAATTGGTGTTCAATGATATAGGATGACAAGTTGCAATTGAACTGTAGAAAGGCAAACTAAAATTGACTTCTCCAATGTCGTTTGAGAAAAAGAACCATTTACACAATGTAAACAACTAAGAGTTGCTTGAATATATAGGACATGAGGAAAGGAACAGAAAACTAGTAAAAAAGCTACACTACTTGCATAGCTGATGCAAAATTAGTAATTGTTTTAAGGCATAGATTTGTGGGAGTTGAAGGCAAAAACATAGCAAAGTAACAGAGTCCACAGGTTAGACTGTCAGCTTTCTTCCTTCATTCTTTTTTAAAATTTTTCTTTGCCAACCAGCAAAACATCAAAACCTACTAAGTGTCTTGCAGATCATTAATGACAATTGTACCTGAATTATTGTTGAAACTTTAACAATCTCATCTGCACCAAGAGTTTTTGCAACAGATAAACGATGGTCATCCACATCCACAATGACAATCCTAGGTGCCCTAAAAGCATGAGCTGAAAGCAATGTGACAAGTCCAATGGGTCCTGCTCCCATGATCAACACATTTGTTTCTGGTCCAATATTAGCTCGACGACAAGCATGAACACCTACACTTAAGGGTTCACACATTGCCCCCTCCTCCAAGCTCACATTGTCTGGTAGTTTAAAACATAGGTCTGCAGGATGCACTATCTGTCAAAAGAAAAGTGCAGCTCAAAGATGGGTTTTGATTTGAGTAAATTTATTTCACCACATATGATATACAGACACACACACACACACACAAACATACACACACATATGGTGACAACCAGGTTCGAGTATGGACTATAGCATGATCTTCACTTCTTTCATTCAAAGATAATTGAGACTGTAATTATGATCCTATTTTACCAGTCAAGATCATATGTACTTTTGAACTGTAGGTCAGTTTAACCCTGTCAGCATATTGTTCTCACTCCTGTACACATAAGCCCAGAGTTATACATTCGCATACCTTCTGAGGTAAAAGTAAGAATACTGTCACGACCAAAAAGGCCTCAAACGAACACAATTGACAGTAACCACTGGATGGGTAACTACTTTCAAGATCAGTGATCTGTAAAGACACGAGTGTGTTTTTTGTGTCCCTAACTTGTGACAGTATCATTATTACTCTTCAAGTAATCTTATAAAACTTACAACTCAGACGTGGGCAATTAATTAAAAATTTTTTAAGCCTATCATTCACCACGTTGTAGTGTTTCCACATATAAGTGATTTGGTGGTAGAAGCATTTTATGGCACAAAACCAGGAAATTTAATGACACTTATGTAAAGATCATAGCTATTAGATCGTTAAAACGAATCATTATCAGCTCTATTTTGAATAGAGTTTTTCTTTGATTTTCATCTGTCAAAATATTCTAGTCATTACAGATTTTGCAGCAGACAGCCAGACACTAATATTTCATCTCAGGATATGGATAAGAAATGTTAATATTGGGTAACGGGGAAAAGTTTCCTATGGTTTAAAGGTCCTTGATTGAATTCAAGACAACCTCCTTTCACCTATTTGCACTTACAAAGAACTGTTAGAAAATCAAGTGACACACTGCTCCATTAATAAGGACAGGGGACCAGAACACAAAAGATTCAAGGGTCCACCATCATATACAACATAATCGGACAGATAACTAGACATATCGTACTTTGTGCTGATGTGCTCTAGTAGGCATATAATCATCTAGGTATGTCTTTTTATCATCGGAAATGATGACGCACATTAACATTATTGAAAGGACTATACTTTGAGAAGCTGTGAATCCTTTCAAACCTGATTAGCCAGGGAACCGTGAATTGGTGGAGTAGCAAAGAACTTCATATCAGGGCATAAATTATATCGACCTTCTTTGCAGAGGTCACAACGCCAGCAACTAATCCCAGGCTCAATTGCCACACGGTCACCAGGTACCACGTTCTTTACCTCACTACCAACTTCTTCTATGATCCCTGCACACTCATGGCCAATTACCATTGGTTCTTTCACTATAAAATCCGCACATCTCAGTGTCTGCAAATTGATAAAATCGGAACTCATTCCTGGAGAGAATAAGATAAATGCAGGGGATATTTTCTGACGGAAGCAGGGATAATTCTTTCTTATATTCTTTTTATTGAACATAACTCAAATGCAATGGAAAAATGTTTACCTTGAGGTAATGAACATCACTGCCACAGAT